>CM052319.1:18062465-18164361 GCA_028455605.1 Lasioglossum malachurum
GAGATTACTTAACTTTTTATGGAATTGATTTGTTTTATTTCTTATTTTATTCTTTAATCGTAATTTGTGCTGGTAATTGTTGAAACTAAATGATAGCAAAATGATTCCCAACAATATTGCTTTAACCCTCTTTCTAGTATATAAGTGGTCAACTTCTAACGAACAGAAGGTCAATTACTAGATTTTTCAATTTTCAAGAGTGGTCAACTTCTGAAGCAATTATACTGAATTTTCAAATATGTTTCTTAAATTTGTATAATTAAACTTTTTTTAAAAAGTGCCCTCGGTACGTAATCTAGAAGACTTAAAGAGTGTCTTCAGTGACAGAGCAAGTGGTTACTATTGTTCGCGTGGAAAACTTCTCTTAACTGGTCAACTACTACTATTTACCTTTACCTTAAATCGTTCATCGGATCTTTTGCGCAACACAGACTTGACTGTATTCGATAATAATTTCCATGTGGAAGGATAATCACGGCGCGGTCCGTTCGATTGGAAACTTAATCACGTTCTTGCAATATCGGGGAAATGGAGTTGGAAAACGTAGTTCGGCGAAGAACTGGCGGGGAGGAGGAGGGCTGGGCAACGTCGATACGTCATGGAAATTGAAGGAACGCAGGTGAAATGATCGGTGGAACCGGCTGGTCAGTGCATCGTTACTGTTTCGACGTCGGATTCGCTTTGGTTAATGCAAGCGTTCCCTCGGATAGCAGGGAATAAATTGTCTGTATGCGGAGGCCGCATCGCATCGTTTCCCGCCTCGATGTGCCCGTGCGCCCGTGTAACAAGCGTGTTTGCAAGGCGGTATGTCATGATTACACACGCGCAGGCTCCGCTTGTAATTGTACAAACCGGCCATTTTAACCGTGGTCTGCGGGGCAACACGTTTGTTTCGTCCTCGCGACCAATTTCCCTCGCGTTCCCGTTCCGTTTTGCACAACTGCGGAACGCGGCCGGTCGCGAGTTATTGGCCGAGATTTTTTGACATCGATAATAATAATCGCGTGCGCGCTTTACTCGACGTGGAACGTCACGCGAAATTTTAATGGCACCCCGATGAAACGGCGTTGGCGATTTAACAGTAGGAGATGCTTGCACAACGGTGTTTAAAATTTCAAGGTTTATTGAAGACTACACTGATTAACCCTCTATGTTCCTCAGGGTGTGAAAATGTACTTCACCATTTTTTTCTTTTGTCTTGTGAGATGTATTTCTTTAATTTATGTGTAGGGGATGATTGCACAAAGTAGGGTGTGTACTACTTTAGGATTCTATCAAGAGAAAGATTTTCTAACATTTTGACAGACACTTTAATTTGTAACGTATTTGTACAAAAAAGTCCACGATTTATCAGTCTCTGTATCATGCAAAAATATTTAAGATAAAAATGAGTATTGCATAAGTAGACCATTTTATGAAAATAGGTTGTTTAGTGCTCCAATACTTTTCGGATCATAAAAATTGCAATTTTTCGTTTAGCAAACATTGTTGAAAAAGATAAAAATCTTGACACGTTCTACTAAGGGTGGTTTCCTCCCTTAATTCGGGGGATGATTTTGAATTTTCGCCATAATGGATCCGGAGACTTGGGTTTTAGGTTATCAAATGTATTGTTGTGAATATTGTAAGTCTGGATGCTAAGAGTGTTATGCATTTGATTCCATGCATGTAGGGCGCTTTATGATCGATTTTATATGCACAGCTGGATTTTTGTAGAGCATTTTACGGACACGGGAGTTGAAGGGACGTTGATTGCTGTGATTAATATATTCACTGTCCAATTATGCGTTTTAAAAGTTTCACACAGTTAAATGAATTTTTTCTCCACGATTTAAATATGGAAAAGAAAGATTAATTTTTCCCATTTTTAAACAGTAATGTGCTAAATTATTCTAAAATTATTGAAAATATATTCAACGGGGACACATTAAAAGAATAATGAATATTGTTTTAAAACAAAGTTTATTGAAGGAGTAACTGTCTGAGCAGCATAGAAAAATATTAGCACACTTACCTAACAATTTAATTGATCAAAGGGGAGACAAATGCAAATTAACATAAAATTATTTTAGTAGATAGGGATTAATTAAAAGCATTAATATTTTGAAAATACTCCTTTTGCCAGAAATCATAATCTCTAATAAACACTCCAGGAGCCTTAGAATTTAATGTAAATTACAAACTAATTTTTCGTTGCGGTTATACTGAAAATTACTTGAAGCGAGCATTTCTGCGCCAAGCCAAATGAGTGTAGTCTTACCGCAACGATGATTCACAAAGAAGAAAAACTGATCTTTTGCCAATACCGGTTGTGAGTCACGTAAGAAGAAGGCAATTTATTAGAAGCTCAATTTGAAAGTATGAAGAAGCCAATTTATTAGCGGCATATAATTTCGAAGTACGTAATTGAACGTTTCATAAAATTGCCTCGCAGCCTCGTGGTATTATTATTTTCTTTATAAAACAGGCTACACACGGAACGAAATTTTCGCGTTCGATTGGCTTTGCAATGGTAACATACGGCGACGCTTAAACAAAGATTGTCGAGGGGCAAGTTAAAGCACGTTGAAAACAGTATCTTTATACTCGATACGGTCGATAACCCACTTAGGGAAGCGTAACGCGAGCTCGCGAAATAGGCTCGGATCATGCCAGGTGAAAAAGTCGAGGCGTACGCCTGTCATACCTCTATACATCGTGCTCTATACCGATCTGTAGTTTCGTGATTATCGTTAATCTACATCGTTTCGAGAGAAGTGTAACATCCGCTACGAAAATGAAAGGTGCAATTTGCGCTCGCCTTTTAATTCACGTTGCTCGATGAAGTATTTTGGCTTCGATCTATGCATGCAGAATGTTCTATTACAGGGAACAGTGCCACGAACGTGTGTAATCGTTGCGTTGGACACGAACTAGTTCAGCTTCTTTCGGCATTAAAAAACTCTGAAAAATTGTACAATGTAAATCTGGTTCACGAAACGTTGGTAAAGCCACCTATAGACGCGAACGCGATCGTTATCGCCATTTATTTCAGTAGCCGTGTTCGTAATCATAGCATTTTGTTGGACGCAGTGCACGGTGGGCCCTAGAAGTGTTTAAACGGTAAATTTTCCAATCTCGAGGAATTGTCAAGATCTGAAACGTGATAATTTCGTTAAAAAAAGTAGTGCAACAATATATACGAATTTTCCATTACGGTTGTTTGGAAAGGAAAATCATTGGCTCTTATTTAATAATTCACTTGAATTCATTTGGAAATTTTGCATGATATTTTCATATTTTTTAAAAATAGGAACATTTATCCAGTAATACAGTAATTCAGTAATTTCATTATGTTTGCTGTAAGAGAATGAATCCTGGAACTTATGAAGAAATCAAGTGAACTGGACGTGTAATACTATTTGTTCCTCCCACTGGCTGGAGCTCATCTCTAAACACTGACTTAATCTTTTAATTGTTTACTTCCGTAGACTTTGAACGTGCGAGATTAAAATTTTTCTTTGATCCTTGAACTGTGTAACTACTCGGGAAAATGAGTATTCTCGAAAATGACCAGAACCCTGTTACGTGTTACATATTATACTTTCCCGACTTTTATCACATTTATACATTTCTGCTACTTTTATCGTCTCTGCACAGTTAACATTCTGCTTATCTAATTTATTTATTTTCCTGGAAAAGCAAAGCTCGTGTCTGTTCAGAATAAAAAAAAATATGCTTCGGGATAACACGTATCGCAGTTATTTGTTTCACCGTTGCGAATTATATTTGCTGAGAAACGAGAGTGTAAACCATGTCGGCGTTATTAATGTTGTTAATGTTTGCGCGAATTCCTAATCCCTATTATTACAATAACTCGTTAAAAAGGCTTTATCGAGATTATGTGAGGCCGGTTAGAAACTTTCATGAAAGGGGATTATTTGTACGTGCATATGTTATTAACAAATTTCTACGGATGCAGGATTAACCCTTGGAAAGTGGAATAGTGAACGCCGCGCTTGGAATTATTGTCTCTAACGATCCGAGCCGATTCCTTTAATTTTGAGCCTGTTTGTTGTTTGTACAACACATTTCTGTTTACAAATCGATGCACGAAGAAGGACAATCGAACTTGCAAAATAAATTTTGCAAAATAAAAATTGTCTGCAGATACAAGATCAACATTTATTTATTTTCTTAATTATTTTAATCAGTATCTTCAAATTCTTTTATGTTTCTCCAACATATCATTATCATAAATGCATAAAATCCACTAGCAGTCACTGGATGCTGCTTATTGCAATCATATTTTCAGCACCTTTTGCAGTTTATTCATTATTTTTTGATGATATGTATAATTCTGTACCATTTGATATTAATGTTGAAATATTTGTTTGTTACAGAAGGTGAGCTACCAAAATAGTTCGGAGATTCGTAGGACAGTGTATGTCGGTGCACATTTGCCTAAAAAAAATGTGTGAGTGTTATTTTTTTAATAAATGTTCTATATGTTCTATAGAAATTTCCTTTCTCAATACATTGATTACCGGAAGCATATACATAACTTCATTCTCAATGACTGTATCAAAAAGGACCTATAAGTAAATCTTCTTTTAAAAAATAAATCCCAAAAAATTGAATGTATTAAAATTAATGTAAGAGCTTCAAAAAGCCGGTCTACTAACAAGTATTGGGTTGGCAAGAAAGTAATTTCGGTATTTTTTACTTTTTTATTCAAGTAATGAACTTTAATGAATCAGATATTTTCCCTTTTGTTCGATGATCTTTTGCCACCAAGAATAAATAAGAAAATATGTTATTGATTAAATTTTATCGCTTGAGTAAAAATATTCGGTGTTACTTCACCTTAAAATACCGAAATCACTTTCCTGCCAACCCAATAAAATGGAGATTCCAGTGTGAAATAAAAACGTGGTAATGATGAGAATTATAGGGCCGATTAGAAAATGTGCTTTCCGCAACAAGGAACAAATCGAAAGAGTAGTTTAGTCTTAAGAGACTTGGCGCGAGACCTAATCAATTTATTTCTTTTCCACTGGGGGGAAGTATGCGCGCGTTATGTCAAGAGCCGAGTAATTCGTATCAGCGTGGTACGCTGAGCCTCTCGGTTAAAGCATCCGTCTGAATACAGGTATCCATATAAGTTCTGCGTTAACCGAACGGGATACAAGTACCCTGGTTCGCGAGGATTTACCGGTTGCGGTGGAAACGTCGGAGAGATCCAAACAAGGCTGAGAAACCTCTACTAGGGGACCCATTAGAACCGCCTCGGGGATTTCGAGTGACTGCTCCTCCAGCTTTTGCTATTCCCTTTTTGATATACCCAATTGATTCGGGTGCAGGCTCCTCTCGGTCTCCTATGTGGAAATATCATGTAGTATACAGCGTAATCCACCCGATCCGATCCGATCTGATCCGTGAATACCTGCTTTTCCTCTCGAAAGTAATGAACCAGAATGCTGTACGGCCACCCCTTTTCCAAAACAACGTCCCGCGGACAAGCATCGCATTAAAATTGCGCAACATACGCGCGTCCGCCTTTTAAAAGTTCTTCATTAGCCGTACTACGCGGTTTTTGCGATTTGTGCGCCTTAGAATTTGCTATATCCTCTTTTACTTGTTTATTATTGCGGATTTTATGTGTTTACGACGAAATTAGTACTATGACGAGTAATATAATGTATAAATCTATCAACAATTCATGAATTGCAACGAACAGGAGCCAGATACTATTTTTTTCACCGTTTAATCATTTTAATTAGTTGAAAATTATATATGTCTTAGATTTTACTTATTTTCATTACAAATGCGTAAAATCTGCAACGTACTTATGGTTTATTAAAATTATTATCTTGTATTATTGTTGTTGTATTTTACAATTGATGCGAACAATTTTTATTTCGCATAAAGATTCGCTGTTCATTTATTTTTAAGGAGGAACATTTATGCTGTAGTAGTATACTGATTAGGTGATTATCGGTTAGATTTAGAATAGCCTACAATCTATTATAATTACATGCTGTAATTAAATTATGCAGATAATTAGATGCAATCAATGCTCTAATTTCAGAGATATTACCAGTTTAGTAAGACTACACCGTTAATTTTCTAGCAACCACAGATTCATATGAAATAGTGTAAAGTAAAATACTACGTACACTTATATTATTTGAAAAGTCCTCTGATTAAATTCCTGACATTTCCTTGGATATCTATTTTTCACATAAAAAAACTATTTCTACGTTCTCCAGGGATTGATAAATATAACCAAAAAATTGAAAATTGTTATGTTCATCGGTTTCGTTCCAAGAAATTCGCAAAGATCGCATATTTTTCGATCATCGAAGTATAGAGTCCCTTTAACGTTCTTCGTGCGGAGCTTGTTCTACCGAATTTATCCGATAGAAGATGATCAGAATTTCATTTATGCAGGAACGGAAGTAAATAGAAAATCCGCGTCTTGTATCCAGGATCAGAAAATACCTGATAGAGGGAAAGTATAACGATGGGATGCAGGAATGGTTCAATAAACTACATGTGATACCGAAATAAATGAATATTTTGTAAATTTCATTACGTACAGCAACTTTGCATTTCCTTTAGCGGCTTCATTTCGGAAAACGTGTAAATATTCATGATCTAGTTTCTCCAGAAATTAGTTAAAACATCTTCGAATTACAGTGGGTAAAAATAACAATTTTATATTAAAACCATCAATTTTTAAATGAAAGTCTAGCCAGCCTAAATTCTTCACTGAACACTCATCCTTTCTTATCAGCATTTTATGATTAGAAAATATTAGAACAAATATGCTACACTTATTTATAAATTAATGAAAGCGTTATTTAATTAAATCGAGGTAATATTTGCTGAGACACCCTGTACGAATACATTGATTTCTCTTCTTAATAATCTTAAGAACAATACACCAGTATCTTCAATTTCTTGAAATATTTATACAGTTTTGCATTCAATCGACCCATTTTTATTATAAATGTGCATCGCAGTTTGCACTAGATCCTCGAAAAGATCGTGAGCTGTGAAAAAACAAATCGAAAAGTTATTAATCCGTCGCCGGACGGGACGTGTTCATTGATCTCGCTTCAAAAAATTCGGCAAAACCGCGTCGTTTTTGGTCCATCAAAGTGGCGTCCCCTCAATGTTTTTCGCCCGGAGCTTCTTCCACCGAATCCGTCCGAAGGTATTCAGAATTTCATTCATGCGGTGGTGGAAGTAGCAAGTAACCCTCTAATGGGGGTGTAATTACACGTTTTTAGCGGTCCCTTTTCCGTGGCCGAAGAGTCATTTCGCCGAAAGGTCGGCGACCCTCGGCACGTAGGAGTCATGATACCTCTTCACCCGCCGGCTCTCTCGGTCTCTAATGATCATTGTCCGCTTCCCGTTACCAATATCCTTATTATCGGTCAACCGCTTTGCCATTTACGATACGCTGCGCTGTGTATACCTCCGCGCACAAAATCCCATTATAATTACCGATGCGTTCGGCCGCAGCCGATTGTAATTGCGGGGAGTCGGACATTCTAATAACATCATTTATCACCGCAGATTGCGATCGCGTGTCCCCCGCAATGAACTTTCCATTTTCGCGAACAGCCGCCTCGCGCCTCGGCTCGCGACTCGTAATCGCGTTAGGCGAGGCTGCCGAAAATTGTTTGCGGCCGTAGACCGATGTTGCACCGATGCTGATTGATCTTACGTCAGTCGTTGCGATTCTGGTCGTGATTTCCTACGCTCGCTTGATGGCATTTTCGTGACATCTCTAATTTATGTCTTCTCGTTTGATCCGCCGCCGGTTTAATTAAGTCACGACTTTCAGTACTGGGTGATCCGATTATGATAACGATGTCGTGTGGGTCTCGTGTGAGTTCTAATTTTCAGAGCGAACTTTGTGGGAGAGGGAACGAGAGAAAAATTTTAGTTTGCTGAATAGAGGTTTCCCGGAGCGTTTAACTAGAAGTGTAATTAGTGGACAGCGGATTTTATGCATTTCAAAAATGAGTAGGTGTCATTTAAAACAGTGAAAGCATCAGAAGAATTTTAAAATATACTACAATCTATTAATGTATTAGGAAGGAAAATAAATTTCGATTTTACTCCAGTTTGTTTTAATTCTACGTTCATTATTCAGTGGAACTAAATTCATTATTCTTGTCTGTATGAAACCTGTGTATCTGTTCCTGGAAACTATATTTAGCCCATACTATTCATTATCTTGCTTCAGAGATTAATTTTTCAACTCCGTATATTGTGTTATCGTACACATGTGGGTGGTACGATAGCAAACACAAGAGGCAACATGTGAAAGCCCCTTTTCCTATTTTAAAATATTAGTACATGAGTAACAATATTTAAATGTTTCGAAAGATTTCGGAGACAAATAACACTTTCTTTTTGTTTAAAAACTTTCAGTCAAAATCATCGAAATTATATCATTATGTTTATTTATATTACGAATATAGACTGCGGATCTTTATGAAAAATAAAAAATGTTTGCATTGATTGCTGTGGTGCTTGAATTAAAAGATTAATTTAGAATACGATTAGCTCAAAAATTTTTTTAAATCTCTACAGAATAAGTATCAAAATCATCATTGTGGATTTTATGCATTGGCAAAAATGAGGAGATCAGAATTGAACTATGTATATCATTAAAGTGATTAAAAAGCATATAAATTTTATACAACGAATAAAAAATAAAAAATTCATATAATTAAAATGTTACATCCTAATAGTGAAATGTTAGTAATCTTCAACAATATCTTTTTTAAATCTTTCATTTAAATCTTTGATCTAACGCACGGCACGCTTTCTTTCTAATTTGCAATCGTAAAAACGTCAGCCATTACAGCAATCTGCACCGAGGATCAACTCACGCGCAACAATCATTCTAATGACGGCAGTTGTAAACCGATGATGATCTACGACCTGCGATTCCTTTCTTGTCGTTCGAGTTCGACATCACCGAATAACCTTAAGTCACGCGACTTACTTTTCTTCGTGCGGAAAAGGAGAAATTTAATTACACGATAGACAAAGAAATGACCTGTCACGTAAGAGTGAAACTATTTCGTTACGGCGCGGAACAATCTGTCTGCTTCCTGCGTGAAACATTACACCGGTTATCAGTGTTATACACGATATTTGAATAACTGCGGGCACATTTTGTCAAATTGCTATCTGTTACATCCGCGTGAACTAACTGTATCGACGAATTTGTGTTTAACAAAACGTGACACGTATGTCAATCTACTGTAAATTATATACATATTTGATGATTGCCGCGAATGCTTTAATCATCTAATTAATTTCTTGTTTCGGATATTCGGTAATTAAACAACATTTTAATTTCAGTAGCCCGTTTCTGTTGATACGGGAAGTGAATCGTGCTTGATAAATGAGCTATCTATCACTTTAATCTATGTACATTAATAACAGAGTTGGGCAAAAATTTTTAATCAACGATTTATTTCGAATACATTTCTACTTCAATCGTTAATCGCAATTAACTATTAAACTCCTACTTTAGTCGTTAATTGCGGTTAACGATTACATTCTTTTCAATTGCAATCATCAATCGGATAATTGATTAATGCTTAACTACTGAAATTTCGAAATAGGCTGCTCTTTACTTTGCTGGACTCAAAATTTGTGCCTTTCTCCTACGAATTACGATGTATTTGGTATGTACTTCAGTAGATTTGTACCCGGCGCGGATGCAGATCGAAGTTTCGATCCAGTAGGATCAATGGTTTAGGAGTTATGGTTACTTAAAGTTGAGCAATCTGCACTGTTTTTGACGAGTAAGAGCGCCACCATATTGGTTTGTAGTGACAGTTGCACGCCGCTTACTCAGTTGGTTAGGGTTAGGCCGAGGGGGTGGGGGCAGTAAGGTAAGCGGCTCGTGGTTGTCACTACAAACCAATATGGCGGCCTAACCTGCCAAAAGTGCTCAACTTTAAGCGACCATAGCTCCTCAACTATTGATCCTAGAGGATCGAAACTTCGATCTGCATCCGCGCCGAGTACAAATCTACTGGATTACATACCAAATACATCATAATTCGTAGGAAAAAGGTACTAATTTTGAGTCCGGTAAAGTAAAGTTTACCCTCGAAATGAAATACGGAATCAAAACTCTATGCATACTGACAATGTAAACCGAGTTTTTGTTGAGATATATTTCTGTCAATTCTCCATCTCCGCTCTCTGTATCTCATTCTCCCTCCTTATTAGAATTTATGGATAAACCCTGTGACGATTAACTTCAACAATTGATTAAATTAGTCTCCGATTTTTCGATGATTTCTTTTTTCAATGAACATCAATTGACGATTAACTTCATCAATCGATTCAATCAATCGTCCATTTTTCAATGATTACCTTTTTTAATCGTACAAATCGATCAATCAATGTTGATTAAAATTGTAATTAATTAATGCCCAACTCTGATGAATATGTATATGTTAATATTTTGATTATGACACATGGTTTTAAAACATGGTTTATTTTTGCTTTGATCTGACAAACCGGACAGTTCAGAAAGAGATATATTGAAAATAAATCAATTCTAATTATTTACAACAAATCTAAAAATGTCATATTCTTTGAAACCTATTTGTATTATTATTTCACGATCATAAACATGCAAACCTTCGGAAACAGAATATTTTTTACTACATAACTCAGAATCAACGGAGAATTAATTGCATCTATATAACATCATGGCAACCAATGACGCCACATTGGGGTCAAGCCTGAACTGTCAATTACTGCAAGTGATAAATCAGAATTCATTGCGTTAATTCTATCTTCTCCAATAATCACCCACACACGTATCAGAGCAACTATAACAATTGGAAAATATTGTTCTCTATATTTACTTTTCGTTTCATTTAATTGAAAAAGTATCGAACATTTGTTGGTAATTGAAGCGATCGACAAAGAAGTTCGAGACAATGTGAGTTTCCAAAACGGAAACAGCACGAACAGCTGGGATCGAAAGATCAATTTCCGCTCGGAAGAGAACGATCCACAAACGGAGAGGTATCTTTCTTTGACGCAGGTCCGGGGAAAATGGCAGCGACCTAACGCGTTGGAATCAATCGTGGGGCTGATCGCTTTCGAAACGGTTAACGCTCGTCTCCAAGCAATGACAAAAGTTTAACGGCTCGGAATTGAATTCGACCGAGAAAACACTCTTCCCGAAGAACGATAGATAGAAAAAGGAAGAAAAAATAGAACGTGGCGACTGGCTGCAGAGGGAAAATTGGATTCCGCATGTTGAAGTACGAACAACAACGTCTGCGACCAACGAACTGCTTCATTCGATCGAATCTTCCATTTCTCCTTCGTCTCGATGGACAAAACCCATTTAAACGCAATTTTTAATGAAATCGTGAAACTCGCTCGATTCATTTTTAAGCGGCTTACCATTTTTCCAAAAAAGACAGGATTTTTATGAATTTATGGAACCTGTGAATATGTGAATGGAACTGTGCATATTCATAAAGACTAATGGAATATTAATTTTTTTTCAAGAAGAAATCCATTTTTTTTACTTTTAAAAATTAGAAAATTTAAAAAATTTTTTATATTAGAAGAGAGAGAGGAGAGAGAGAGAGGTAGATATCAGAAATAGTTTTAGGAGGACGCAATAAATTGAGAATCTGTGTGATTATTCAAGTATCACTCTCAGATTAAACCTCCTGGCGTTATCTACGAGATTGAAAACGTTCTCTCGCCAGAAAAGAAAGAAATACACGGCGAGATGACTGTGCACGCATCCTGCTTCGAATTAATTACGCGTCAATTAAGCATACACAGCTGCAGAAAATCGAGGCTCGGTCATTAAGTCGGCTACCAAGTTCATCGTACAAAGTACCTACGTATGCTGCAACGAGCTAATTTTCACTGGCCTCTCCCTCCATCGTCCTTTCTCTCTGTCTCCATTCGAGTACGTCCATGCTTCTTCCTATCTACCTTTGAGTTCCTGGCTCTCAGGGAAGTCAATGTTTCATTAACTTATTCCGCTACCCCTTCCGCCCTTGTTTAATCGCGATCGTTGATTTCGTCGAATTAGACCGCTGTTCTTTATACAAATTCTCATTTATAGTTATTGCATATACTGGAAATTTTTCTGTGGTTCCTTGTCGTAAATGTTCCAATAGATTTTATAATAACTGTAAAAATTTGTATTTGAAATTTGCTAGCTCCAAATTATACAACATATAAATTAATAATATACTCATTCTTGTGTAAAAGCAATTTCTAAAAATTAGCAATCGGTTGCAACATTAAATTAAAGTACAGGAAAAAAAAAATTAAAAAATTTGCATGTACATTTCTAGAATAGCAACGTCGTATAATAATAAAAATAAGTAGAGTCTACAATTATGTAACACAGTTGAGTTCTAATAAAAGCTGTTTTCAAGCGTTTTCAAGTTTAAAGCGTTTTCAAAAAATGTAAAATAAATTGTGTTGACAAAATTAATTTTTGTCTTGTTTAATGTAAAATTTAAAAAATGTGTATTCGATAAAACCCCACGGAGATATACAGTTACTCGAATTAATATTCGGACACTCTAAAAAAGACGATAACTTTTTTAATATTGTACTATACGATTTGAAATTATTTAGGAAGCTAGAGCAATTAGTTTAGTAGAGGATGTGAACAATTTTTTTTCAAAAGTAGCAATCGATCGGAATTGTAGAAAAAATACTAAAAGTTGCATTTTAAAATTTTTTTACGTGGGCCTATATTGAAAATTTAAAAAGTACGTTTTGTGGGTCTGTGTCAATTATATGCACTGTGAAAATTATATGCAAGAATTCTTAGGTATAGGTAGAAAATCGTGAAAATCTGTAATTTTTAGAATCTTTGATGTAGCTCATTGCAACATCGACCGATTTTGACGAAATTTTCAGAATATATTTAATTGACACAGATTTACAAAACGTATTTTTTAAATTTTCAATATAGGCCCACATAAAAAAGTTTTAAAATGCAACTTTTAGTATTTTCTCTACAATTCCGATCAACTGCAATTTTTGAAAAAATTTCTTTTCACATCCTGTATGTATTGTATGTGTACATTTGCTATATATTAACAAACAGTATTTCGCGAAAATGGCTGTCACGGTTTTCTAGTCTAAGATATTTAATTCAATTAGTGAAGTGCGAAAAAGATTGTTGAAAAACGACCCATCCACCAAAAATAGTAATATCATTTTTTTTTTAAATTTGACAACATAAGGATTGGTAGAACTGTTATTTTAAAACATAACCGCTTCTGTTTTATTTCGGTATCGGACACGGGCTTCGGCAAACGCGAAATAAAAGAGAGGAAGATATCCTTGGAAGATTCGTTGTGTTGTCTGCGAAGTCGCATCGACAATGAAAATGAGACCGAACTTTGCGGGAAGAAGAACCGGGCGATAAACTTTTCCCTTTCTGGTCTTCCTTCCGGCCCCGCGTCGCGTCGTAACCGGGTTCTTCTTCCTCGTTTTATCTTCTGAGAAAATCGTCGCTTCCGAGGAAGGTTTGTTCGCACTGTGAACGACAATTTCTATCCAGGTGCGACACTCGCCATATAAGGGTCTGGTTCGGAACCGCCAGATTAAGACTTGTCTCCCACTCTGCCCTTGCCCATCTATGCGTTTCTTCTCTGTCGTGCACGTGTCACAATATCTCGCGACTGATCCGCTACTGACGGAGAGGGGGTAACTTCTTCCCCTCGGTTCGAGTCAATTCCCCTGATCTGGCGACTCTGGTTGTCTCGTTCCCGCTCTCGCGCCGGGCCGATGCGATGCAATCCGGGGGCCATACGATAATGGTAATTAATCAGGTTAATCGATGCTCTTAATTCAATGGAGCGTCGTCGGGTTTGTGCAAGTGGCTGCTGTTAAGGCGATCAGCGAAATGCGAAATCCGGGACAGGAAGCTAGGAAACCAATTATCATGCGGAACACCGGCGCCATTCAACGATCGAAAATAGTCATTCGAATTCGGCTCGGCGCGTCTTATCACCCACATCAGATTGTGTTTGTGTAATTGAATTCGATGTTGTGCCGCCTCGTTAAGAGGCTGGTACGATTGGCTATCTTTGTATTATTAGAAGTGAAGACACTTGATAAATTGGGGACTGTGTTGAGACGATAATACCTTATTATTCAATTAATTTCCAGAGGGGTGGCTCTTCGACTTCAGTGTCGGTAATTTTTCATTTTTCACGACCAGAGTTTGCGACCAAAAAATCGGAAAAAATTCTGGAATACGTGTCTCGATATGATGGACGTGTCAGATTTTTTAAAGAATTTTCAGAACTGGATTGAATGGGGAAACTGGGACAGAAAATTGGTTTTTTGTTTTTTTTTTCCGTAACTACCATTGCAGTATAGGGCTGAAAAGCAGGAAGGGTTCTTTGTTGGTATGGAGGGGCGTTTTTGACCTTAATTGGCTAGGCCCTATAAAATTTATACGTTGTTTTTGATCACGTGAGAAAATGTTTAGGACATTTTTTAATATGTACTTTCATTCTCAGATCAGCAACCTTAGAAAATCTATGGTCTGTGTGGGGTGAGACATGTTTGCTTGAACATGTTTTCGATCACATGACAACATGTCCAGAACATTTTTTAATACTTTCATTGTCAGTTCAACAACCTTGGAAAATCTATGATCTGGGTTAGGTGAGACATGTTCTTGATCACGTAACAACATGTCCAGAACATTTTTTAATACTTTCATTGCCAGTTCAACAACCTCAGAAAATCTATATAAGACATGTTTATTTGAACTTTCCACTTGGTCTTACCTAGATGAGCATAACTATACTAAAGATCCAGTTCATATTCGATGGGCCCCGGAAATACAGTAGGACGAGGGACAAAAATATCTCTTAAATTATGCAAAATTAATGGAGACCATTCGCGTAGCCGTTTCCCGGAAGAGGGGGCTTTCCAGGGTCCATTCGCGAAATTACAGACATGTACCTCAAGGCACGGTTCGCACGTGCGAAGGCTACGGACCCAATTAAAACCGTTACTCCGTCGGACCGCAGCTGTTACAACGAGGAAACTTTCCGAGTTCGGATAGGAGGAAGGGACGAGGTATGGAATGCGAATTCTCTCTGCTCTTCCGACATCCCCACCCTTTCTCTCTGTTACGGGTGTCGGAAGTTTGAATTTTGAATCGCGGTACACGTCACTCGCTTTCACGCCCCTATTGTCCACTCGGTGATAATGCCAGTGCGTTATTATCAACGGTTCCGTTTACTTTTCTCCGGAGATAATGGCCGCGATAGCATCGCAGCCGGAACACCGTTCATGTCCACGCGAGGACACGTGGTCATCAATCACGCTACGGAACACTGAAAAATGGATTCGGACGAGCCGGCAGGACGATGTTATTGAAAGTTGACACGGTCCGCGGATCGGGGTAATTGGAAACGGATCTTTTATTCGGGACACTTGATAAGCTGGTTTATGCGCGTGCATTATCGAGATACGACTGGTATCGTTAACACTTTGCGAGCAACGGTGCACCGGTGCATGGCGATCGAGAAGCTACGGTTTTCGGTATTATTTATTTCCAACAATTTTGCTTTAGAAGTTTTAACACGCAGCGATCATTTAATATATCCGCCAATGGAGATCCTCCAAATCCAGATATGGAGTAATAAATCCTATAAATCGGATTATTGCTAGATCAAACGCACTTTATAACAATATTGATTTTTTTAATGGCACGTTACAGGCATTCAAAGCAAAATTACGTGAGATTATTTGCTAATATCGTACCTGCATTTGTTTAGTTTTGCGCTTGTCCCTTCGTATGTAAATTTCAGGTTAAGATTTTTTTTTGTTTTTCTTTTTCTTATTGTATTTTTGTTATTTTCTATTTGTTTTTATCAGTTCTACAAAACGTCTGTGTAAACTCCTGTGTATAAAAGGGCGTCGGTCCGTATATAATAATAATAATATACTTTTCAGAGACATATTTTTAACCCTTAGCACTCGAATGGCGACTCTGAGGCGCCACTAAAAATTGCTGTACCATTATTCAAAATATCGTTTACATTATGAAACATGACGGTATTTAATCAGTTACTAAACATTTAGGTATTGTATGAGGTATTATACCAATTTCATATCCATAAAATTTCAGAAATCATGGAAAATGGAAATGTTCTAGGTCGGAAGAAATGTTTAATGTTCCAGTTGAAATTGCTCCGAGTGCAAAGGGTTAAAAGTTACTTTAAAGAGCTTTTCTGTAGCAACAACTATTGGAACGAGAGTTCGAAGTGTTTTCCAATTAAAATTCAAACATAAAATTAAGATATTTATTCATTGGGGCCAGAAATGTATTTCTCCTCTTCAAAATGGCAATAAATTAACTTCATGATGATAGATGTTTGCCATAATTGCAATGTCTGTCTAATTTTATAATGAGGTACATAATAACCTATTTAGAATAAACAGTCTCAGACATTGGGGCAACTTAATATTTATCCAGTCTTCGTGCATCGCCAATTAATTAATGTATTAGTTATTTATTGTTTGTTTCTTATTCTAAAGTAAATTAATCATTACCAGATTTGTTTTCCCGAATTGCAACGTACCTTTACAGGCAAAACTCGTAATAAATGACATTTCATTCATAGTTTCTGCATTTATAATATTGCGAACTAACCTTCCGAGTAATAATGTCTCTCCGAGTGTTTCTGTTTTCCCGAATTCTTGGGAATCCGTTGGAATTGAATTAAAGTGCAGAGGGTTAATTACTCTGTCTTTGTGGAGATGCTCTTAAGCGATTTAATTCTATGGGAACGCGTAGTTCTTGAGAATGCTGCTATCTCTTATCTTCTCTCAATTTACTGGCCTTCTTCGAAATGTACTGGGTGGTTCGCGAGAAATGGATCGTACAAATGTTTTTGTTATAATGCATGTTATGATGTAACTTAATGCAACAGTCTGCGTCTGAATTAAATATTTGTAGTTCTTGTATCTTGTCATTAATAGCAATTACTTTCAGTCAGATTTTTTGCATAACTTTAATTATAATATACTTGTAAATAAATAAATGGAGTCAGTGTTTTCTACAAGAGCATCTTCAAAATCCAAATCTCATAAAACGCTTTGATCAAAAAATGCTATTACTACAATGGTGCTTACTTTGATCAATAAGTTTATTTTTAAAAATTTCGTATGCAGCGATCTGATTGAATAAAAAATCTGGAACTGTGATTGTTTATTTCGCAACAGTCTCCCGAAATTCACGATAGGAACTTGGTTGCGACACGGTTCTCGCCACCTCGTTAGCTAGTAGGTTAGCAGAGTTATGAATAATGAGAAAACATTGATTAGCAAAAACCAGGTACGGTGTCTATAATTGGTACATCGATCGCGCAAATCGAAGAGGTGGAATCACGGCAGTCGGCACGGCAGCGAAACGTTGCGAAACGATTGAGAATCCGCGATGCAACCCCGGAACCCGTGAACCGTGTCAATCGATCTTCTCCATGTTGTTCCAAGTCATGTTCAAATGCCGATCGGCAAGCGACAATAAATGTCAGCGCGATTATCAAGCGATTGGCCCTCATTACTCTGTGCAACTGTTGCTCCGTCGCGTCGCGGAAACCGATGTTTAAGTTCAAGGATCCAGCAGAGACCGTGTTTCTGGAAATGCCGTGCGCAACTTTCCCTGATATAAATCATCGCTCCTCGCACGTACATATGTTTGCAGATGCTTCTTATTCAACAACGAACGAACTTTCTACTGTTAATTATCCCTCCCGCTCCCTATTCGTATGGTCGCAAATATTCTGGAGGAAGCGCGAAACGGAAGCTGAAGATGTTCGTGTCTGGTTGTTTAGAACTGCATTTATTCAAACTGGCGAATGACTGTGCAAAAAGTATTAAGCCTTCGCAGTCGGAGCTAATAATTGTCTGCGAAAGTAGAATCTTCGAGCTTTAAAATGAGTCCAAATTTATTATTGTACTATCTTTTTCGACGAAATTATAACTAAATTAAAATTCGAACTACATACTTTTTGGATCCACTGTACATCTCGTGGTGTTATATCCAGGGGCCAAAAATAATAGTTATTCTAAAATTTTATACGATAAATATCATTAATAAAAAGTTGTTTATTATTGAAATTTAAGAGATTTCTCTTGTTGATAACTGTTATGAGCGATCGAAAAACATTTCTCACATCAATAACATTTACCACCAAGTTAAAATTTTCGGTTACTTATAATCCTTATTTGTAACCAGTACGATTTTAGTCGATGAAATACTTGTTATTCCATGACTTTTTTTCTTTTTGGTTATAACAATTATGATCCCTGGTTATATCAAATCTTCTTATTTGAGGATTGGTAATCACTAGACAGCGGATCATTATGCAAAATAAATTCAACAAACAAACTCAAATTGCAACAAACTGGAGTGAAATAGAAATTTATTTTCTTTCTTAATATGGTCGAAAGGTTGAAAACAATATAACAGTGTTTTGAAATTCTTCTAATGTTCTTACTGTTTTAAATTACACCTACTCATTTCTGTCATAAATGCATAAAATCCGCTGTCTAGTAATCACATTTATACTTGTATCAATTAAAATTCTTATAAAAGTTCTTATCGTTTTAATTTAATACATATGCTGAAACTAAACTCATCACGACTCGATTTCTGTTAGTTTCGTGTTAGAAGTGTAGGTTCACTTACAAGTCTGTTACATCTCGCTTCATTAATTGTGCCAACGCCTCATTTTACGAGTTCATTGCACCTCGTTCGATGACTGTAATTACTTGGATTTTTCTCATGAATAATTAGGTACTACATAACGTATCTTTGATCACACGAAGTGAGAGGAGTAACGCCTTGATAACAAAGAGAAACAATAAAAAGGAATCAATACTGTGAAAGAAAAATCTAGCATATCTTTTCATCATTTTCTTCCTTTTAATACTTTTCTGAACAGTTTCCATACGCGTATTATTACGGAATACCTCAAGATCATTAATGTATAAGTAGGTTGTTTCACAGGGAAATAAGACTACACGATCAGACATGTGCAGGATAATTAAAAGCGTAATCGATGCATAGCGATACTTCAAAGAAAACTGAATAAACTAAATGGCTTCATATACTGTAAGGAACGAGAAATATTATATTATAGAATAAACTAAATGTTGTATTTCTTCGTTAAATATATTTCCTTAAAAAATTCATTTATAAAGCTAGGCTTCAGAAGAATGCAATCCATCATCCATGATGTTAATTACGAAAAGAAAACGACATCAAGGTTATTAGCCACTATGAATTGCAAGAAAGTAATGAGAAGACCAATTTCAAAAAGGTGGTGGAACTAATTAGTTCTAAAAATTTAATGACCGAAAATTGATGTTCGGGAATCATTTAAAAAATTACACTCTGTTCAACGGGTGTTGAATTTCACGCTACATTTACACGCAACTTACATTATTGACAGTTAAAAGTTAATTCTACCTCATGTACAAAATTATTGTTTACCACAGCACTCGTTTTTACTGTTTCGATGTCAATAAAAAGGGATTTGCGATAAAATTCATTTCAGCGAATTAAATGAAACCATGTGGGAAGGGAGGTCGATCATGATTGAAATTAATCGATTGTTAAAAATTGATTTTACGTACAGATTCCTTTTGTCCAAAAAAAAAAAAACAAGATAAACAAGAATTGCATTCGCGATGATTTTAAAAGGTAATAGGGAGCAGCCGGTTTTACCGTTAGAATGTTAATGAAAAGGGATTTCCGATCAAATTAATTTCAGCCGATTCAATGAAACTATTTGGAAGTAAGCGTGATCGAAAACAGGCGCGCGCGGAAAGTTTGCCAAGCGAACACATCGTTCCGATATTTCCCTTGATCGGGACAGCTCGTAGCACGGGCCGTTTCATCGATATTAGCGATGTTAACGTTGAACAATCATACGTAACGATCGTTGAGTCCCACTTTATCGAAGCGTGGATATGAACATGCTCGATCGCTCGTCGCAGCATGTTCCCTTTGTACGTGGCGCACAGTACGCCATAGTGTTACGTGACGAACGTCATATCGCAGGTTAATATACTCCCTCGCTCTCTATCTCCCAGCCAGTTTCACTCTGGTCCTATGTTTCCGGTCTAATGTGAGGATGATCGATGGTCATTTTGTTCTGACAAGTTCGATCGGGTTCCGACTCGTAGGCGTAATCATGAGCGAAGTTAATTGAGCCGTGGCGCCGAGTCAGCCTCGATGACTTCAACCGGTCATTACCGTTTTGGGCAGTGTCTGTTTGATGCGGAGTACTGCTACACTCCCGTTATTGTTTTCGGCGATATTGTTTTCATGTGTAACAATCGTTTGTATTTAATATTGTGGCGATTCTCTGTTCAAAATCACCTCAAGGTCATTATATTTTACGTCATTGAATTCGTTTTGAGATCGTTTACAATATTATACAGTCAAAATACATAGTGCCATTTAAAAAAAAAAAGGTTCTAGATTTTTCATCGAAATGTACATTTTTTAATTAATATTGTAGCGATTCTTCTATTCAAAGTCACCTCAAGGTCATCATATTTTACGTCATTGAATTCGTTTTGAGATCGTTTACAATGCTATACAGTCAAAATATATAGTGCCATTTAAAAAAAAAAGGTTCTAGATTTTTCATTGAAATGTACATTTTTTAATTAATATTGTAGCGATTCTTCTGTTCCAAAGTCGTCTAAAAGTCTTAATGTTTTACGTCATTGTATTTGTTTTTAGATTGTCTACAATGCAGTCAAAAATTCATAGTGCCATTTGAGAAAACAAAAATGGCCTGGATTTTTCATTGAAATGATCCTTTTTTTTAATTTCCTTACAATGCAATTTGTGGACCACTGAACATTAATTATATCTTTTTTTCCCAACATCTTTCTGCCAGACTATTGAAAATTTCACATAAATGTTATAAATTGTGAGGACTAAATTTTGAACCACCGTATTGTCCATATTTTTCGGTTCTAAACATTTAAAGTACGTAAAAGCGATCAATACATATTGTCGATATAACGTTGTCGATATTATTGAACGGTACAGGTTGATGTATTGTCGATATTTCGTATATTCTTTTGTTCTTTGGCTTTTTTATTAATAATAAAGTAATGGCTGCGCAAGCTTTCTTTTGATTTGACATCAATGAGCGTCGATAATACAAACCCGAATTCTGTAAAGTAACCCAATGTTTATTAACAATTTAATTCAATATGTTTGTTATAGATATTCAGCTTGGAGACTGTGTAAAAGAGTGTAAACAAATCTTATGAATGTTGCATCGCATGTTGCGTTTTTAAATAACGGAGCAATTAAACACGTGGTTGTTTCGCACCAAGTGGCTGTACACTTGTGTACACTACCTTTCAAAAGTTTGTAAGCAGCCAGATTAGATTTTCAAATTTGTTGCCACTTTTGATATGACGGTTGAAACAATTTTATTTTGTTATCGCACTCTCAGATACTTTTTATTTTGTCCATTTTTATATACCTGAGTTCGACTTGCATACCGAAAAGAAAATTATCTTTGTCCAGAATTCAAAAATATAAACGAAGGATATTTGTAAAAATTAGTAAAGAAATGTCTTCCTCTAGTTATGCAGACGCTACTAAGAAGAAAGTTGGTAACTTCAATTACCAAATAAATATTTTCAAGCTAATTCTAGTTTTCTACGAGATCGTACTATAGCTTAATAGTTTCTCTTTTGTTTTCATAACTTCATCCAGTATAAACGAGAGCAGATACTACACGCTACCGGAAGTTGCGTTATCGATTAAAAAGATCCACTTCTGTAAAAGTGATACAGCAGTATTTAATTAAACGTACGAATCTCTTGTTCAAACTAATACAACGTACATATAAAATTTTATAAAAGCCCTTGACGAGCGAATTAATGTGTATGCATTTATCTTTCAGCGTATCCGTTTAAATATACCAAAGAACATTCGTCCTAATATAAAAAAAAGTGTTCATACTTCCAGAACAAATATATGCAGTTATTGAGTTATAACTAAGTTGTGAATCTTTATGCAAAATAAAAAAATACAAACCAATAAAAAAGTTAATTAATTAATAGTATTATTAATCGACGTTCCTAACTTTCTTAAATATTGCTACTACTTTAAATTTCACTTACTCGATTCGCTCATAAATGCATAAAAGCAATAACCTAACTGTAACATAAACAAATTTTTCTATTGAAAAAAAGTAGTTTAAATTTTTATTTCAGTTTATATGCTGTAGTTAATATAAAGAGTCAAGAGATTGGAAAGGAATTGAAAAATCAACGATTATTAAAAATGTAACCGACACAGACAATAGTTGCAAATTTTGATTCTTCACAGCAGTTAAAAATGAAAGTTCGACAAAACTGTTTCAGCCAAAAGCTCGGCAGAACAGTGTTAAACATTTATTTTCGCGACTGGATTTCACCGACAGTAATCCGCTGCGAAACTTTTGCGCGCCAGTGTACGCGTCGCTGTAACGAATGTATTCAGCCAGGATCCATGCAGCTCATTTGTATAATGAAACATCGTCGAATTTGCACGGCTATCCGGCGCGAAGGCGCTCGTAACCAATTCTTTTGTAACAATTGCCGAGGATAAAGGCGTCGCGGCTGGCTGCAAAGAAACTTTTTAAACGAACACGAGAATCGGTCTTCGGCAAATGAGTTTACTCGCGGTTTCCAGTCGTAACGAGTTCGTTGCTGATTCGGCTGGCTTTTTTTTTCGCGGCTCGCGAAATCGAACGGCGAACAACGCTCATTAGTTAATTGTAGGAAAATAAAGTGGTTGGTTCAGAGCGGCCGGTTCATTCTCATGCGTGCCGCAGACTGCGTGCCACGTTGTTAGCAGTTTGCTAATGACTTGGCCATTCACGCGAAGCATTCTTCGAACGTCGCTAGGCCGCATTAACATCTTGAATTATTAGTTTATCGCGGGAGAGCCAGAAATAGGTTTCGCCTATTCGCTTATTAATAATGGAAAACACTCTGTTAGCAACTCATTAGCCGGGTTGCTCTTGTATTATTCATGGAATCGCGAGGCTCGTTATCGAAGTTGCGACGACGTTTGTTATCCTGCGTTTCGGTCCTCGGGCTGCTTCGGCTCTTTCTCCTTTATTGTGTTAGTTTCACTTTTTTCGCCGTGACTCGAGAGTCAAAGTCGGGTTTCCTTATCTTGGCGAGACAGGAGATTTTCTACCGGTGATGCAGAGATCGACGTGAAATTGAATTGCGCTTCGATCAGTTTCGATTTTACAGTATTACCTCAGTAACTGTCGCGAAGATCTCTACCGTAACTACCAACATTTTATCCCCATCGGGAATCCTCGCTGGAACCAGTAGAAAAACAAAAACTGATTACATACACTTTAAATCAGAATAACTCTTTCATGAATGGACCAAACGACTTCAATTTTTCTGTAAGGGTAGAAGAATTAATTTAGTAAATGATGTCTAAAAAATATGTTGAAAAAATGGGTTTGGCCGGAACTGTGAAAAACAATTGTAAAAATTGATTTTTACGACTTTTTTAGCTAGGCCAATAACGAAAATTTAAAAGGTGTGCTTGGTCAACTCGAATAAACTATATACGCTCCGAAAAGTTGATTGGTTTACGAGTTATAAACGATCAAAAGTGGTAAAAAGATCGAAAATCTTGAAAAATTGCAATTTTTACCACTTTTGATCGTTTATAACTCGTAAACCAATTAACCAATTTCAATGAAATTTTTGGAGCGTGTATGTAATAGTTTATACAAGTTGACCAAACACATGGCCCAGCTAAAAAAGTCGTAGAAATCAATTTTTACTATTGTTTTTCACAATTCCGCCCAAATCCATTTTTTCAACATATTTTTTAGACGTCATTTACTAAACTAATCTCTTCTAGCCTTACAGAGAAATTGAAGACGTTTGGTCCATTCATAAAAAAGTTATTCTGATTTAAAGTGTGTGTGATCAGTTTTGCTCCTAACTGTATACTAAACTTTATTAATTCAAGTATAATGGTAACTTTTTGGTAATTTCATAATGGTAATCAGGAATTTTTGTAAATAAAATATTGATGAATTCTAAACTCAAAACGGTAGTGTTAAAACAATATTGTATTAAAGAGCTCAACTAACAAATTGAGAATTGTATAACCATTTGGGAACAACTGTATTATGCAGTTTCACTTAATACTGCATTATTGAAGGATACAAAAGTGATGAAACATGGTAAATAATTTATGGAATGCTTCGAGACGGCTAATTAACTTTGTTGCGTCAGGAATTGAAACATAAGAACAAGATCTGTTTGATTACGTCAGACATCAGTTGTTTCGTTGTTTGGATTGGCGAATACGTTTTTTAATTGTCAGCAGAATTCGATTGTGGAAGAACGTTCCGATTATTACTAAACAGAACATCTTGTCGAAACCTTGAAAACACCTGAGATCGCAATATCAGCAGGTGTATGTTTCTTGTATTATGATATCTACACCAGTCGCCGAGATCATTTGCTACGTTTTTCGTTAAAAAGTGGACCAACGTAGTTTTGTTTATTTTCTATAAATTTAAAAGCACCTCGTTAATGTAACGATTAGATTACGTATGATCATACCTTTTTAATAATGTATTTGTTAAGAGAAATAATAAATAGTAGTTTTGTTTTATTTCTGTAGTGGATGATTAATTTTTAAATTCAATCTCAAGTCTTCAGAAGTTTATATAATCGAAAAAATCTTTAAAAAATTCTGGAATACAAAATTTTGTGGATATCAAATAATTTGTTAATCGTTTACTTTTTATTTACTGCAGTTTCAATCTATTAAGAAAAATGTAATATGTAAATTTGTCACATGTTAACTGGTTCTTATAACTTTAATCTGCGAGTGTTAAGACACTCGCAGAAATATTATGTCTCATTGAAATGGCACAGTTAGTTATAATATGTTTTTTGTACACAATAGAAATAATAAGAAAGATTATATTTTCATTGTGAGAAAAGTCACAGTTTAGATGTCACCTACAATCTAATGTAGCGTGAACCAGTGACATTTGTTATAGTAGGTGAAAGGTTAACGCGGTAAAGTTCATCGTACAGCATTTACGAAGTTTTCTTGATCGATTTTTATACTGGTACGCAAACATTGCTACTGAATTCCATTTCAATTTCCACGTAAAATTCGGTTTCATCGAGATCGGTAATAAAAGAAAAACATTCTTAAATCTTAAAAGAGAACAACTGTTGTATGTTGTCATCCTCTCAACAAATGTTATTATCCAGTTTCAAAGTACAAGAACCATATAAATTACATAAAATAAATTATTATGCTTAAAATTTATAGCATATGTAATAACTACACTGCGAATCTGAATGTAAAATAAAAATGGCCTGTTAATAATACTAAAAAACCGAAAATAGATTGGCATTCCCAAATCATTTTAATCCTTTTATCGTTTTAAATCTCGCCTTCTCATTTTTTCCAGAAATGCATGAAATCAGCAGAGTCTAGTAATAACACAAATTGATTAGAAAGAATTTTTTTTTATATTTAATGCAATTTGAATCTCTCTCTCTTTCTCCAGGTAGAGATTATTTTGCCGAATTAGAAAGAATTATTCCTAATCCACAGTGCCAGTAAAAAATGATCTAGAAATGCGATTTTCTGTGTGTTTACGTATAATGAAGGTTACATCCCTTGCAGCCGAAGGGCTGATTTCGCGCTGCGAGTCGGATCGAATTTGAACGTCGGTTGAACTCGGCAATTCAATTCTTCCGGTGCCCAAACAAAGGCGTTCTACTTCCACGGAATGGGGGATCTCATATGCATGAAAGTCCAGTGAAATTCTTAAGGATCTCGTAACGGGGAAGAAAATCCGCGTTCTATAGGCGTGCGTGACTTCATTACACTTCGAGGCAATGGCGTCGCTTCGTCCCGCGGTCTTTAAACGAGTCGACCTCCTATCTTTCTTCCCTGCTATCCCCCTCACACTCCCCCACTCTTTGTCTCTTTCTCTGCTCTCGTTCCCTCGTTCCAGCAATCTGGAACCGTTGCACCGGCATGTCGGGGCGAGAGACGAGTCCGCTTGTCCGTCGAGCGGAATTATACGAGAAAATGCACGGCCTGGCCGAGCACGTAATCGGTTTGCTTAGCAAAGAATCAAAAGGTAAGTAGACGGCCTTCGCAGGCCATCGACCGACCGCACGGGCATTTGTTGTCGCGTGAACTTACACGGTCTTTATCTCCGCGCCGATGCATATCAATGAAGCGACTCTCGTGCACGACCCAGAAAAAGTAATTGATACGAATACGTTTTTAATAAAACCGAGCAACCGGTTATTTTTAGACGCCGCCGCGAGAAAGCTATTAGGACGCGTTTAACAGCGGTCACGAAGATACTGTTTGCAGGTTGCATTACCTACCCCCTGCGCGCGAGCACTGAATTACTATCGTTGCGAAATTGTTACTCCAGAKACGACGTAACTCGCGAGCTAGCAGTTAGCGCCGATCGTTATGCGTTTATGATATGTGCAGAATTTAGATATATTAACCCTTGGCGACATAGTGATGCCAAGAGGATTATGCATGTATAGTTCTCGAAATTCCAAATATGTACAGTAATGTCTCTATCGAAGCCTCGAGGGGATTTGGTTGCGTCGAGCGTAGACGGATAGTTATATTTTGAGCTTGAAAGGCCGAGTCGAACGTAGAGAAGGACAGCGCGTGTAAAGCGAGACCACGCGTGGGCCTTTGAACTGTGCCGGCGACTGCGACTCATCGCGTCTCTTTCTTTCCCATACGCTGTCGTTCCTTGCGCCCGAAACGTTCATCGTCAATCAAACTTCGAACTGTGCCGGCGACTGCGACTCTCTGCGTCTCTTTCTTCTCCATACGCTGTCCTTCCTTGCGCCTGAAACTTTATTGAAATTATATCTTGTTTGGTCTTTTTTTAATCATAAAAATACCACGAATATATATTGATGAAAGTTTCATAAAACAATAAGTAATCCTAAAAAAGATTAAATATTGGTGTTACATTGCGAGGACGCCCGGGCCGATGACTGCGACTCTCCGCGTCGTATTAGAGTGGAGGGGATATTTTTTTGCGTCCTGCGTGTACAGCCTCTTTGCGTCGATAGAGACATTACCGTAGTTAGTTCAATTACGTTCATAACAAAAGATCAGTCTAAGACGCTTTAGACTACAAAAGATGAACGCTCGGATGGAGGACCATTTTTATAATTACACGGTGAATATTTTTTATGTGAATATGGTTTTCGAGGCAGTATTCTAGACAGCTGCCAATTCCTACGGTTTACCAGAAACTGACAAGGAACATAACCCAATTGTAACTTTATAAAAGGATATAATTTGTTGAAAAATATTTAATACGTATTTTGTTTATCTGCCGAGATTTTTCATGTTAAGGGATGAAAATAACCCTCGATGTTGCCATTGAAAAGCCTATCCAATGTTCCGAATGTATGATACTTCGATTGAGAAAAGTCACCAGAAAACAATACCATTTTTAACAATACCGTTATTGTGCTTCGAGATTCCCAAAGCATTTTTTGATGAAACAACTATTCTCGTCATGAACGCACAAACATCCGCAGCTTTGCACAACTCGGTAATAAAAACTGTATGTAGACATTCGACAACGCTACGAAAACACGAAACGCGGTTCCAATTGAACGCCGTGACCGATGGCGTCTACAAAATTTCGTTGAACTGCAACGAACGAATTCTCGATAGGAAAACATTCATTTACGTGTAAACTAACTCTACACTCCGCAATCGGTACGAAGATAATGAAAACTATCCGAACGAGAGATCCGTGACGCTCGCTAAGCCGAGACCGCAAAATTAAAGGAAGTTCGAGCGGTCGAAATGAGACACCCTTAAAGACAGTGGAGCCCCGAGTGACAGGAGTCGAAGATCAATTAAATCGCTTTATTACTGTCCAAAGTTTCGCCGTCGTCCTCCGAACGAGTAACAGCACATTAAAATTTAATGCGCGAGAACTTCATCAAATGGCCGACTCTCAAATCGCTGATCCTGCTAGATACTTTCCACTTTTCTCGTTCGCGGAGAGCTTTCGTGTCCGATTCGCCCCGGACAGATTTTAAGAAAGTTTTGCTGGCGGTGGTCATTTCTCATTTATACCGGGCAACGTTTCCCCGAAGTTCCATTCAATAGTGGACGCCATAAATCAATTTCCAAACTCTGGAAAGTCACAACTTCGTACTAGCGTTTCCGCGAGCCCGAGAGGTCTTCGGCTAATTCCGCGGAGGTCGAGGAAGATCGGGTTCGAGATGTTAGATTTCTTTGAGGATCGTGCGGATACGATCTAGGCAACCCGGAGTTTCTAATCGCCTTGCCACGTAGATGTTTCGTAGCTCCGGGCGTGCGCGTTTTGAATTCACCACCACCTGTTCTACTCGGGAACACGCTCCTGCAGAGTCTTCGGGCGTTTCGGACGCGGATTCTCGAAGAAGCACGACGGGACCTTGCCGGGAACAGAATTCGAAGATCCTCGAATGGTATGAAGTTAGCCAGGAGGGTCTTCTCGCATACAGTGTGGACAAAAGTATTGGCAGAGCACGAAATTCCATATACAGGGTATTTCACCTAACTTGATCACCTTAAATATCTTTGCTGTTTTTAAAGATACGTCAAATGTCTGAAGGACAAAGTTGAATGGTAAAATGGGGCTCATATGATACCAAAAAATTTTTGTTTTTATGTAATTTTTTTTAGAAATATGAAGGTCACCTTCATCTTTTTAAATGGAATGTCCTATTTTTTATACCATACATCGACGGAGTATCAAATTCTGAGTATAAAAGTGTTAAGGTGGTCAAGTTAGGTGAAATACCCAGTATAGACATCTAACTTGATCGCCTCGGATAACGTCTAAATTATGCGTTGTACAAAAACTTATTTCTAATAATGTGGTTTATATGAATTTTTTACAAGTGGAGGCGTTTAGGAGATTTGACTTCGGTTTTTTAAATTTAACCGTGTATTTTTTATCGACCAATCAATGCGGTTTTTTCTACTCTATGAAAAAGTATTAATCCACGAATGTGGAAAAATGATTAGCAGATATTTTAATTGGTTATGAAATTGTTAATGTTAATGTATAAATTGTTAACGCAATGGTATTACTAAAATCTCAATATTAAATACATTCTTGTTATTTTTATGAAGTACAATAACATAGAATAATAATTTTTCGAAACTACATGACAGTCTCCATTAAATTGACAAAGCGAATAGTGTGTGATAAATTTTCGGTGTTAAACAGTTAATATAGTAAAGATCTTCCGAATTAGTATAGCAATGAAAATCCGATGAAAATTCTCAAGAAAAATCTCGAGACTACGGTTCCTTGTCTTATTTATGTAAACACACGTTTAACGTTGTTTTAACTTCTCGGATCATTAACAACGGATGCATCTGCCGCGTTTTTTGGATTTTTATCAAAGAAATTAGGTGACCGAAGATCGAGCTAACGTTCCGCGAACCTAATTTCAAGGTTATTAGACCGATAGAATGATGCGGCCCTGCGGAGGGTTAGACCCTGCTCGTCTTATTCTCGAGAATGAACCGCACGCTTTGTGTTCGAAGGGAGATTTAAGGTCTTCCAAGGAATTCCCTCTGTACAGTCTCGCGCTGGTGTGTTGGTGGGACCATCTTTCTCTTCAGGATCCTGTAGACCCGTCCGAACCGACCCGCCGCGGCGCGCAGTCTGAGAATACCGACGTTCTCAGATGCAAGGACCCAGAGAGATGATGTATCCAGAAGGGGAACGAAACGTTACCCGGTTTATAGGTGTTATTAACTCGAATATTATTCTCTGATTGCGATTTGCTGCATTGAAGCTAATTGCTTGTCGAAGGACCCGCTCTTTGTCCCATTGTTCCTTTTCCCGTCGTTCCGGTGCAGCAGACTTTATTAATTTTCTCGAGATGAATTTATCCAGATCCCCTATATCAGCGATTTCCAGCCTTCTCTGTACTAGTAATTATTAACCATCTTCGACAGTACATTGTTTCTGTACATTCATTGTTTCAGAATTATTTGCGCCATGTTTGCCCCAGGGGAATTTTAACCTTCGTTTATGATACTATTTTCCAAAATTTGTATTTTCTTTAGGTGATCAAATTATTAGAGTTAATTTCCTAACCATGCAATGAATCACGTAGATTCTTACTTCAAAGATTGATACTTCGTACAAAAATGATAAGAACTCATTCATTTGAGCCAAGGGCCAATATACACTGTCCCAGCTCCTTTATTTTTAACGGCACAAAAAAAATATTTATATTAAAATTATATTAGAAAAAGTATAAATAAGAAAATATTTTGTTGATTAAAGTTCATCGCTTGAATAAAGGAATTCGATTCCATTTCACCTTAAAATACCGAAATTACTTTCTTGCCAACCCAATATATAAAAAATTTCTAATTATTGCAGTGGCGAGGCAAATAATTTGGCAAGTGGCGGATGCAATTATAATTCCGATGATTCCGATTAAATGCAATGTTACTCTTGTGAAATACAATTGTGAGTCACTAAAATAATAAAAGTACTAAACCTCGTTGAATGCATTTCTTCGAGGTTGTTTTTACGTTATAGGCGCATAAGGATTTCTGTGTAAATCGTGTAGCCAACAATTTGAGGTATTAAATGCCTCTAGCACTTTTTAAGACTCTTTGGCAATGAATGGCTGGAGTTACGTGGACGTTTTTGCGACACCGAACGTCCGCGTTGCGTCCCTATGTTTTACGGCTGAAAGTAATAGCGCCGGCGAAGTTGATTTCCGAAGCAAACGGCTAGCTAACGATTACGCTTCTAAGTGGGGGGAAATTTAAGAGTACTTGATGCGGTATCGTTTATTTTCGTCTGGTAGGGTAATTAGTAAATACTGAACCTCGCCGGTGATTTTAATTAAACCGTTAAAACGTTCGAATTTTTTTGGGACGCCGTTATAATGCATTACTGTAAACCAACGGAACACGTGCAATGAAGAAACTTTTTGAGTCTCTATTTAAAAGAAATTGTAGGTGACTGTATACAATTAACAGTCGGTGACTGTAGCAAGAAAGAAAGTGAGTAATGTTACACAATGTGTGACGCAAACGTAGTCACGCGAACGCTTTACATTTCCTAATCTGTAGTAGCAACTTATACCACCATTCAACTTTGAATGGATTTCATACCCGAGGTAATTTCAAGCGAATTCACTATTTCTGCGTTACTCACAATGTGCGGGAGAAACGTTTTAAAACAGTTTTTATCGACTGTTTGAACAGAACTGGAAAGAACGTTAATTGAATGGGAATCCATTTTCGTAATTAACGATTTCACCGAAGTCAAAGCACTACGATATTAATTTTTACGAAAATTTTTATCTGTTCAGTTAGGAACGTTTTTTAAAGTTGTAACTCCATGAAAATGCTCAGTCTAACGATAAGAAATTCTCTCCAAAAGGGTACGGTGTTTGGCAGAGACTGCTCATTATTTATCATAATGCAACGCCGGAAACAATGAAATTCCCATTATACTAGGTTTATTAAGTTAAAATAACGGTTTGCAATGCGGAGCAGTAAAGTCGCCTGCGATCATTAAATTCGAGAGTCATCCCCGAAATCCGAAGCTGTCGTAAAACTGACGACGATAATTACCCGTTTCGAGGTTAATTGCCAGGTAAATGGAACTAGCCAGATAGTAATAGAAAGTTGCGAACTTTCCTCGTGCTGCAAATTTCGCATTTCCGCGGCAACGTTATAGGAGAGATACACATAACGCAATCTTTTTTCCGCGAACTTCTGTTCCATAAACTTTCTCTTAACTGTTATAATTTCGGAATTAGTTAAGTTGCTAATAGTTACTGGCGCGTTCCGAGTAACACTAACCGGTGGAAGGTGTTCCTGGCTGGCAGGTCGATGTAAGAACTTCATTTTGATGGTATCACGCACAGTGGGAACTCTTTCCATCGACCTTATACTACAGGCTTATAGTAATTGCTATTACGCTTTCGTTCTCGACCACTTCGAACAACGCTTTCGTATAAAATAATACCATGGTTTGTAATTAGGACGTAGCCTTCATGCATTTATTACGAGAGTGAACAGGCGTATCACAGAACAGTAAAAGTGTTAGCGGAATTTAAGAAACCGATTAGCTGTGATTTATTAACACGAAATCTACCAGCATCGGTGAAATTGTTTCGTAATTTTTTTTTTATGTTGCAATTATTAAAATTTGTAATCACTGAAATTATAATTAAAGCGTATAGAATCGCTAGATTAAGACCTGTGTCCCCACTCTGCCTTCCCCTTCTTCTTTTCGCCTCATCTGGCGACTCTGTATACAGTCAAACCTGTTTTTGTGCGGTCTTTTTCTTCACTTTGATTTTTGTATCAAATTCTGAGTATAAAAGTGTTGACCTTCATATGTTCTAAACCTAATAGTTAACGAAATATTATCCAAAAAAGAAAGAAAATCGTTTCGATAATATCTCGTTAACTATTAGGTTTAGAACTAAAGTTTACACTCAGAATTTGATACTCTATCGATCTATGGTATAAAAAATAGGTATAAAAAAATTTTTCTTTAATATATTGTGAAAAATTATTCGTTATAGCTATTTATGTAGTTTGTGAATATTTTTTTTGTGCGGTTTTTTTTCTGCGGTCCCTATATACCGCACAAAAACAGGTTTGACTGCACAAAGATTTTATAAATGTAATAATACCTTCTTAAATATACACAAATAATTCCGTGACCATATGGGTGACCGGTAGTCAATATGTGAAAAAATACACATGGCATAAAAATTGTGAAAAATAAATTAATTCAGAAATTTTTTGTTTTGTAATTTTGCATTAAGACCCGATCATTTATAATGCAATCAAAATATTCTAACAAGTACACTTTATCAAATAATAAACACATTCCACATATACATGTACCAATAATGATATATGTATGTATACTTATATATGTATCAATACTTACCCATTCTTCTTCCATCCTCCAAGTCCACCAACTGTGTTCTACTCAAAATCTCACCTTTCCCGCAAAGTATTATGCATCACGTTGCAGCAGAACACTAGCGAAACAAACTTCACACTATCTGTAACAGAAAATCAGTGAATTTTCACCCGGGAACCATACGAGATAGAAGTTCACGGGTAAAATACAACGTACAGGTAGACGCAACCCGAACTAGCTAAACTAAAAGATATTATTAACTTCCATTCAGCTACCAGCAGCAACATCCAAAATTCCCCGGGACTCCAAAACACAGAGAACAGCGTTAGTTTGTTTTTGTCAAAAAACCCCCGCTCTTAACTAGATGAAACAATCTGTTACACCTTTTCGAGTATCAGCGCACCAAAACGAAATCTTGTGAAAAAGAATAATCTGATTTATCGGTTTCAACGCGGACAGAGATCCCCGTCAAAGGACTGGCTCGCGTAAATTCCTCGGAGAAGCGTCGCATAAATTGGTTCGGACTAATGGGCATCGGACTCTATCGAATCAATCCTTTGACGGTGTACCGTGAACGCAAAAAAGAAGAACTAACACAGTCTGTTAAATCTTTGACAGCGCGATCGCGGTTCCGCGCAGCCGATTTTCGCTGCGACCGCGCATTTTGGAACCGAACGGCTATTTTCGTGGACATCGGTTTACATTTTAAATATCGATATGCCAGGTGATTAATATGAAGCACCACGAAGAGGTACATACTTTGAACGTTTGAACAGTAAGAGAAATTTAACTATTTATTTACGAATGAAATTATGTTTTTTCAAAAAATCAATAGGTACATCTTATTATACGATGTTTAAGTAATACTTGTCGAAAAGTTGAGCTAAATCGTTTAATCTAGAAGCACGTGGCAGCCATTCTCGTAAAACACTGTTTATAGTACCACACATAATTCCGTAGAATTTTATTCTATGCACATTTTTTATGGTTTTTTTAAAGAAATAATATATGTACATTTTATCATACGATGTTCAAGTAATAATTGCTGTTTCTTAGAATTGATCTGGAACATTTTTCTTTTGCATAAACATCCACAATCTGTTCACAAAACTATAAAAATGTGAATTTTCATTCACTGAAATTTTTCCACAGAAGAAACAGTAGCATAAATATGTGGCCTGCTCAGCTATATTCCTCACACATTCCAGCGATGGAACGTATTTTGATCCAGAATTTATTTTTGAAATAGCGTAATTCTTTTCTAAACAATTTTTCCAGAAAATTAAAAACAGTTGAGATAATCCAGTTATTTTCCTTAACCGTTCCAGTGTAGCGCCGCGCCGATTCCACAGTTGTAAAGTCCGATCCAAAATTCAGCGACGCGAGTCGTTTTCCGGCAACATAAATTCTTCTACCGATGGAAGTCGCGTGATCGTTAAGCCATTGGAAATCCCTCTCGATTTATTATCCGCGTCCTCGTCGTCGATAGCATAAACTCACGGTTCTCGTTCCTTTCCTACGCACCAATCGGGACTAATTTCTCTCGTACGTGATCTTCCGTGTCGCATCGTTCGTCTATATTGTGCTGGCCACCGGATTTAACCGACCGGAAGCGCTCTAGAGAAAAAAACGATCGCCCACGAGTGATGTTTCCGGTTAGGCAGCTAAAGGATCAACCGATTTGATCAATGGCATCGACACATGGCTTGTAGAAACTATGCGACCTATTGAAAGCTGCTAGGATGTAAATAAATTGCACAATGTTTGGTTTGTTTGTTATTTATAAATGAATCATTGAAGATTGATGAATCCTGTTGACGAATATCTGTTAATAGTGTATCTAATAGTATATTTTTAGAATTAATGGAGTGTAGCAAGAGAGAGTTCTTCAGAAATTATTATTTCAAAGAAAATTGTTGAACCTATATACAAATCAGTTATTAAAAATTATTAGGCATCCGGTAGCTAAAGTGTTAATATTCGAATTTTTTCTCGGTTCATATTTCTGTTCTTTCCTATATTTTGTAAGAATTTATGATGTATTGTTGTTCACTGTATATGCCCACTGTTTTGAAATAAAATATTCTGGAGCTTGCAAAGAGGAAAATATATATATATTTCGCTTGTCTGACCATGGTTGGACTCGTACTACTTAACAGACAAGAGACTGGCGTATTCTAATACTTGTCTGATCAGAGGTGGGATTGCTCTACTTCTTAGAACGGGTATTTCACAGTTTTGAAACTTAAATAAGCCATTGTTAGATGCAATATAAATTCTGTTGGTTGCAAATGACAATGTATTCTAAATTGAACGATTTAGTTGTAACTATTTGCAAATGCAGATAGCTATGATGAAACAAAAACTGTCAAAGTCAACGATTTGATTGTAACTCTCGAGAAATTGTCGATATCCGAAAAGCAATAATTTCATTTAAAATAGTAGTACAATAATTGGACACATGGTATAGCAACTGGAAAACCCTTTTTGGTCCAACATAATGGTCCAACAAAATAATTTTTAAGATAACGTTTTAAAGGGAAAGCTTCAATCTCGAAATTTGTAATAGATTCGTTCAGAACTAGAATTGCTTCCTAACAGAAAGGATGGTAAAAAATAGAGGCTTTGAGCTTCGAAACGAGTGGAAATTGATCGTTGTGCTATGTTTTCTACCGAAAGTATCGTAGTTCGAAATATCAACAGTTTTGCTAGAATGGGAAATTTAGCGTTCAAATATTTTTTCGATGCCGGTGTATCCGCCGCATATAAAATTCAACGAAAACTGAATAAAACGGTAAGCCAAAGTTGAAAGCCCAGAGCGCGCACAGGGTTAACAACCGCACTCGCAAGTGTCAAAACACGCCTGGCGAAACAATCCGGGGTTTACACACGGGACAGGGTCTCCGTGTATTCCCGCGATGCTTTCAGTTCCCGCGAGAAGTAGCTGTTCAAAATTTTCGATGCTCGAGCGGTCGGCGGGGTGAGGGTAAGGGCTCAGGGTAAAGGTAAAGGTATAAGGGGCCGAGTCGAAAGAACGAGTGGCGTTGGATGCAAACGGGCAGGGAGGGGGTTGGAGCCCTTCGCTCTAAGGATTAAAAACGGTAAATACGTGGAACCCGACACGCGTCAAGGGGTTTTCCGACGGCACTCTGCAGACCTGGAGGGACGCATTGAAGATGGCTGGGCGATGCAGGAGGACTGCAGAAAAGGAGATCCGAAAGCGTGGTTACGAATTCACAATGCCATTGTGTAACTCTCTCTCCCCTTTCGTCCCTCCGTTGCACGATTTTCTCCTACGGTCACCCTCCTTTACCCTTCCGCTCCGCCGTCCCACGTTTTAAGTCTCCGACAATCTCCCTCCCTCCCTCTCTCCATCTGTCTCTCTCTCTCTTTCTCTCATTTTCCTCTGCTCTCTTCTTCCCTCTCCCTCTTGGTTCGTCTATCTAGCTTCATCCACTTGACGGTACTCGTCGTGAACGCCATTAATGGCTTCCGTTTCCGGTGTCTCAATCTCGCATTCTCCGCGCTTTGCCTCGATGCCGCGCGCTCTTCCCACCTCCTCTTCCTGCTCGGGATCCCCCACTTTTCCAGCCTTTCTCTCGATTTCCATTGAAAAGCGAATTTCTCGGTGGAGAGCGAATCCGACGCATATTTGTCAACGTTTTATAAACATTCGCGGGAGACTTATGAATTCATAAACACCCTGTGTCCAGCGAGAACGTTGTCGTCGTCGACGGCTAATGGAATATTTTGACCCGGAAGCGGAGTGTAGAAACTTTGTGGGGAACAGAGAGATGTTCCTGTCAATCAATGTCTTTCTATTCTTTCATTCCGGGATTTTTTTATAATTGATTGGCAGCCGCTTGATGCAAAGTGTTGTTTCCGTTATCTCGAGCGAGTTAATTATTCTGATACCAATATGCGTTTCATTTACAACGTCTACATGCTATTTTATTCTCAGTTCTGTTCTGTCATTTTGTTCTGTTTATTTGGGTCAGTTTACTTGATCTTCTGGATTGTACATGACAGTAAAGCTGCTTATATTATGCTAATAGCTGTAATTTAAAATAAAATCTACAAATATCAATAATATTTACTGAAAAAGATATGTTCTACACAAAACATTTGAAGCATACTACACCAATCGAAGTTAACACAAAAGTAATATTTGCGATTTCTATGATTCCAATTACTGGCATAAAATCTACAATTCGTCTCATTAACCGGTTAAACAGATTCAGTTAAGGATTACTAATCCGTAGATCTAAATCCCTTTGTACACGTCGAAACATGAGACTCGTGATGCATGTTACAACATATGTGTATGTACATACATATGTACTCGCAGTAACTATCGACATCACAAGCAACTTGTACCGATGCAAGAATCAAAGTACCGTGTTAGTTCGCGAGCAAGACTCCATTGGGAACGTAGATTTCAATTTCTAGAACATACCCACTACAGAAATGCAATAAACTGAACGACATAAATGAACTAGGATTATTCGCAATCTATTAGAATTGTTAAGAGAGGAACTCCATCGACTTTCTGGTCATTAGCAACAGCTTAGACTAGTTTGGTTCTACGGTAATCATTATACTGCGGATTTTATGCATTTACAATAGAATGAATAGGTGCAATTTAAAACAGAAACAACTTTACGAGTATTTAGGAGCATAATGTACTACTCCCAACCTTCTACAATTATTCAAAAATGAAAGAACCTTTTATTTGGCTTGTATATTTTATAATTGATGCAGAACATTTTTATTTTCCCGAGAAGAGAGAATTAAACGTCAAAATATTCGAACAACTTCATCATAAAGAAGGGGTATTTCCAGAGTCACTAATTGGAACACATATACCTTACTATATTCTTTTTAAACGTGGAATATAAATCTGAAGTAGCTTCTGCCTGTTCGAACTCTCATTTCCTGCAGCGGATGCAGACAATTCTTATTTTGCACAAAACTCCGCAGTCCATTGGCAATAACACTAAAATAGCAAAATAATCCTATTTGAAAGCACGCGTTTTAACGTCCAAGTTGCGGGACAGACTGGGAAGAATCAGTATAATGCCGAGGTAAATTCAAACTGATGCAGGCTCCATGAAACTCAAGTGTTAACGCGATCATAACGCGTTTCCACATGTGCAGTGACCGTAACGGTGATGCGATTATGTTTATGGAGGCTGAGTAGCTCGAACAAAGGTCGGCTTTTTCGTGAGCGGTGAACTTATGACATGGTGACCATCGACTTTCTTTTATCAAGCTCGCGTGATCGAGTGCACGAGAGGCAGTTGGCAAGTGTGTGCAAATTAATGGCGCGAAATAGCATTTTACGGGGGTCGTTTATATTTACGGTTGCGCTGCGCTTAACGCGCTGGAAACGATGACTTATGTGTCATTAAATATTATTCAGGCGCAACAAGTCGAACACGCGGGTTGCGTGGCGCGGCATTTTTAAAACGGTTTACGAGCGAGATAGAGTTTCGAGGAACGTATGATCCCCATTAGAATACTTCTTTCTGCTTTACGGCTTCAGAGATTCACTTTAAATTGCCTCCGCTGCTACCGTAACGTCCGATTTGCATACGCATTACGGTTTCGTGTACGGATTCCTTTCGTTTTATCGTCACTAACGCGGATACCAGTTATTGCGTTCGGACGTCGGAATTCCTCCGCGGTTTCCGAACCAGAGGGAAGTGTTCTCCAAACGGTTAGTACACAACGAGCACTGAAACTCTGAACCCTTTAATGATCATTTCGTTTAGCCCGCTCGATGCGGGATTTTACAATTTAAATCTCAGTGACGACGACTTTATCCAGCTGTCTGTGGTCAATGTGTCCTCCACTTCTAAAAATTCAACATCGAAATGATTTGGTGAATAACATCGAAATTGGAAAGGTAAAGCGAATCACTAGATTGCGGATTTTTATGGAAAATAAGAATTTTCTATGTAACTCAGAGAGTTACCACTAAAAATTGCTATACCATTATTCAAAATATTGTGTGTGTTTACATATCTATAAAAAGGAAAAATCATATAGAATAGAATTATTCTAGGTCGGAAAAGTCCACAAGATGACAACGCCTGTACCTACTGATCTTAAGCTTTCCAATAAATCGGAAGTGACATAATAATTCGTTTCTAAAAGTTTAATTGGCAAGATATATTGGTACTCACGTCCTCTCGAGCTTGAAGACAAGGCACGGCTAGTTACGTCATGATCTCAGCTGTCGATGGAGTTCTTTTCCCTCAGGCACTGTGTCAGGAAGAACAAATTAATTAATTTCAATCCACCAACCGTCAGACTAAATCCTAATTAATATAGGAAACAGATAATTCAAGTTGGATATAAATACAATAAAAATTAATGTGAACGGACATTAAGTCTATCGCACGACGCAAATTTAAATAGAATTGATCGTCGCGACACGACACGATTCGAGAATACATTTAAATCAATGAAAAATAAATAACTCGCTCGAACACAAAATTAATAGTAATAAAAATTAATGAATAATCTTGATTTCTATCGAATGATGAAACACGGAAACGGTGCGCACCATGTAATTGTCCCTACTTCGTGCTGTATACTTTCTGCGTTTCGGTATGAAACGACGCGGTTGACATGGTTAGGAGGGTGGCTTGGAGATAAGGAAACGTAAGCACGCGTGTTTACGTGCGTTCACTTTGACTTTCGTGATTGTAATGAATCCGTGGTCGGGTCCTTGCGCCCGATTGTCACCGATGATCGGCGATTGGCGATTGACGCGGCCGAAGGCGCACTATTTACGCGTCCATTGAACCACTGAATCAACTCTGTAACCACGTGCAATAGAAAAAAAAGGTTCAAGTGCCTAAGTGCCATTGAGTTTAGTGAGAATTTAGTAATGACTATCATCGTGATCGCGGAAGATATAAGAGCCACGCGCGGTGCTTTAAGAATCGTTTTTATTACGCCACAAAAAATTTCGGCAAACTTATCGAAGAATTAATTAATGTATAATTAAATATGTTGTCAAGGTCGCCGTTCTGAACTATATGTCTCTTTAAACTTCTTATGCTCTGTTTTAAGTAGCAGTATAGTGCGATGCGTCGTAAATTCCCTTCGATGACGTCACTTCTCGTCATTTCCCTCTTTCTCGTGACGTCACTAATCACCATGTCTCTTGGTTAGTTGGACAATTCTCGAAACGTGACGTCATGTATTGTTTCGAAGGGAATTGATGTCGCAACGCAGGTGTGAATCCGCGTTCTCGATCGTGCACAATCCCCCCGCCATATTTAATCGACGAGGCGATGGACCAATCGGCAGACCGGTCCCAATTCGGGGGCAATCGCCAATCGTCGGAGACTTTGTTCGGTTCTCTCGCCCCTCTCCACAAATGAAAAATTCGCGAGGGTATCCACCCCATCCCCACCGCCGCGCCGTATCTGCGATCTTCGCGGACCCAAGGGTTCAGCCGCGGCTTTATTAGTATAGTGAGAGTGGAAGAGTAAACACACACGCTAGTTGGATTATCTCCCTGTCCTACTCTGTGACCGTGTCAAACGCGTCATTTGTTATCGTGACGTGGAAAGTATATGTACAAGTATACGACGCAACACTGTGACCGTTACGTGGTGAGTACGGTTTTTGCACGCATTTCATTATTTTTTAAATTAATTCTGTGCTTCAGTAAATTATTTATTCTTCACCGATTTAAATTTAGTATGTAATTAGCTTTCGTGTTACGACGATCCATTTAATTTAATCGAATTTGTTATTTGTGTTTCATCGTGCAATAGAAGTGAAGTCTATCTAATTTCAGTTCAAATTATATCGGTGTGAACCACTACTAATCCAATTAGAAAACTTCTTTATTTTTTGTTATTTTTTTATGGGACTTTAACCAACTTATTTGTGGCACATTTCTTATTAAACGACACTGAGCACGATATAATTTGAACTATGTGTATTGGATTTTACGATCATTTTCTACGTTCGGCGACATCGTCGACGTCACAAGAAATTGTAGAAATACATACTAACGAAACGATCAACCCACCATTAATTCAAGACTTTACTGTATAGCTTGACGATATCAAATAAATAAATGTAATTCGAATATACAGTCATAACATTACAGACACAACTCGTCAGTCATCTGTATTTGACCAGATTTCATCGTTTTCGTGGATCTAGTTCAACATTTATCATTTGTCAGCGTAGAGAGCGTAAGAAATCGAGTTATTTTTACCGATGTCGATACTTCGTATCGTGAGACACGAAACCCCATATGGTAATTTGTCTACTCCTATACCTCGTCTGTGCAAAGCTGCCGACTGTGTCCCGCTATGCAAATTTCAAGTTCATATCCTGCGCAACATTCGGCTCGTCCAGTACATTGGTCGATTTAATCGGTCCGTGTTAATGTTTCCAAGCAAATCCCGCGTCGAACAAGCATTGCGTTAGTCAGATGCGTTTAGCATCACGAAATCGCTTAATCCCTCTTCCTCCATTTCCGTGCTTTATCTATTTCGATCACCTCGGGACATTAAGGATCGCTGGCCAAGTTACGCGTTTTATAGCGTGTTTCTGCCCCTGCTGAGAATCGATATTTGAATTAATGGATGCTTTAAAACTCTAAGAGCTGGGGTTTTACAATGGAGGAGTTAGAAGGTTGGAAATTGTATGCTCGTTGTTACGTCCCAATAATGGGCACAAGAAAATCATTCTACATACATATACATTTTGTAAAATTTTTCTCAGAGTTTTATGTGGGGGGTAGTTTTACTATATTGTGGAAATGTTTAAACAAATTCTAGTGAAACTCGTGAAATATTAAATCCTTTCTTCCTCGAAAAGAACAAGTTATTTTAAACCATCGTGTACAAGGAAATTATTTTACATGTATAGTATTCGAATACAGTTTTTGTAAAGGTTTCAATTTATACAATTGTTTAGGAAAAATGGGTTCAGTTTCTTTAAAAATATCTGAGATAAAATGAAAGCAAAGTCCTGTACTATTAGATTTTTACGAAATTACATGTTAAATTCATCGAGAATCAAAAATTTTGTGTTCAAATACTTTTTGGACCCACTGTATAATATATTAGATATGTATAATAAATATGTATAATTTGTGTACACAATGTATGAAACAAAAACATCGCATTCTTTTCTTATACAATTAGTTGTTGCATTACATATACATACGTATTTTAACGGTGTCATTATAATTTTTGTACATTGCACTAAAATTTGAAATTCATATAATAGTCACATGGTTTTGCTCACTGGCAATCAGATATTCTTAGTAGTTTTATAAATAAAAAGGTTCCACCGGTCCAGAAACCACAGCAGCTCGGAACGTCATTAAAAGCAGGAAAACTCAATTTAAATCAAAACATCGTTCAAACCGTGGCTGTAAAGAATGGGATTGACCTTTTTCGCGGCTTCTGCGCTCTGTAAATTAGTAGTGACATCGTGGCCCGTGACTCGCATTTTAATTAACTTCGTCGCGTCGGTTCTTCACGCTGGAGAAACGCTCGCGAACGTGTCTGGATTAATTATTGGCAGCCACCAGGAATCCGATTTGGGAATGAAAGCTAACGTCCCTTACCGTGGTCCACGCCAAAGGGCTTAACTATGAGGATCTTATCGACTGATTAGACCTGATTCTGTTCTGTACGTACTAGATATACGGGGTGCCCCAGACCGAAAACTTTATCGATATATTTTATGGATCTATTTAACACAGTTAGAAAAAGGAAAAATAGTATATACAGAGTAGGCCAAAAGTCACGATATAAATCAGCTCTGGGAAACATTACAGCTCAAAATCAGAGGAAAATCGAAATAACAAAATCGCGTTGACGGTTCAGAGAGAAATAAATACAATTTAAAATTAGTCTTATACTATACTTACAGACCCGCCTTCAAACAACATGGCTGTTCCAAGATTAAGTACATCGGTTTATGTCAGATTAATAGGTTATGGCTTACGCGACAGAATAATATACGGAGAAGCAACACAAAAAATATACTTTATCTTATCATAGAAAACGAAGGGAGCGTGACGCGGCACAATTTTATACCCGAACAATGATATCGATAAACCCGGAAGAGACCACAAAACAGAAAACATCTAGAATGACAACTACAAATCGCAAGCAACAATTACGCGATCGAAAATCAATATGAAGGCGCAACGATCGCATTAACCTAAAAGGTTCATTTCCAACAAAACTGAAATAAATCTGTTTTTTATTAGCATAAAATCAGGTTATACGCGACATTTTACGACTTTTTATTTGAAATGAAATTTGCACCGCACTGTAATATATATTTTAGTATATTGCTCGTTCATTTTTACTTTATTCTTATTATTTCAAATAACTTCAATTATTTCAAATAACTATGCTAACTTATTTTGTTAATTATAATTTGTAAAAAGTTTTGTACTTTTTGTACAACTTGCATTATTTTTAAAAATAACGGTAAGAACAATATATGTATATATGCGATATTAGGTATAAAATACTTTCTTGTGAAAAGATATATTTGTGTCATGGTTTTGTTGTTTCTTACCATTCTTTATGCAACAAGAGTTTGCACCATTTTTCCGAATGTTCACGAAATAATGCATAAATATATTTGTGACGTACCTTGCTTTTAGATCGCTATCCATCATTTTGAATTATCTTGTGATGCCATGTGAGGGGATCAAATATTCCGTCATCTCTCTTGGAACCCTGCGTTCTATGCATTATGTATATGGTCTAAACATTTAACGATAAATTGGTGAATGACGTTTCAGATGTTATTGGGATTGTTTAATTGGTTTATTGTTAAATTGAATTAATTGTTAATACGTTGCCTTTTCGTTTGGACTTGAAATGTATTTAAATTCTTAGCTATATGAATACTTGTTTAGACAATTCCATCTAGCATTTGCATACAGAATTCTCTAAACATACTGGTAAGTTTAATAATATTTGATGCATTTTTAATTTAACATTTAAGTCTGTCAGAATTGCATAATTAAGCAACTACTTACCCAATTTTCCTTTTCGCTTCTTTGCCCGAGCATTTACACGTGCATAACGAATCACGGAAAAAGTAGATATTACAAACGGTTGAAATTTCACGTCATAATATCACAGAGAGAATATACATATTTAGGTTGTTTAATGTTGAATGCACACGAAAGTGAACTGTCGTATGTAGTGACGCATTGGCGAGAAATGATAGAAATGGTACATCACGTCAGTAGTGCGGTTAAATGGACATTCATTTGTATACATTAGTCTGAGCAACATTACCACTGCTATATTATGTGCCACTGCATATGCCACTTCACTTGTCATTCAATTTAAGTGGACATCTGCCGTGTTTGGCAAAGAAAATATGACGATTGTACCTCTGAAATATTATTCGATAGTGGTAGCGATACAGTATCGATATACAATATACATACTACGATATACTACTGTGTCAATACTTAATGGCTTCAGTATCGAAATCTTAAATATCACTACTAACAGTATCAATATTTTACCCCTATCGACTCCGTGACTATCGATATTCAATTGCCATTCAATTGATTTGACGAATCCTATGAGAGTAACTGAAGGTTAAAAATATCAAGTTTTGAAACTAAAAACTTTTGTGTTGTGTATGTATAAAAATACAATCGTAAAGCTACAACAAGCAAGGCAATGTTTACAAAATTTAATAACATCAAATTATTTATTTTTGAAGTGATATTTGGATTATAGAAATTCTGTAATAGATTTCGTTGTATGAAATACTTTTAAAATTTTTTTAAATTCCTCACGCATGATGTCACAAGATAATTCAAAATGGTGGATAGGGACATCTAATTGTAAGTGAGGTACAGTACGACGAGTATATTTGTGCATTATTTCGACGGAAAGGAATGACTAAACCGTAATACAAGTATGTATGTCTTTTCATAAGTAAGTATGTATTTGAAACTTAACATCGCATATGTATAGTTATTACTATTCTTATTTTTCACCCGTCCCTCATTTCACAAACTGAGTGGGTCCCCCTCGGTGTCAAATTGACACAGTGGTAAAAGATCGATGGAATAACACGGTAAACAGTTATTTTCCGATGTTTTCTTATATTAAATCGCACTTGTAGTGCTTTTATAACCTCTCATGGATTTTCTTGTCAACGCATCAAATATAAAAATATAAACTACGCATTTTCAACAAACTTTTGCTTTTTTATTACCGCAAGGTTAAAAATGCAGTACACCCAAGAAAAAGTTATGTGCTGTTTGCGGAGAAAATATACCACCGGATTAACATTTTTTTCGTTCTTTTCAACATTTTGTATGCGGTGTAAATTTCATTTCAGATAAAGTCGTAAAAAGTTATATAACCCGATTTTTTTTATAATAAAAAACAGAAATTCTACGAACGTAAGGATCTTTAGTTGCTTGAAAAATCGCAAAAATTTATAGAACAAAATGTCATAAAACTTATTCTAAATAGTAAAAAATTGGTTTTGATTTTCTCTTGAGAAAACGATATGACTTGATATGATTGTCATTTATGATTTCTTAGAAGAATATATATAAGAAAGTTTATATTTATTTTAATACTCCTAGGGCGCTATACATATATCAAGAACAACAAAATTGAATTTTATTTCGGTTTTGTTCGAAATGAACCTTTTAGGTTAATACGATCATTGCGCCCTCGTATTGATTCTCGATCGCGTAATTGTTGCATGCGATTTGTAGTTGTCATTCTAGATGTTTTCTGTGTTGTGGTCTCTTCCTGGTTTGTCGATACCATCGTCAGGGTGTAAAATTGTGCCGCGTCACGCTCCCTTCGTTTTCTATGATAAGATAAAGTATATTTGTTGTGTTGCTTCCCCATTTATTATTCTGTCGCGTAAAACATAACCTGCTTCTCCGTGTATTATTCTGTCACGTAAGCCATAATTTAGTTTATATACGAAATTGATAAACCATCGAACTTCTATTCCACCATTTTACAAGAACAAGTAGAAGATATTGCGTGTTGCTTTCATTACCATGTTTAATGACATTGAAAAATGTGATATGTTAATCGCTGATGGTGCGTGTGCTGAAAATTTCGTGACAGTTAAAACATTATATCAAAGTGAATATCCTAATCGAAATCAGCCATCGTATTCTACATTTTTAAGACACAATAAAATGCCAAAAGAACATGGCTCCTTTAACATGAAAAAACGTGAACCTCGTAAAATTGTAATAACTGAAGAAAATTTAATTTTTGTTTTAGTATTTATCTTTGACAATTCGCGCATGTGCCTCGATAAGTGTATAAATACTTGGAACAGTGCATCGTTTACTGACAATCGAATTAAGAAGGTATATTGACAGTAATGGACACCAGTTGAAACACTTGACCTAAATTTATTTTGAGAATATCTCAGTAAGTACCTTTCATTCGTTATGAATTTATGCTAATTTATTGGTCATTTGACCCATTGTTTATTTTATGTCAAATATTATTACAAAAATATTGTTGGAATTGTGTTTTGTTATTACATTTCGCATTTTTGTATTACATAAAATTACAAAATGGCGGAGTTGTATAACGATATCTAGATCCATGTCCAGTATAATTTTGGTAGCTTGCACCCAGCAGTAAAAATAATTGGAATATCATAATTAAAAATTTGTTATATTAACTTAAACGAAAGTAGGTTATCTTCTATGTAGCGTACGATTTTTTAACAATTTTGTAGAATGAAAAAATGGCGACTGTTAAAAGAAAAAATATCTTTCTCGCCGAAAAACATCAACTTTAAACATTTATAAAAATCTGGCGAATTGAGATATCAAAAAAATCGTACGCTGTATTGAAGATAATCTATTTTCGTATATAAGGTAATATAACAATTTTTTATTTTCTATATTCCAGACACTTTTACCGCTGGGTGTTTAACGTGAAGGTAGATAATATCATACAACATAATATTATACACACAATTTGTAATTTTATCTTTATGTTCTGTAGAAAAATTTTCTTCTTTGCAGTATCTTTATATGCGAAAAAAAGGTTATATTTACTTCATTTTATTAGGACTACTCATAACCCTTCGCCGTATTTTAACGAATCACACTCGTCATGAAGATTTTAAACAAATGTTTAAGTAACAAATATTAATGTTACGCCTTTCTTTTTGAATTAAATAAAATTTTATTCGTTCGTAAGTATTGAAATAACTGTAGCCATACAAAAAATATAAATTTTCTTTTCTCTTTTCTACGACATTTTTGGGGACAAAGACGATTTAATCACTGTAACTGTAAAGAAAATGATACGGCAAGGGGTTAACAATGTCACAGCCTTCTTACAGAAATGGCATTTAACAGACATGTCACTTAATTTTGAAGTAAATATTTCTCTTCACATTTTCATTTTATTATAATTATTGCATAAATGACCGTCATTAGTCCATTCTTCCCTGCATTGATGTCAAGTGCCGTAACAATTCGAGCACCCGCTGTATTTGTTGCAAGACAAAGCGGGAAGAAGTCATCGGATAAGTGTCCGAGATTAACTTTTGTCGTTCCATTTGCCAGCGAAGGAAGTCTGCGACGCTCGGCGGGATAGAGAGGTCTGGAAGGAGGAAATAAAACGGAGCTACTGCGAAACGGAAATAAAGTCCCTTATATGGTGTTTTCATCCCTTTCCTTCGTCCGGCTTCGCTCTGAAAGCCCTATCTTCTCCTCTGCCGTCAGTGATTCGCTCACTTGCCAGCTAGCTCGTTGTATTTTCTCGAAGACTACCGTTATCCGCTCGAGTTTACCCGCTTGCTACACTTATTCGGATGATAAAGCGGACACCCCGGGCCCTGGGATCTGATATCCTGCTGGATATTGAGCCGCGGCGCAGCGTCCCCGCGTTTTTGACTCGACGCGCGACGGCTAGAAAAATCTACGGCAATACCGCGGCGAATGGGGAATCGTGTTTTCATGATTTTCGCTTCGCCGGACCGTCCACGGCCTGATGGGATTATATCCGTTGGCTCTCCTTACGGAAATCTCGAATTTTTATCCGTCTGTCCGCTACATATCCGCCGGTTTGTTCTTTTTCATCTCTCGAGTCACGCGGGAATTTTGGAAGGATGTAGCCGGTTGATTCAAAACTTACCTTCGACCGATTTAACCAGCCAAAATTTCCACAAAATTATAATAATTTGTAGTCATTGTAATCAAAACTTTAGCCTGATCACCGAGATTACTTCCTCGACTGTTTTAGATAATGAGAATTTAATAGATCATTAAAATGCCCTATCTTGATGAGGAGGGTAGTTAACTCTGTGTTTCAGCAATTTTGGGTCAATTTTTCCTATTCAATTGCATTTGAAAATAAAAAAAAATGTGACACATTGCAGTTATCGATCTCCATGTTTGAGAATTTTTTCCGATTTTTCGGTTGAACATTCTGGCCGTAAAAAATTAAAATCGCAAAAAAATGTGGATTTCTGATAGAAGTCGGAAGAGTTTGTCGGTTATATTTTTAAAGAAGTAATATTGTATAATCATAGCAATTGTTCTTCAATTTTCTCAGATTTTTCACATTTCTTCTTTTAGCTATTCTGTAAGAATTTTCTTTCTTAAGAAGATTTTCCGCGGATAACATCACCACTAATATAGTTGCAAATATGACCAGTTCTAAAAGAGTCTGTAGAAACTTTTCTCGAATCGTTAGACTTCAAATAAAGAAGTAAGTTTTGTTCTCTTCTACAAATGAACCACAAACAAGAAACAATTTCAAACTGTTCCAAGTCGAGATCTAAGGGAATACCATTACGGGTTGTACATTCTCCTTATTGCTTTCATATTACATTCGCCGTGTAATTAAGGTCTTGCGAAGAGAAGGAAAATATTTTACAAATGATAAATGTAGCCGTGCTTAGTATAAAGTTGTTAAGCATGTGGAGAATGCCGGCGGTGCAGTTTTCATTTAAAGTACAAGAAAACTGTGACAAAAAATCGCAGAATAACTTTTAAAAGGGTAAAGAGGAGATTCTCTTTACGAAGTTGTCTGACAAGGAATATGCAACAAATTTTTTAAACTTCTCGGAGTCATTTAAATTTGTGAACAGGTTAAACTATAGAAAGCAACTTCTCACTTTATCTTGTAACAAAGTAGGGTCTTTGAGAAAAACGAAACTCAAAGGTATGAAAATTTATGTTCAAGGACGTGAAAATATAAAATTTACCCTTTAATACGAGCACGGGTAGATGCAAAAATTTTTTGCATAAAATTACAGAAACTCAGAGATAGACAATTTTTCGATTCTAATTTAGTGACCTTTTAATTTTATGGAGCTGAGTATAATAATACTAGCTCTGCAATATTAAATTTTTCAAACGTATCGCGAGTACAATACATTCACGGGACCAGAGAAATTTCTCGCAGTTTGAATATTATACGAGATCATCTTCGCGCCCTCGTAATACAAACCAACGTCGAACAATGAGTCCATTCCAGAAAAGTCGCTGTGAAAAAACCGCCGGAGTTAAAACTCGACGGCTGAGGCATCTACGTCATACACCTTAAATTCATCGCTGAGAAATTATAAAAACTGCCTGATAAATATTCATCAGTCTCGCGAAAGCATCCGTCCAGTTCTCCACGGGGGAATTCCTGATAAAATATAATGTTTCAGCAATGGATAGCATTAATATTTCCAGCGTGCTTCTCTAGCTCGCCGGGGTTCATTTATTCCGCACAAACAAACTGCTTTCGTTGATTTAACGTTATTACATTAGCTTTGAAAATTAAAGATAATATTGTTGCTGCAAATCTTTAAGGCAAATATTAATTTACGAAGACTTTTCGATGAGCAACAGACACTTGCTCAATATTTTTAATTTCTAATTTTTTTCTATCATCATTAGTAGGCGAGATATTTAGGAGACCTGCTTAAAATGCTCTACCCTTTATATGAAAATGTTTCTGCCAGTCTACATTTTTGTAATTAAAAAGCAACCAATAGTAGAATCGTATTTCTACTATTAACATTTTCGGTAACTTCCTGTTTCATTGGTATTATCATTATTGCAAATATGAACATTGATAACATAAGACTACCAGGTATGTAAATATGAAAATATGTTTATTGTATGACAATGATACAAAGTATTTTATTCGAAGTATTGCCCATCGGTAGCTACACATTTTTCCCATCTCTCTGACAATTTGTGGATTCCACGCCAAAAAAACTGTTCCTCTTTTGAGGCAAACCACTGATCGAGCCATTTTCGTACATTTTCGTAAGATGTGAAGCGCTGCTCAGCAAGTGCGTGTCCCATCGATGCAAATAAGTAATAATCGGATGGAGCCAAGTCTGGCGAGTAAGCCACATGCGAAAGTATTTTCCAACTAAACGCCTCAATCGTTTTCTTTACCGGTTTTGCTGTGTGTGATGGTGCATTATCATGAAGCAAAATCACTTTGTGTTGCCTTTTTTGATATTCCGGTCGTTTTTCACGCAAAGCTTGATTCAAATCGATCATTTGTTGTCGATAGCAGTTCAGTATTAACGGTTTCGCCAGATTTTAGCAGCTCATAATAGATCACACCCTTCCGACAAAATTCGACATGTTCAACGCTATTAAAAACTATGCTGTTGTATGAAACTTGTATGATTGTGAGTTGAGAATCTTTACCAGATGTCAAAACAAGAAAGTGACGTTAATGATGCGTTTTGACGGTAACTACATTGACAGCTAGAGCAACCTATGGGCAAATTCCGGTTTCATATTTACAGACCTGGTATAGATCCCTCGAAACCAAACAAGTTGCATCTGAATAATTTTCTTCTATCACTAGTATATAATAAGTGAGGTGTTCAGTGACCCATTTTAGAAAACCACGTATATGAAAATGTTTCTACCCTGTCCGTGGGGTTCGAATGCTCCACAGTCCGTGCATACCTTTAGCTGTACTAGTGAGATCATCATCCCCTATTGCGGCAACAATCGATTGCCTCTCCTCCTCCAAAAAATCAGGGACAGAGATCAGAAGCGTCGCGGAAAGTGCCACAGCAGGATTCGATCATCCTCCATTCGCACCGTCGGCAATTTCGAGCGGAAACGCCGGCATAAATTAAACGAAACCTAAAATGTATTCGGCTCTATCTTATCGATGCTCGCGGAAATGGAAGCGCGGAACGTTTCTCGGGGGTTGTGTGGGTTGGAATCTGCGGGGTGTGAAGGAAGGAGGTCGACGTTTCCATTGCTGCCTGTGATGCACTTACACGCTCGGCTGCCCCCGCTCGTTTTTGGCTACCGGAATCCACCCTTTTGCGTATATCTCGGCGTCTCTCGCGGATCGCGCGCCGTGCGAATGACAGAAGAGGGATGCATTCGATGCATTTTGGTTCCTGTGGATCGTAGGTCGAGCGGGAGACGGTTGCACCCCTATTCAAGCCTTCTCTTCGTTGCTATGTGTGTGCAACCTCGAGCCCCTCTCCCACACCCGTCTCCTATATCTACACAACCCCGACTCACTCTTTTCTTCCTTTCACCCCCTTTTCATTCCTTTTCTTCCGGTACATCGCTGCAATTTATGGACTGCTTCAGGAAGCCGGCAAGATAGAGAGGACAGGGAGGGCGAACCCGATAAATCGCTGGTCGTAAAACCCTCCAGTACCCCTACTACCCACTGAACCCCTTGGAAGGGGTACAATCCTTTGCTTGACGAGGACCCGGAGCTGGGTACTGTGCGAGGGAGGCCAGGGTCAGATGTAACTGAGGCTGCGAGTTACTTTGGAAATAATTTTAAGTCTATTGTGGTACTCGTCGCAAATTTTGGGTGTAATTTTTCAACCCTGGAAACCATCTGAGTTAGGATACAATTAATAATAACGCAGCTAATATGCAGCTATCTACCAAATTATGGAGATGAATGAATGAGATTTTCATAATTAATTACGGGGTGTCGCTGCAATGGGGTTTTGCACTGAGTAGGATATTATGCAAAACTGAAGCCCACATGACCATGTCCTAACGATATGATTAATTGTATTAATTGCACGATACAGGTGCGATTTAGGCACTTATTTCTTGCCTTAATCATTTGAATGAGCTGAGAGTAAGATAACTGTGTGTTTAAATCCTTACTACAAATGGTAGTTATTAATTAAAACTGTATTTTCTTATCAATATTTAAGCATTCAAGTAATTATCTTCGTCTCTTTCCAGGTAATTATTCCGGACAAACGAATTCTAATTAGCTGTGGAGAAAATCATGTGGGATTAAGGGAAGCAACTCGTGTAACATACTGAAGACGAGGTAATTTTTAAGAATTTTTAGTTTTCAAATCTTTTATGTTGATGTTCTTCTTTGACAACAGAAAACGTTTCATTTATATCGAAACAATTACGAGCCCTTTACACTTGATTATCTTAAGTCTAGGATTGTCAAATCTCACTCAGATACAGTAACTATTTCCATAAATAATAAATAAATGCGTTCGAGTTTGTAGTCGGAGATCTGAGAAATAATCTGAGAGTAATGCGAATTTCAAAAGGTGGAATTGTAGCAACAACGAGAGCAAAAATAGAAGTGAAGAATGCAATGATGAGAATGATAAGAGTTATTATTGCCTTGTATGCCTCGATCCATGTAGTTCCAGTGTGTAAGGGAAATGAAAAATGGATGTAGTGCATGGAATGTAACGATTGGGCACACGAAGAATGCACTGAACAACATGATTTATGTCATAATTTGTAATCAGATACAAATGGTACGATTCTTTAACGAATGTGATTTATATTTCGTTCTTTCATACGAATACAATTACTTTGATTCTCTTTACTTACTGCTACAAATCAAAGATGTAAAATAAAAATGTGAATTAAGAACTAAATTGCATGAATTGCAATTGAATATAATTGAATCCTTCTCGGTTTTATGGAGCTGTAGTTAACACAGAAACTTGTAGTATAAAAAAATAAATATTTTTCGATCAACAAAACTCTAAGTTTTTCTGTGTTAACTATTAATTATTTTACTTCTCTTTATTTAATGTTACAATTTATTCTAATCTCTTGCACTGCAATTTATTCACAAGCAGTAATATCAACGCATAAAATTTAATTTTGTTTACAGGTAGTATTATTGTAAGAAAGCTCATTGCTCAAAAAAATGTTCGTATCCCGTCTGCTGAGTCTACCCTGCCAGTTACAATGCAAAAATTCTCTGAGGTTAGAAGAGACGCTTTCTCGTCGCACCTCCGCGTTTTCCCTCCCTTTTATTGGTACAGGTGGTTCTCTCGAGTGCCCGAGAAAACTGGTTTTGATTCACGATAGAATTTTTAGCGGCCTCCTCCGATGCTTTCTTCTGCCCCGCCACGTTCGATCGGGGGATTTTTCTGCGGTTTTTGTGATCCGATCGATCGCCGGTTATCGCTACCATGAATAGACTGTATGGAGCTTGTACGTGGAACTGGTTAGAAGTATCGAACCGAGTTTTTACGGGTTGTCGGAGAGTAAGACGTTTTGCGATGATTTAAGGCGAGTTCAACTGGCTAGGGTAAATCATTGACGATTTGGTATATTAGTTTCGGTTCGTGGAAGTATGCAGGAATGGAAGAACTCGGGGAAATTTTTAATGAGTTCTGTTGAAAACATTGATCGCGGAACTTTTTTGAAAAACGTGCATACGTTCTTCATTCCGATGGAAATGGGCAAAGAAAATTTTTTGATACTAGTAGCTTTGAATAGAAGTCATACGATATACATTTTTCTATTAGAGTGGCCCAGAAAATTTGTTATATCTGCATACAAATCCACTTATTAACCTGACTTTGTAAGTAGACTGTATATATTTATGCAAGTTCTCATTCTTATAAGTTATTCTATTAAAACCACGATGAAATAAACATTTATTTGATTAAAATATTCCTTATGAAGAATAGAAAAGAAAAATAGGGAAGAAAAGAAAAATAGGGAAGAAAAGAATAGAAAAATCATACATATTTTTTTCTACAATATTTTGCAAAATTGCAAATGGAGTATTACCGGGTATATTACATTATGTTGGTACGCATGTCGTAAATTTCGTTTTTTATTGTGCAAGAGGCTACAGATGCTGTGCTCTATTGCCTGACTGCCATGAATAAACTCTGCAACTTGTTCAGAACTGGTTAGAAGGATAATAAGTTTTTGCAATTTCTTAGAGAACGAGACGTTTTAAGATGATTTAATGCTAATTAAAACAATTTCTTGTGGAAGCTCAATCTACCTGTTTCATTAGTCTACGCGGAATTCTACGCTCATCTTTTACTAATTTAGATGCCTAAGATTGTTTGCATAAAGTATACATTTACACTGTTGAGGAATTGATTTTATAATTCGATGATTCTGTAAGTTTATGTTTTATTGTATCAGAGATCGCTGGGGTGTCATACTTCTGGCTGGTCGGGTTGGTTTTCCTCCACTTTGTTTTTGTCAATTCTCCCACTCCGATCCTGTTATTTGTCTTACTTCTCCTTCGTGGTCGCTTGTCTACTTTTTCTCCGTTAGGTTCTCTATTTTACCTTTGCCACTTTCTCAATTCTGGTCTTCTTTTTGCTAGACACCACAAATAAAGTCACAAAGTAGAAGACAATACTTGGGCACGATATTAATTGTAGTTATAAAATCATTTTATTTTTAAGAACGTAAAATTTTATCTTATTTGCACAAATTGGTAAATTTATACATTTTAAAACACAATTTCTCAATAAAAGTAGAAACTCTAATTGTAAAATACTATGAATGATATATTTGATATATTAACACGTGATTTTTTATTTAATTATTGTATGATTTAAATACTTTACCAACCAAAGTTAATCTACATTCACACTTCAAACTATATCTTCGAAACTTTTTAATTTCAAATGAAATGGCAGAAAGGTAATTAATATAAAGTACTTCAAAGTTCTTTAGAAGAAACGAGTATACAAACAAAAGTTTTAATTCCAGTGTTTCATATTGCACAGTCTTTCTCCTAGAATACCTTATTGAAAACATTGTTAATGTAAAAATGTATTACACACAGCACATATACAAGTCTGTGGAAAGTTCATTATAAGGCCATTTGAAGCAAACATTGTCCACGTAACAGATGAATTAAAATATTCCATTAAAAGCCAATCTGCGAGATAATTGAAAAGTAAATTATCTGTTCTGTGAAATAAATTAAGGAGCACTGGTAAAAGTTTAATTATTTAAACAATTCCTGCGAACCAAGTATTATCGTGTCTGCCTTACAAATATTCATATTAATCCTTGTAGACTATTCTAATTAAAACCGACTACGATTCAACATAAAAAATTCGTATATCTCACTTTTATTATTTTTAGTCAGTCTGCTACAGCGCCGACGTTATCGCCAGACTGCGAATTTTCATGCAAAAGTAATAATTCTCTGTCTTCATTTCAAGAGATTGGAGCCAGAAAGACACATTCCATTCTTTCCTTTATATTTTTAACAAGTTGTACTTTGTTAAATTACGTGTACTAACTCTCTTAAACTCTGCAGTAAAATATTTAACAAATATCCTTATTTGTTTCAAAGCAGCGGATTTAGGACAAGTTCCATTTCCGCTGAGTTGGTCTAGAAAGACAAATACCAGCACGGACACCACAATCACTGAACTGCTGATTATTTCTCTTCAAATCGCAAGTAGGCTAATCTCTCTCGAATCAGGGTTACCTTGCCTCACGCGATCATCGAGAAGGAAAAATCGTTTCCCATCAGAGCAATACTTGAACGGCGATCAATCGGTGAATTAGCCGGCATAGTTTCCATCTATTAGACCGGGATTCCAAGTACAGTTGCGACAGCGGAAAGCCCAAAGCGCTGATAATCGCGCGAAATACGCAACCGTTTATCTGTGTACGGGATCGCAGCCGGTTGCAATAAAAGGAAGATGTCCGAGCTCCGGAGGGAAATAAATTATCCCCGGCCATCGTTCTAAGTAAATGACTTGAAATACCCGATGAGTCAATCGTAACCTTCCACCACTCGTAGAACCTCGTGAAAGGAAGATCCAAGCGTTGCGCTGCACATTTCCCGATCTCCTTGAGCCGGAGTGTTGACCTTGAGCCGCGCTTATGTTCCTCCGGTGCATCCAGGTCCGGCATTCATCGTGGGGCAAGGGAATAGAATCATTCCTGCGAATCACGGAACCATCCCCACTCTCTCCCTCCTTTTTCATTGATTTCCTATAAAGGAATTTTATCCGAGTGTCCAGCTGCGCCCCGGGAAAAATGCAAAGTCAGAGAAAAGGGACGGGGAAAATGGACGAGGAATTCTCGTCCTTTTCCTTCATGTCAGCGATTTATTCGTTCTCAGGATGGCACGAATCAGCCGCGCCGGACCGTCTGCTTTTCCCAGGGATTGAGCGATGACTCGACTACCAATGATCGGGCGAACCTAATTTCAGAAGCGGCTTCTGCACTGCCTAATTTTGTAGTTTTCTCGATGCTGTGAATTTCTATGGTTCTGCGATGTGGATGGGGTGACTAGATCGTTTTGCGTTTGTAGGTGCACTAGAGAACTATGTATGGTTGAGGGTAATAGCTTTTATTCTGACTTTTGTTTTGTAATAATGTTTGTGAGATGGTGCATACCTAAACTGATAAATACAGTGAATGTAAAAAGTATTCGTACGCCTTTTAAAATAGAATAACTTTTTTATAATTGTACCAAACGCCCCCTGATTTTTTATAGTCAATTAGAAGCATTGGTTTACGAAATGATATGCTGCAAAAAAGATTTTCCAAATAATTATAATCTACAAGGTCACATGCAAAAATAAAAGAAAGGCATTTTTTAAAACTTTTTTGTTTGGGCCTTTAAAGAAAATTTGAAATATACGTTTTGTAGATCTACAGGGTGTTCATTTGAAAACTTTCCAGCCGAATATCTCGAAAAGTATGATAGCGCAGATAAAAAAAAGTATTCTACGAATATTGCTGGTCTTTTTACGTACAATAAGATCCCATAATAAAGAATATAGGTTCCCATTTGAAAAAACAAAGTTGACCTTCAAATGACCTTGAAAACGCAACCCAAATAAAAAAATTAAACTGTTTGGTACAATTATAAGAAAGTTATTCTATTTTAAAGGGCGTACGAATACTTTTTACACTCACTGTATGTACAAGTGTATGGTAATTCGAACGTATAAAATGTTATGTTCGTAGGCGCTGTGACGAGGGACCTCTGCATGATTCACAGAAGTTATTTCTATCCTGATATGCTGTGTACTTGAGATGACAAAGATGCACAGCTATATCGTAATTAGAATTGATTAAAATATTATTACTTTCAATAGTCTCATACGCGCGTTCCTCAGGGTGAAAATTCATCAATTTACTATTCTTACATACTGTAAAATAATTCATCTCTTTCTGTTTGTGTTGCAAGATGTGCTTCTTTGAAGTGTGACGGTATAAACGAAACATAATTTGTTGTTTTAATGTGTAAAATAAAAATAAGTGAAATATTATTCTAGACCTTTTTATATGCAACTAGTTTTGAGGAACGTATGAGGGTTAAAGACAAATTGATTACTAATGACCAGGCCACTCTGATTTAGAGCCATTGAAATACTTTATTAAATGTTGTAGATACTTTATTAGATGTTGTAGATACTTTATTAGATGTTTAATTACAAATTTTTCAAGTATATATCTGATATAAGATGATATAAATTTATTTTATACTTCAGATTATTAAGATAGAAATATTAGAACAGTAGCATCTATCAGATACGCGAATTTGCGTGATACAAAAATATTCTACTATCAACCATAATTATCAGGTCATCTCATGTGTTTGAAAGTAACGATATAATGAGACAGTAACTCGGACGAGCCATAAAGGATGTTCGTGTCCAGCGGTTAAAGAACGGTATCATAAAAGTAAGAAAATGACACCTCATTCAGTATCATGTACGGTAGTCTCTTAACACGTTTAGTATCGTGTAGCCATGTTGTACATGACGCGCCCCTCTCTTTCGGTCTTAAATTAAGAATTAGTCTTTATTACGGGAGAGATAAACGTCTATTTGATGTGTTTCTTGCAAGTGCCACACAAAATTTTTATTAAGACTTCTGGCAAGATTCAATTAATTAAAAAATGAGTTCGCATTCTATGCAGATTTATTTATTTTATATGGCTAGACTGACTAATAAGATACAGAATAAAAAGTTAAACTTACTACTTCCCCTTTAGACCAATCCTGAAAATCTTCAAAATTTGCTGAAGATTTTCTGAGTTTCATCGATATTCTCACGGGGTAGATTCCTTTATACATACATCGATACTCCGTACAATGTTTGTGCTCGCATAAAACAAGATTGGGACACACGGAGACTACCATAAGCGTTACTGACAAGTTTCAATTTTCTAAAGATCGTGCTCTTGTGCTGTTACACTATGAACTCTTGTACTTTTCCTCTGCACCTTTGCACCTTTTTGGATCAGTATCGTTCTCAAACTGAAGATAGTAAGATAGTTCTATGTCTGGAAATATAGCTGACCTAAGCTCGACCTAAGCTCGTATCATTGATTAGATCTCTAGCATGATACACGATCTTTCTTTTCTATATTGGTAGCTTCTCCTACATTTTTGTTCGAACAAAACAAGATTGAAAACGCGGATTTTCATTTTTCCGGAGAACACGTTCTTCGTCTACGAAGTTACACTTCTTTTTCTTTTGGACGTTTAAACCTTCCACCAGTGTCGACAATTTCAGATCACTGAAGCAAGCTGTAGATGGAGAAATAGCTGACCAAGGATCGGCTTTCGAAGGAGAGGAGCTCTCTCGTCGGTGCCCTCACGGGATGGATCACTTTTCTATATCGCTACCTCTCGACGTACCTGTGTCCGTATATCGTTTACATGTAATTTCGTGGGATACATATAAAGTGAAAATTTTAGATAGTCCCAGCCGATTTGGTCAGTCGGCCGTAACAGTCACTCGAATTGAAACACTCCGCCGGGAAAATTGATCGCACGTCCTTCCAAATATATTTGGCGTTAACCCGTCAGCGAGAATATTGCTGGAACGGTGAGAAATTTGCCATGGTGAACCGGGTATGCAAGGACAGGGAACTTTATGCGGTGCAACGTGAGCATAAATCCAAGTTTGCACCAGGCCCTTCGACCCTATTCCTATTAGATGCTTGCTAGACAGGTATCTATGTGCGGGTCTCTGGGTACATATGTAATCTACCCTTTGTTGCTTTCTTCTCGATAATATCGATCCTGACGTTCCTTCCTCGATATAATTCCGCCGTGCTTCCTCCTCGGAAGAAACTTTCGCGCAGTTTCTTGCTAGCTTATTTTTTATACCACGCGCTAGCTGCAGAGTCGCGCGCCGAGCTCATTTTAATGATTTATTCCTTTCGTATTGAAACATTCCCGACCGACATTTTTTCTCTGCCCTTTCGTATACTTTTCTAATAAATTATGACTTTATCCTTCATTCGCGTTCCTGGATTAATTTAATTTATCTCGATTTGAAGAGACTTGGCTCGTTCATTCGCTGCAAGACACAAATGACTAACATTGGGTGCCATTCGTAGAAATTTATTATTAGACAGCGGATCTTTATGCATTTATAACAAAAACGAGTAGGTGAAATTGAAACAGTGAAAACATTACAAGAATTTAAAAATTCTGTCATATTATTTTCAACCTTTTATCCATGATGACAAGGAAACTAAATGTGTATTTCACTCCAGTTTGGTATAATTCAGATAAAATGTTTCTATTTTGCATAAAGATCCGCTTATTTTAATTATTAGACTGCGGATCTAATAATAATAAGAAAAATTAATTAACTGCAGGAGTAACGAAAATTGATTTCATCCCTTAACGACTTTGTTACATTAAAAGCAACGTTACAAAATTCTTGAATTTTCAAAATATTTTACTGTTTTATATTTCGTCCAGCCAATTTCTTCATAAACGCATAAAGATCCGCAGTCTAATAATTATAAGCACTTTATAGTTTTTCGTTTGACAAAGTGGAGGTCTAATGGAAGTATGCCTCCTGTGTTCAAGAATATTCACATCAATAGAATGAAAATATTATTGGCTTTCATGCCGCATTTACTCCATTTATTCATGAGTGCTAAAAAATGCACGAAACTCCCGATCCATTTATCATTTTTATGAACGCTGCATTCATGCGAAGGTGTCTTTGAAACCCTGACGCCATCTTTGTTCTCGCCATCTGTGTAGCTCTCAAAGCAAGTAATTTTCTTTTATACTTCGAGAAAATGAATTCTAAAAAACCATCCCTTCACAATTAATTTTCCATAATACAAATAGCGTCAATATATCCACACTTCCAAATTTATTACTTAATAAATCTAATATAATCGATTATCAATTTCGCAATAGTTAAACTTTTCCGAAATGAACTTTCGCCATTTGTCAATCTATTTTTGCCACGAACAATACTAAAGTCTGCATCATTGCACGTAATTTGTACTTTTTATTTGCATACGTAACGACGTGTTCTATCCCATTCAGAAACATTGTGTTTTTACATCGATTTCGTAGAACCTGCTCGATTTTTCGAAACTTCGTCGAATGTAAAAGTATTTTTTCCTCGGATTCTGTTTCATTTTTCGCTGTGCACAGTTCATCAAATGGAACAGTTCCATGGCCGACAGGGGTTCTGCATTTTCCCATCTTTTGATGCTTTTCGCTTTTGTTCGCACGAAAATTGGGGAACTCCGAAAATATCCAGCCAGTTCGTAACACGAAAATTTGGTGGTTAGGTCAGCTTTCGCAAATATCGCGCTATAGTATGCACGGTTGCCATATTTCACGTTTCGCGAATATATACTTTTTATATTCTTTATATTACCGCTTGTAATCCTTTCTTTAATATTAATCTAGTGAGCCCATCTTCCTCCAAAACTTATATAAAGAAAAATTAGAATTCTGGTTCAATGGACTTCTGGAAAAAATATTCAAACTGGCACGAAGCTTTAAATCAAAGATTTTCATTTTAAAAGTAGTACTAATAAATTGTAGATCTTTAAAAAAATATAAATTTCTCTGCTGGAAGCTTTATCATACCCCAAATAAGATTAAAATCTCGTTAGACTCTTTTACAAACATTTTTCTATGCATATTTTTGCCTAGGAGGTTAAAAGTGCTGTAAATGCAGAAAATCTATGGAACGTTTTTTCAATCTTTTTCGTTAGCTCATTACGAACTCTTATCCAATTAATCTGTTTGTGCAGCTTGAATACTAAAGAGAACCTTTAAAACCTTGCCTTTTACTAACGATAATTTGATAAGTTTTTGGGTTCAAATATTAATTTTTGGAATTTTACTATCATACTTTAAATTAAGTTCTCAATACTATAAAAAGAATTTTGACTTTTTAAAGCCAGCAGAAATAAGTGAAAGAAATGTTACGTGGATGATAGTCCTTGCTGAGAAAAGTATTTTGAGCAATTTCAGGAAATATTATTTCAAATTTTACTATTATACTTTTGAAATACGTATGAAGAGAAATTCGATTTTTTGTAAGTAGACACAATAGAGTACGAAGAGAAATGTACTGTGCTCGGTGTAAAGAAGATAAACGTAGCGAGGATGGCACTAACGTCAAACCAATTCGATCAACGTAGAAATGCGAAACCGATCTGTCCGTAATGTGCAAAAGGAAGGTGATAGCGTGTTCTCCATTTCCGTATGTGACTTAAATTCCGAATAAAGGGGCGAGGGTTATTGGATACACCAGACCACTTGAAGAGCTAATCCAAATTCTGGCGCTGTCCCGTTTGAGACCAGGACTAACGGTGTATCAACAAAGAGAATTGCCATTGTTTACTGGGCAATGTCTACACTAGAGCTATTTGAGCGTTAGATTCGCTGAATAATTTCCATCGAATCAGTTTCGACTGTTCAGATGTTGGCCGACGGTCTCTTTCGATTTTCAGAATAATTTTAGCCAATAATTAATTAAATTACTGCATAACTAAATAGTACAAATACAAATCTGTAGAAATTGAGAACATGTAAAATATTATTTCCTGTATTAATACTTTCAGTAGATCAACAATCATTTTTATGAACTATAAATGCATAATAGTAATTATTATTCATTTTATAGTGTCTCTATAAAACATTATACAGGCATTACAGGGAAATTTGTAGAATTTGAGAATATGTAAAATATTGTTTCCTGTATTAATAGTTTCAGTAGATCGACAATCACTTTTATGAGTCATAAATGCATAATAGTGATTATTATTCATTTTATAGTGTCTCTATAAAACCTTATACAGGAAAATTTGTAGAATTTGAGAATATGTTAAATATTATTTCCTGTATTAATAGTATTTTATAGCGTTTCTATAAAAAACTTATACGGACAAATGTTTAATTATATAGAAAGGTTCACTTTCGTATAACAGTTTTCTTCATTAAAGGCTATTCAGCCTATTAAAGGCTGAAATTATTTGAACAATGTGCACTTGCATTTTTTCCTTGCATCGTTACATTGAAGAAATAAATTTACATTGCTGGTGCAGAAAATGAAGTTACAGCGAGAAGCTGTTCTTAATGCAACCTTCGACGAAAGTTGAAATACTATTTAAATTTCAATTGGCGATGGCGAAATTTTACTTGCTAGGTTAAGTTAACTTCCTATTGTACTTTGTGATCTAATTAGTGCGACTACAGAAGTGGATTTTATCATTTTATTCGGGCGAACGAAGAGAATACGAAACATTAATATATTTATGGTTTCATCGAATGGAGATTACATATGAATTATTGAACAAATTATTCTAAAATTATCGTTAGTTCTAATCAATTTAGTGTAGCAGTTTAATGTGCTATAATTATCTAGAGTGTCATTACAAATGGATAAGTTATATTTATAGTACAGAGTATTATTATGGAAGCAAATGAATAATAAATAGATAAAATGGTAAATAGGTAGAAAGTGCTTAAACAGATCAATTCGTATAGTTTCATCGCGCATTTGATTGACTTAGAATGTAAAATTGATTTTTCTGTGTCCCTTTTGATAATTGGACTTTTATTAGATTTATACTCGTGTAAAACAGTTTTCAAAACTATTCATTTCGATAAAAATTCGAATAAAAACGCTGTGAAAGTTTTATTTTATCAAACAGCAGGGAGAGATGTGTGTTTTTGCAATGGATAATTTGTTAACTTACCGAAAACAGACTGACACGCTGAACAAGATCAATCTTGATTTTCAGTTGCGAACTGCATTAAATCTATTTACCCTAAAATTGATATAGGTATCGGTTACAAGATACACCGCAGACGATCGTTACGAACGACGGGTACCAATTAATGGACACGTCCCGACCGGGTGGCCAAATAATCGAATAACCTGACATGGGAACAAGCTCTTTAAGCTTACAAAATAGACAGTCTCGTGTAAATATTAAACACGGACGATTATTTTGTTCCTGCAGGTACAATTACAGTGAGATGATGACGCCTACCAATTATAACAGGGTGTAATATGTCTTTATGAATAGTGAAACATAATTCTTTCAGTTTTTTTACTTTCACATATTCTCTGAACAATGTATTGTCTCGCTGTACTTTTATAAAAGTGCACAAATTTTGATTCATCATGTACACTGCTGTGCAAAAGAAAGGAGCACCCAAATAAGAACAATAGTTTCAATGAATAGTTCTGAGAATATATACGTGTTATTGCGGATTATCTAATATGCACTTTGAATGCAATAAATTAATCATTGTACAATACAATTTGTACATAAAGATATTATTTGTCATCAGAGTTGGGCAAAAATTTTATTTAAATAAAAAATTCGGATAAAGTGGATTTATAAAACCCACTTGGAAAAAACCCATTTTATCCGAATTTTTTATTTATAATAGATAAAATTTTTGCCCAATTCTATCTTCTAATTATACTGGGTGCGTCGTCTTTTGCACAGTAGTGTGTATTGTATTTGGTTATTATAATAGACGCATTGACAACAGTATAAAGCTTTGTATGAGAAAGATTTGTCACATTCGTAAAATACATTTCATTTAGTTGAAAGGACAAGCTAGCAGTTTGCCTGTTCGTGACTGGCATTTTCGACTCGCAGAAAATTTACAGTGCAACATTAAAATCTCATTTATCAATGTTAGTGTTTCCTAAGCTTCGGTTTTTATCAAATTATATTCACAAAAATGCTCTGTCTATAATTAGAATGCCACTGTCCATTATTATGAATAATAAATTTATGGATGTTGTTGCAAGCAGGAGTAATTAATAACAGAGAAGTAAAGGATCTCCGAAGTGGTCGAGCATCGTGCAGAAAAATTTGTAATGTTCTTCAGACACGCGATTCCTCGAATAGATCTAGCTGACGTGTCTGTCTATTGCCGGCTGTTTCTACTTGTGATAAATGAGGACTGTAAGGTATTGTGTAACATTGCATTCTCCTCATCGATCTTTTTATCTCCAAAGTACATAGACACTATTAGCACCGTTTAATTACATTTTTGTAATTATGGTATGTGTACACAAACTGATAATATTTTAATCAATATTTCAGTGCGCAGAGTAAATTCATTATGCAGAACGCATTAGATAGTGATTGTTGATCTGACAATTTGCCGGACGGTCAGCATTTAATCCAGCAGATCTCAGACTATGTACGAGCTTACGATTCCATTGTTCGCTTACTCAAGCTGGAAGATAGCTCGCGACAGGTGTCAGTGGCCTCGAAGCATGTGATGTTAGGCTCTAAATAGATAGGGCTGAGACTAGGTCAAACGGCACACGTTATACGAGAAAGACATTGCAACTTTAACACTGTTAAATCTAACTTCAATGCAAATTCGATTGCTGGTTTGTTTCTGGAAATATTGTTTACGGAACTGTAAATCATTCATCACGCGAGCAATTATAATCGTAATTACATCGTGTTCATTTTAATTAGAAAAACCAGACGAATACGATGGTAAAAGTTTCCTAAAGAAACTAAATTAAAAAATTGGAAGAGTTACCAATCGTTTTTCTGATTGAAATGACACCAAACACGATATAGCTACGATTATAATTACGTACAGGTACACGAATTCTTAAGGAGGTAGACCAGGGGTCGGCAACCTATGACCCGCGGGTCAACGAGTGACCCATCTGATAATTTCAGGTGACCCACTTTAGTTTCGAAAATAAAGTATAATATATGTATAAAAATAAATTATAAAACATAAACATGAAACAAGCATTTTGACAAAACAGAAGATAATCTTCTCATGATATCAACATGTTGGGCATCACTTCCTACGAAGTTTGCATCTTCGAAAAAAATTGGCTTTGCCAGTTTGTCCACATTCGGTTCAACTTATAAATGTGAGCAAATATTTTCACAAATGAAATTTTTATTAAGCAAGAACAGGAACAGGTTAACTACCGAAAATTCAGATGCTTGTATTCGTCTTAGAACGACTAACTATAAACCAGACTTGACTAAATTGACGTCACAAGTTCAACATCAAGGGAGCCATTGATATCGAAGAGAACGTTTATAAATAAAGTTCATTCTTACATATCTTACTATTTACTACAAGACTGTTTTAATACGAAAATATCTCTGACCTAAACGTCTCTTTAATACTCACATTTTGGTTGATTTTGACCCGCGGCCAAGAAAGGTTGCCGACCCCTGAGGTAGACTCTTTTATCCAGGATTCGCCTTCTCATTTCTCGATAATACAAACACGGGGTTTTTCAGTAGTTAAAAACGCTAGATAAAAGATCGATCTAGGGCGCAATCTCCCTCAAAAGTCCTACTTTTTCGTTTACGAGCCGTAATTTGCATTATTCGGCAGCGTAATTTGTATTATTCGGAAGCATGCAACATTTTCATAGCTGTCGAATAATGCAAATTACGCCTGGCAAACGAAAAAATAGGACTTTTGAGGAAGATGGCGCCCTAGATCGATCTGTTGTTTGTATTATCGAGAAATGAGAAGGCGAATCCCGCACCCTTGCAATCCTGGAAACGAGTCTATCGTCTTAACTTCGCTTGCCACTCAAGTAATATGATCATAACCGATAGATTGGATCCAAGAGGGACTCCCTCGGTGATAAAACTTGAACAATTACGGTGGAGACCTGTGCGACGGTTACGAAGAGGTCACTGTACCTTCTTCGTTCGAAGGGAGTTTGGAAAATGAGGTAGTGCTAGGGGTTGAGTGTGACCCAGTGTTGGTCATGCGAAGGTTAACGAATTTCCTGCCACGCCAATCTCCTGTCCGGTGTCATTCACTGTGGGGCCGGTCACCGGTGGCCGACACGGCATGGATTGTGTTACACTATCTATCAACGGAAACTATCCTGCGCATTCGCCGGTGTGCGGGGGCCGCGATTACGAATGCACTTAGGGCCGGGGCCACGCACCCGCTGCCATGTTCAACAAGATGGTTCGAGCATGTCGTTTCCCAGCACGCGAGTCTTGCCCCGGCTGACTCAGTTCCTGATGTATGAGAGTTCGCGGGGGTCTGCCAGAGGGTTGGGTCTCTCCTATTGTTCGAACGGTTAGTCGAACTGACAGAGGCTCCGGGAGCCACGACAGGTGTCAGTGGCCCGAGCACATGCGACTACCGTATATACAAGGGCCACGCGCGGCGGTTGTTTTGACGGGGCTATCTGTCAAACAATCCGTGGCTGGCCATAGTTCTGTCCTATGGTCCACGGAACGGGAATCCTCCGTTCCCTGGGTCAGCGGGATGATTAACCACGCTTAATCACGTCCCAGGACGCGGTTTACTATTAATCATTGCCTACGAATGGCAACATTTGTTTCCGGTCGACGATTCGAGACCAAGGGCCTCGACCGTGCGCGAGGCGGCTAATTGTTGGCGAACGGATCGTTCGATGTCCATTAATTTCGTACTTTGCTGCCGGGCTGATGGCAAGTCGCCCCATCAGGCGCCTACCCTACGGATCTTTGAAATATTGGCACGCTGAGTGACTTCCGTCCGTCATTCTCGACGTATAGTAGCTGTCGGTGACTTCGGTTATTTCAGTGCTACTGTCAGTGTCGATTTATTTGCCAGGTATGTAAATATGAAACCGGAATTTTTGTATAGGAAATACACGTTTATTGTATAACAATGATACAAAGTATTTTATTCGAAGTATTGCCCATCGGTAGCTACACATTCTTCCCATCTCTCTGACAATTTGTGGATGCCACGCCAAAAAAACTGTTCCTCTTTAGAGGCAAACCAATCATCTAGTCATTTTCGTACATTTTTGTAAGATGTGAAGCGCTGCTCAGCAAGTGCGTGTCCCATCGATGCAAATAAGTAATAATCGGATGGAGCCAAGTCTGGTGAGTAAGCCGCATGCGAAAGTATTTCCCAACTAAACGCCTCAATCGTTTCCTTTACCGGTTTTGCTGTGTGTGATGGTGCATTATCATGAAGCAAAATCACTTTGTGTTGCCCTTTTTGATATTCCGGTCGTTTTTCACGGGAAGCTTGATTCAAATCGATCATTTGTTGCCGGTAGCGTTCAGTATTAACGGTTTCGCCACGTTTTAGCTGCTTATAATAGATCACACCTTTCTGATCCCACCAAACACAGAGCATTGTCTTCCGTCCATAATTATTTGGCCTTGCAGTCGATGTCGATGGTTCGCCTGGAGTTATCCATGATCTCTTACGCTTAGGATCTCGAAATATATCCACTTCTCATCGCCAGTCACAATTCGATGGAGAAATGACTTTTTTTTGTACCTGGCGAGCAGCATTTCACAAGTGGTTTTTCGATTTTCCTGCTGTCTTTCATTCAGTTCATGTGGAACCCATTTTCCCATCTTCTGAATCTTTCCCATGGCTTTCAAACGTATGGAGACGGCTTGTCGTGTCACATTTAATTGATCCGTGAGTTGTTGTTGCGTTTGAGTGTCATCCTCATCCCACAATGCTTTCAAATCGCTGTCTTCAAACTTTTTCGGTGGTCTTCCACGTTCTTCGTTTCTCACATCAAAATCGCCATTTTTGAATTTTTTAAACCACTCAAAGCACTGTGATTTACCAAGAGCATGCTCACCGTAAGCTTCGACTAGCATTCGATGCGATTCTGCAGCAGTTTTCTTCAAATGGAAACAGAAAATGAATGCTGTCCGCAAATCGTAGTTTCCAGGCACAAAATTCAACATGTTCAACGCTATTAAAAACTATGCTGTTGTATGAAACTTGTATGGTTGTGAGTTGAGAATCTTTACCAGATGTCAAAACAAGAAAGTGACGTCAATCATTGACGGTAACTACATTGACAGCTAGAGCCACCTATGGGCAAATTCCGGTTTCATATTTACATACCTGGTATGCTACCATCAATGCGCGTTGTGTTGCTTTTCTTATCGAGATCTGAAAAAAGGTCGATTTCATTTTTTCAGAAATGGAATGGTTATTGTTTCCTGACATTTTGCATATAATTAGATGACAAACAGCATATTTCATTTCTATTTAGCCAAAGTCACATTAACTGATGAATTAAGAGCTTTTACCAGTGCAAGTTCCATAATCATATATCTAGAAGTTATGCACGGTCTTCGTTGGCCCATATTTATGGCACAGTTGTTTTCCAAACAAATCGTTCCGTACCTCCATTGTAGAATGCAACTTCCGTGATCAGCAGATTTACGGTCAGCGCTTTATTCCTCTACGCAAATTATCGTTTCCTCTGGAATATAACCACGAATACAATAGATTACCGTAGCCCGTTAGATGGAGAAGGCACCGTTCACAATTGACCAATGCAAACCGACAAATATTACACAATGAATGTTTTCACTGAACGGATCGGTGTTACGCGTCCTCACGTACTCCATCATGTTTATTACAAATATATTCCACTTAACATTGTCCACTATTGTCTGCTTTCGACTGTGTTCAATCGCAGTCTAGCGTGAATTATTGGTCTTTAAAAATTAGTTTTGCCTTTTTCCATGATTTATTAATCATTTCAAAATCGTTCTATTCTTGATTATTAACTTTCCGTCACTGCATCAATTATTAATATATTAATAGACAGTGGATTTTATGCATTTATGACAAAAATGTGTACGTTTTATTGAAAACATTAAAAACGGACGAATTTCACAATATTTTTTATATCATTTTCAACCTATTGAACATATTAAGAGAAAAAATTGATTTCTATATCACTCCGGTTTGTTGCAAATCAGGTAGAAAATTTTTACTTTGCATAAAGATCCACTGTCTGCAAACAGATTGCGGATTTCATGCATTTATAATAGGAACAATGTAGGTGAAATTGGGACTGTAGAAAGATTAAACGAATTTAAGAATGTCAATTTTGAGATTATTAATGAAAGAAAGACTCTTCTGTACCACCGTTGCCAAGTGGGCTTGTATTCCCCTCGAAATGCTTCTCCTTCTACTACTAAATGTGGCTCGATTCTCCTCGTAGTGGGGGTAATATGACGTCACGTATGAGCTCCGCATTTCTTTCTCCTTTCACGGGACTTCTTGCGAGGCCCGTACAGTACACTGGCAACGATCCCCACCATTGATGCTTTCGTAGTTCCAAAAAAGCCTAAACAGGCCCAGCCAATATTTTGCTGGAACCGAAAATACGTTTTACTCAGGTCGTCCTGCATTTCTTCGAAGTGACTTGTTTTCAGCTCTCAATAATATCAAGTTATCACGTCAGGTGCGATGTTCGCGTTTAACGTATTCGCCAGGCAGTGCCGAGAGATTCCCGCGGGGATCAATACCGACTCGTACTCGTTATTAAATCGCGGACATTACGAGGCAACGTTACAACCGAGTGACAATTGAGCACGTCGCGCTCGGATTTCCGTGCGTGTGCACACGTACAGGCCCGAGTGAGGCTGTGTTTGCCAACGGGAAGAAATACGATCGTTCGAAATTGCACTGGATACAGATTGCGCCGATAAGTACACACGGTCGACGCGATTTCAAGGAACACGATCATGGATTTCCCAGCTATAAGCCCGATTTGTCTAGCGATCGCGACTGGATATTGGGGGAGCCTGCATTCTTCGAGTTCTTCGCGTTGGACGGCTCGCATTTGTCTTACATGTAACTGGTCAGACAGTTTACAGTGCGCTCTAATTTGTTACTCAGTCCTCTCGTTGCTCCTGTTGGAAAATTTGCGTCTTATGTACTTCTGATATCCGCAGGTGCTCATTTTATTTGGAGCTCGAAGGAAATTGAAGGCAGTAAATCCTTTATAAACATAAAAGCCTCGGGGGGATTCGTTTGCGTTTATCATACACGGGTAGCTATTTTTTTGAGCTTCAAAGGCCGAGCCGAACGTAGAGAAGGACCACAAAAAGACTAAAGAGAGACCACGCGCGGGCCTTTGAACTATGCCGGCGACTGCGACTCTCCGCGTCTCTTTGTTTCCTATACGCTGTCCTTCCTTGCGCCCGAAACGTTCATCCTCAAATAAACCACTAAATACAGTTAAAATTATATCGTGTTTGGTCTTATTTTAATCGGGAAAATGCCACGAATATATTGGCAAGGTTTCATAAAAAAATAAGTAATAATAAAAAAGATTGAATATTGGTGTTACATTGTGAGTAACACTGCGACTCTCCGCGTCGCGGAGTGGTTCACACCGATATACCCCGAGGGATATTGTTTTGCGTTTATCGTGTACAGCCTTTTTGCGTTTATAGAGGATTTACTGTATAATTTGTGTATTAGGTTGAACCAAGAGTTTCTTTAATGTATTATTATTGGCTAAGCTTCTTTTTACTTAACCGCGCCATCTGCTTTTTTCAAAATCCACTCTGAAATGGTCTGTGTTATAATAAATTTTTAATCAGAGTTCCCTCATTATCAACGCATTAAAATTATTTAAAAAAGAACCAAGAGTTTCTATATCTTGCAATTAATGCAAACAATTTTTAATTTGTATACAAATCTGCAATAATGCGACATACAATTGGGATAAAGAATTATTTTCACTTAGTTGTAGTGCTCGCTATAGCAACAGGTGTACCGGACGTGCACATCAAGCTCCAAATCCGTGTTTTGTAATAACGATATTATTAAGTGAAGGTACCGATAAAGTTCTAGTGAACTTTCAATGGATTTACATCTATGATTTTTAAGTTAGCATTAATAGCGATCCCGTTCCATAAAGATCACTTTAGATTGAATGCAACGCCGAGTTTTATGCAACTTCAAATAACGATGGCTATAAACCATTGGCGTAACCCCTAAGTCGTTCAGTTACGCAGACTCGGTTCTTGTACGCAGTAAATATCTATAATAAACTCGAACAACAAACTTCGTAACAAGCGACAATTCATTCTAGCTTGCGACCATTACGAACTTTATTGCGCCGTTACACAGCAAAGAATCATGATGCTCCTATTTATCGACACATTAAAATCAGGATCGTATTATCTTTACCGCTGCTTCAAACTTTACCACCATGATCCATTTGATAGTAATTGTGCAAGGTATTTAATTACAGTTTAATGCCATTTTTCATTTAATGTCGCCAAACTGTAAAACAATGCAAATTGCTTGTAACAATGACATATATTTGATCTAGGAACAGCGTGACAGTGATTAAAAGAATTTTCTGTAACCTTCTACAAATTCAAACGCCCTCGCGTCGTTTAAAAGAATATTTTCACGACTCAAACTGCCATAGATTTGGACGTTGACGTATCCGCTTTACAACGACCCCATAAAACTTGATATTCGATTCTTTGCTGCCGTTTCATTGTGCTTTAAATGAAAAGTGTGCTACCGGTGTTAGAATAACCCAATATACACAGTGTCTATTGTATTTTGTTTATTAGGCTACATTGTCTACTGCGAATAAAAGTATGATGGATTTTAATAAAAATTGAATCACCGGAATTTAAATCCATCGCGCAGTATGAAATTCCATTCACGCAACACTCTGAGAACCATAGAAACACGTTAAAACGATAGGGAGAAGTGAAATTTCAATTTTTATACGCTGATTACAAAATTGAGGTTTCAATGTTTTAATCCAGAGTGGTTTGAGTTGCAAAAAATTGGTTTAAAATACGTGGGTACATTTTTAGTAATGCGCAGTGAAAAGTACGAATTTTTCATAAAATATATGTTCTTTCGTATAAAACAGAAACTCTTCGTTGGAACTATTTTTAGCTATCTCTCGCCGTTTTTGATGCAGTCTACCCGAAAGAAAATTCCATATTCTTTTCAAAGCATAGTTCCACCCCTAAAACTGTATTACGCCGCGAACAAAAAATAAGTTTACGTTACGGATGACTTATTCGACCTGCACACAAAGTTTCATAATTTTATGAATTTCCGGGGGTACCTCAACTTCCCTTTTGAAATATACTGCTGCAAAGTTGGTGGTTTAAAACCGCAATTATTTTTGCGCATACCCAATGCAACCCCATGAGTTCAAACGAATTGGTTTAACACGAGACTTCATCTTTTAAAATGAACTGGAGCAAACTGCCCGACTCTTGGTGGGTAATTTCATTTAATGAATATTCTCCAAACTAACTGTACAGTAGTTAAAAATTTAAGAGTCGAACTTGTAGTCATTTTTACACGGATCTACTACTGAAAAATTGATTCGAACAAACTGGTTAATCAAGTGAACCGCTCGTTTCAAGGTTCTCCGACATGTTTGGGCACCCTGTAGTGTAGATTTGGTTATTGTTCCTTCTCGAGAATTTCTCGAGAAATTTTATAATTGGTTATTTCTCATTTCTCGAGAAATTTCGAGGTCATCGTTATTTTTACTTAAAGGAGATCATATAATTATTCTATATTCCTATATTCAGAAAAAAGACAAATCCAACGATGTGCCATGTTCCATAGTTAAGGTGAATTTCACAATTTTCAAAATTTTCAATTTAAAAAATTTTTCTCCAAGTATAGCTTAGATCCACCCTAATGTACATATTGGACAGGAATAAACATTGAGAGTTAATATTTTTTGCGCTTTCGATGAATATTATCAACGATATTCCAAATATCATAAGTTTTCCAATATTTTTGTATTTTCTTAAAAATTCTCGCGAATTCTCGAGAAATATAGTCTTATTTCTCATTTCTCGCGAGAAATGAAAAATGTTGAGAAGTAATTTCCGCTAGATAAAGCGTCAAATTGAGTTGCACAACAATTACAAAATCGCCATCGCCTTTAGAAAGAGCCCACAAACCCCCGGAAAATTAATTAGAACGAGCCGTTCCCTGTGACGAGGGTGGCCGATCGCCGTCATTGGCGAAGGTTCCCGGGGGCTGGAATAGCAGATAACATTTTCTACAGGCTGCCCCATAGCCGGGTCGTATTCTTTACTATCGAATCACCGTAAAAGGACCGTGTTCCGTTTTGCCTTCCCGATTGGATTACATTCCGCGGGGGTTGCAGCTGCATTGCGGGGGGTGGATCTTGTGAGCCGAGAGATAACTGGCGGTGGGAAACTGGGCGTCGGGAAGAAAAGAAAGGGACAGAGGGGTTTGGTAAGGATAGAAGATGACGCGGATCGATTCTCCGGGGGTCGAAGTCACTTCTGCGAGTGGTATCCGCGGCAACACTCAAGGGCATTCCTCGGGGTTCGAGCTTTAAAGCCCGAGCAGACAGGGCGGGCTCGGATCGGTTGCCCTTCAAGGCGGGATTCTTGAGCTGCGAGATTGCTCGTTTCGTTTGTGAAAATCCGATACAAGGATGCCGGGACTAAGAGAGGCCTCCTCCTCCTCCTGCGCCTTTGGCTTCCCTCGACACAACCAACCCGCTCCCCCGCACACCGGATCAAACCACCCCCAGTGTGCACTGTCGATGTAAAGTATTTCCCTGGGAAAAACTGTTATTGCTCCCTGGCACCACCGCGCCGGAAGATTCCCTCGGTCCTTTTCCTGTCCCTTCAATTTCCACTGTTCGACTAGTGCTCGACTGACGAGACTGTCGTTTTCCTACGCTACTGTGTCCTTTACGGTGATCCCGTTTCGCGGTTCCTACGCGGTTTCTTCTTCTCGCTAGCTTGGACGCGCGCTGACGCTTGCCACAGACGAGTTTCATGGGGCAAAACACTTGAAACGATGATCTGCTGGGGACGTTGCAAAATTGTGATCAGCTCGCTTCAATTATCCTTAATTCGTTCAGGCCTACTACCATATACAGCTCGCTGAAACATTTACTGACGTGTTTGCTTCACTCTTGAGTAGGCACGAGATTTTAAGTCTACTATGTGGATGATGTATCCTTACAAGGGTGGTTCCGAACACGAACTTACTTGTTTTTGTATTTTTCTGATGTTTTGCCTTATAAAGTAGTATAGAATCATTTTTTGCCTTATAAAGTAGTAGGATTGAAATTATTAATTGAAACATTTAGTGTACTGGTAGTTAACTACACTGTCCAACAAATTTCAACTTTTTTTTATGATTTCAATATACTTCTTATAGTTTTTTGTGCTGATTCCGAATCTGTCCTTAATTTTTCTTCTATATGCACAGTTTTTTAAAAACATGGCTTTGAAGAAAAAACACATTTTTCAATTTTAATGTTAATATAAAAGATATTGAATTGTTCTTTACAGTAATCCCCACCGTAATCCCCACCACAAGTTCCAGAACCTTGAACACCTCGTGGTAGGAGTCATGGTTGCCATTAGCGAGGTTCTACTGTACATCGAAGTCACTTTTCCATACAAACGTCGTTAATCTTAGAACAAAAATGGGTTGGATTGTAAATATAAATACGTTCTAATATTAACTTGGAAAATGAATAATTGAGTAGGAAATGATATTAGAAAGATGCCATCCACAATCAGGAATTGTATTATTGTCAGAATTCGTATAATTCTGTACTTCATTAATTAATGAAAATGGATATCTAATATAACAATAATAAACGTGGCATTTGAGGATCGTTATTTGAGGTGAGAGACCAACGCTTGCGTAAAAATAAAATGTATATGAGATCTCTGTTCCAGTTGCCAGGTCAGTGTTCCTTTAAAAAAAACATAAGTGGTGCATGTACTTTTCCCAACTCAAATGCTTTCTCGCCAAGAGCAGTCGATTGAAATACATACCCGGCACAGCCAAATATTTTCCATACAGGTGTATACACTGGTATTTCGCGGGGGATATTTCCTCCCTGAAATATTTTATATTCATCGTCGAACGGATACTTTAGATACTGAACATATTACCGGATTCGATGCTTCTCTTATTGCGTACTTGTTTTATAAATATTGAATTCCGAATATTGCGGATATTGGGCCACCATGTTATCGGGCCAATAAAATTTCCACTTGCTACGAGAACTCATAAAAATTCTATCCACCTTGCCTACTGTATGAATCTACTTTTCACTTTCGAATTAGGCGACTTCGGAATTGTTCTTTACAACTGTCGATGCACGGGATTGAACTATTGGACAACACGAAGTTCTACGTTTACTCTGTTTTTTCCAATTGTATTCTAACTAGATAAGTAAAATTAGGAACTTCCTTTTTGAGAAAAAGTAGTTCCAAAAATTGTTTCAGTCATGTAATTAATCAATGTGTCCCTACTCGTCAATATGAACGTCTGGAGTAATCTGTAAAACTACAATTCATATTTTTTTATTATATTGAAAGTGCTTCTTTTTTATTGTTTGTTAAAATTACACTTGTGGGTTGCTTCATTCGTATTTTTGAAGTTAACATTTCATATTTGCATATACAGCTTTGCACTTTTAGATAATACTTTACGTAATAGAGGGTCAGAAAACAATTAACCTCTTATCATTGTGTTTTATACAAAACTATGTTGAATTCTGTTAAAATTTTTACGTCTTTAAATTTTGTACATCTCCATATAGCTATCACAAGCCAAAAGTAATAAAAAGAAGAACATTCAAATATAAATAAATAGAGATAATTTGTAAATGTGTATAAAGAAATCTGGTAAATGCATAAGGAAATTTACAAATTCAAATATAAATAAGTAGACAATTTTTATTTGCATATATACAGTGAGTGTATAAAAAATTATAATTTTTGGAAAATCTTTTTTGCATATCATTTCGTAAACCAATACTTCTAATCGATTATAAAAAATCAGGTCGTTTGGTACAATTATAAAAAAGTTATTCTTTCTTTGAAGGGCGTACGAATACTTTTTACACTCACTGTACATGCATACAAAAATTTCCAGATTAAAAACTAAATAAACTGAAAATTGGTGGATAGATAAGCAAATTTGGAAGGTAAAAAATAGATAAATACCACGATAAATTAATTGTACAAATACCAGAGTAAAACTGCTACTACCTCATTCTTCCGTAAGTTTATTCAATCATGATTCCCATAAAATTGTTCGAACAAGATCCTAATCGACACCGTTTACGAGTACCGTTTTTAAAGTGCACACGGATGGCTCGCAAGCGTGCACTGTCAGATTTCTCGATCGCTGCTTGCGATATGGTTGATCCTATGACTAATTACAGTTCCGTGTAAAGCTTGCACGAGATTTTAGAACGCTTCGGCGGCTCCGGGAATCACGAACTTCGAAAGTTGAAATTAAAATGAGGAACGGCGGGACTGTTTTTTTCGGACCCCGGTGGAAACTCTGCTAATAATGGCAGACGACGATGATGAATCGCAACCGGTCGGCCCGTCATTTTTACATGAAAAATTAGCTCGCTGAAAGGCCACAGCTGCATATTTACCATCGGGCCGAGAGATCTTGATACAACGCGGCACGGAGAAAGGATTCGTAAAATTGCATTTGGTCAAATTGGATTCTGGCTTATCGCAATATAACGCGATTAAGCGGCGACAGCCGAAGCCATCGTACTCAAATTCTTTTGCGTTCACGGGCTTGCTTGATTATTGAAAATGTTAGCGGAGCAGTTTTGCCGAAAGGTTAATTTTCCGCTTACTCCAGATACGGTGAAATAATCATTTGACAGCGGCTGTGACTGACGAGTCATTCTTTATGGTTACAGGTAAATGCAGTTCTATTTTGAGCGAAGGGACGACGTCGAGGAGGAACACTGCTGGATAATTTTCAATTAGACGAAAAATTTCTTTTTCGCATCGTAAGTTATTTTAGTTTCTCAAAAAAGCTCGTCAATTGGTCCATTTTTAAAAAAATGGAAAATCTTTTTTCATGTTGTTGTAAATGTATACATATATATATAGTAAGTTGTAAATTATTTATAGATACGTTTATATTTTGATAAATTCTACACAACTCAGTTAATTTGAAATTAAAATTTTCTGTGGAAGATTTTAAATAGTTATGAGAAAGATGAACAATTTATTAATTTTTTATAATTTTCTATACAATTTTGAATGTTTATTACACAAGCAAGCAAATTATGAATCATTTATCGGAATTGATATCTTTACGAGAACTATTATGGAAACCAGAATTAAATTAGAATTAAAATTTCGTATGGAACATTTTGTAAATGTATAAAAATAATACGTACAATCATATTAATCTTCCGCTAAAAATATAATTTTACTGCGTGCAACGCACTGGTACGTGACACGAATGTTTCGCCGTCTGGTAACGAGAATAACATTTTTTAAGCAGATTTTAATTCTATAATTTGAAAATTCTAATGACCAAAACCACCTTCTACAGACATTTTTTTCCATTTAAATACTTGCCCGTAAGAAACCTTAATTGATAAAATTTTAATTAACACGATAGCTAATAAATTTTCCACCGATGGCCACGTTACCACATTATTAAAAATCGATTCCCAAGTAATGAATATCGGCAAATTAAAATTCTTTAGAAACGCGTGTAACTGCATAGGTAGTAGTGTAAATTGAACCCTGTACCGTTGATTAATTAATAATAATATTTCATTACGTCTTAAAATGTTGATCACCGCGAAGTCTTATTGTTTATATTATTCGTAACAGATGCTAATGCTATTAATTATTGAATGAAATATATATGTTGCTGTTAAAAAAAGTTCATTGGATAATATTCCTCTTATTGCAATAATTTCTACATTATTGCTACTCATTGTTCGTCTTGCAACGTCTTCTCATTTTCATTGGATAATATTCCTCTTATTGTAATAATTTCTACATTATTGCTACTCATTGTTCGTCTTACAACGTCTTCTCATTTTGTGAAAGAGACAAACTCAAAAATTTTGTGTTGTAAATAATATTAATCATATAGGGTCTCCTACAAATGTTGTATTTCCTAGACAGAGGTAATTCCCGAGTTCATTCGAAGTAACTTTTTCCTTTGCGGAAATGTTTTCCGCGACTCTGTTAAATAGTTTTTAATGAAAAATGCGGACCAATAAGAACGCGGCTGCGGCGGCTCTCGCTGAGCCCGGCGTTGTCATTGGCCAAGTTGGAATCCGACCGCTGTAGCTGGGCTTTGATTGGTCTGTGTTTTTCGGTGATAACTCTTTAACGAAGCAACGGACAACATTTTCTCAAACGAAAATGATACAGTACATCCTCTACAAACGCAAAAACTTCAGGGGAGATTCGTTTGCGTTTATCGTAGACGGGACACTATTTTTTTGAGCTTCAAAGGCCGAGCCGAACGTAGAAAAGGATAGAACGTCTAAAGAAAGAACACGCGCGGGCCTTTGAACTGTGCCGGCAACTGCGACTCTCCGCGTCTCTTTCTTTCCCATACGCTGTCCTTCCTTGCGCCCGAAACGTTCATCGTCAATTAAACCACTAAATAGAATTGAAATTATATCGTGTTTAGTCTTATTTTAATCAGACAAATGCCGCAAATACATTGGCGAAAGTTTCATAAAAAAATAAGTAATAATAAAAAAGATTGAATATTGGTGTTACATTGTGAGTACGAAGGGGCCTTTGAACTGTGCCGACGACTCTCCGCGTCGCATTAGTAGTGGTTCACACCGATATACCCGAGCCGAGATCAGATTACTAAAGTGGAGGGGATGTTTTTTTTGCGTTTTGTCGTGTACAGTCTTTTTGCGTTTATGGAGGATTTACTGTACTTCGAATGACACTGGGAATTAGCCCGTTCAAGGAAGTACAACATTTATGGAACACACTGTGTAAGACACGAAAAACTTACTGATAGTATTTTGATTTCATAGGTACTCAAGTCAGATGAGAATGAAACAGCCTGTAGGATAGGAGATCGTAACAGGGATAACAGGCGGTAGCTCCGGATATTCCGGATCGAGTAGGTCGGATTAACCGGTGTTGCAGTGGCGCGTGTTAACGACATCTTACTATGTATCGAGCGGCTCGATCGGCCGGTGAAAAATGACGCCATTTACGATACAGGGAAGCCCCAGACGGTCCGGGGGATAAGTCTCGGAACCGATACGTAAACTCGCTGAAACTCGGATGGCGGTCATTCGTTCGGCTGCCGGACCGCAAATTGAGCGGTTTGTTTCGCGCGGACGATCCGCCGCGGGAGTGAGCAAGCAACCCGAAAGAATCATGAGCCTCGGGAACGAGTTCCTGATTCCTGCCATTTATCAGCCAGGCCCGGAAGAAATTTCCTTAGACAGTCCGGTAAGTCCCTGCCCGGCGAATTTCGTGATTACAGTTGCAACTTTTGAGCCCGAGGAAAAGTTACGAGACCCCGGGTCGAGATCCGCCAACTTTCTTGTATCGGCTCCTCGAGAAGTAAGGGCCAGGCGGTGCGCGGGAGGACGGAAGGAAAAACTTCGTTCCACGGACCAGCTACGAGCGTGTCCGATTCGGAAATTGTCTGATTAGCATTGTATATACTTTGCAACTCTGCTCGACGGACTCGAATTAGTTCGAAACTTCGCTGCAGTCTTGTATTTGGGTCATTAGGAAATGGAAGTTCCACTGTTTCCCTACGATCCATAAACCGGGGGTTGTCTCGCTTCGACATGATTCTAAAGAGATGCGAAATGTTCCCGAAGTGTTGCGTCGAGGTTTCGCTTCAGGGTTATCTTCGTTCACTTAACTCACTTTACAGTCTTCTCCCCGTAACGAAAATATCTCTACAAGCAACTTTTCTAAATTTTTATATTTTTTAATGAAACTTCCACCAGCGTATTCGTCTCGTTTTTCTCATTAAAATGACACACAGCACGATATAGTTACGACCATGATTATTTGCGTAGCAAGCGCAGGTACGGACTTCGTGTAACTCTACTGTAAATGTTAATTCCGAATTATAATCGTAACTGTATCGTGTTTGGTGTCTCTTTAATCAGGAACACGATACGAATACTATGGTAAAAGTTTCATAGAAAAATTTAAAAAATTAGAAAAGTGTTTTTCTCCGCTCGACTGGTTTCATATGGTGGGGCTACAATTTGGGCAGTTACAGTGTTGGCCTTTGCGACCGTTACGGAGATAATACTGTAATACCTCGGGAACCGCTTTGAGGCCCGAAAATGTAATATGAAAGCGGTCGTCGCGTTGGTATCCCTTATATAATGTACGCAACAACTGTGTCACGCGTTGAATATGCAAATCAAACAATAAGCGTGTCCCGAAGCGAGTCTAGTACGGGGTTGCACGTTGAAGCGCCGCGAACGGGATTTAGGGGATGATGGCGAGGCTAGGGGAACGACAGACACTCTTTTCCGTGGGGGTGGAAAGAGCAACGATAGAGAGGCGATGAGGTACGAGCGGTCCCGATTTACGTTTTACAAAGTTAATTGAATAGATCCCCCTCTCGGTTGTCGTAAGATTGCTTCGGAACGCTGCGGGGGATGGAACCAGAGCCTATGGAAGCGCAAAATGGTTATTATCTCCGGCGCCGCAGACATAGCTGGCTGAGCTTCTGATTTACGAGCTGCCCTCTCGACTTAATCCTCGCATCTACCACTCGTTCGACCCCTTTCGGCCACCCCCGATCGCTCGGAATTGGTCCTCCAGTTTTCAGCTCGACCGCCGGAATTAACACGGCGAGAGAGCTCTGGCCTGTGTTTCGAATCGGCGTGATCGATGCCGGGGCGATATTAATGAAAGCGACCATGAAACCAGTTGATTGCACGTCAGAGATCCTTAAGTTCTATGTGCATGTGCAGCCCGGCACATGTTCCGGCGTTGGATTGGAAGCGAAAGCGAAAGTGTTGGTCTTGTTCCCCGCTTCTTAAGAGAGGGTTCTCGTGTAACTGGTCCGAAAAATCGATTTCCTTTTTAATGTGCTTTTTAGAAGTGCTGAACCTTCATAATGTTTTCCCAAAATTTTACTTACTCTTCTACGATGCTATTCCCCGACGCTTCCGCAATGTCACGTGATTAATCCGGTACTGGCAGAGAGACGGTAACTTTCTCCCCTCAATTCCCCTCAGCTGGCGACTCTGTTTATGACAGAAACGACTTGGGGAAATTTAAAACAGTAGAGGTCCTTAAAAAAATTCAAGAGTGTCAAGTTGTGCATAACTATGCCAACAATTTTAATTTGCATAACGCAGTGTATTGATTGCAATAGCAGAGAAAGTCAGGGCTGCTTTTACTTTACTTTACTCAAAATTTGTGCCTTTCTCCTACGAATTATGATGTATTTGGTATGTAATCCAGTAGATTTGTACCCGGCGCGGATGCAGATCGAAGTTTCGAACCTCTAGGATCAATAGTTAAGGAGTTATGGTCGCTTAAAGTTGAGCATTTTTGACAAGTCAGGGCGCCGCCATATTGGTTTGTAATGACGGTCGCACGCCGCTTACTGAGTTGGTTAGGATTAGGTCGCAGGGGAGAGGGCGACGACAAGGTAAGCGGCTCGCGGTCGTCACTACAAACCATTACGGTGGCGCCCTTACCTGTCAAAAATGCTCAACTTTAAGCGACCATAACTCCTCAACTATTGATCCTAGAGGATCGAAACTTCGATCTGCACCCGCGCCGGGTACAAATCTATTGGATTACATACCAAATACATCATAATTCGTAGGAGAAAGGTACTAATTTCGAATCCGGTAAAGTTACTCAAAATCAGAATTAGTCGAATAATGTTTAACCAGTTTAATAATTTGATTATTGAATTTGATTCGGCTATCTTTCACCGAGACGTACCGATCGCAGAGAACTTTCGCTTCCGAATCTCGCGATCCACTCCGATGCAGTTATTACGCACAAATGACGAAGACAGTAATGATTTATGCAGATTGTCTCCTAATGCCCGACTCCCCTAAGGCGTCACTTGTATATCCATTGATACAACAACTTCGTCAGCGTATATATTCCCTTTAATCGTCCTCGGGGAACACGATATTCGTGATGAAATTGACGGAGGTTTCTGAGAGAGACGGAATTCCCCAGCGCACCGCTGACAAATCTTACAGATTCAACTTGGTAATGATGTTTTTGAATAGTTCTGGTTCTGTAATCGGTTTAGTACTCGAACCTTTGAAGACATTCTCAATACCTACTTCTTCGTGCAACGTGCACTTATCAGCGGTAGACGTTTCTGCAAATTGAAAGCATGGAGTAATCGAATACAAGATTCAACTTAAATAGAAACCTCGAGGGACGATCCCTTTTGGTAGAATAAATGACAGGCAATTTTACTTTGATTTTAAATGTATTATAGTACTCTGAGGTCTTTCGTGATCCCAGCAAAATTATCTGTGCATTGATTTTCGTTACGTTATTGCACGGTAATTGCGTTTTCTATATTTTATTATAACCATTAGAGTTAGGTGCTTTAAAATATTAAGAGTATTTATTATAAGAGAATAAAAGCTCTGTGTTCCTAGTAAGTCCGCAATTATTCATTGTCAGGAGGTTAAATATATTGATAGATAACTTTTTACTGCTAATGTTAAAAGAATTTTTGTTAAAAGAATTTTTGTTAAAAGAATTTTTGTTAAAATTCAGTCGGAAATCTTACCTGCAGAAATTAAATTAAAGAGAGAGCGCGCACATGCCACTCAAGTGCAATTTATAGGTTCGATTCAAATAGATTAAAATTAAAATAGGTTTAAATAAGCAATTTAAATTTTTCCGAAGTTCCACTAGAAAAGTAAATAAAACTAGACTGTTCAAGGGATATTTATGTTTCAAGTTCGGCTTGGAATTTTTACTAAAAGACGCAGGGTTGGTTCTGCTTACACTTTGCATTAACGTAAATTATGATTGTGCATAACATAAAATATGGTTTTACAAATTCTGCTTGAAATCTTCGGTAAGGGTTCAAATGAAATAAAATCATTCAAGTAGTATAGGGAACGTTCCGTTTAAAATATTCACTAAGATAAATTACGCTTCTGTATAAAATAAAATATGCTCATACAAATTCTGTTTCAATCAATTTCAAGCAGTATGTATAGGGTATATTGTGCTTAAAATGTTCACCAGCAACAAGATAAATTTTACTTTCTGAGACAGTAGGTATCAGAAAAATTTTAGATAGAAAACATGTCAGATATAAATAATCAAGCAACTTAACGTCGAATAACGTTTCTAATTAATTTCGGAAACCGTGCAACCAATTTACAGGGTTTCCAGCGTTTTCCGTGCTCCGCACGTGCGGCATTAAATCAATGTTGCACCCCATTGCGTGTTACTCTGCCCGAGAGAGAGAGAGGAACTCGCGGTCTTTTACCCTGTTCCGCGTGCATACGTGACGACCTTACGTATCCTTCGCAATTTCTTGACTATTTCCACGGGCTATTCGCCTGGAACAATTCCGGAAAACTACCCCCGCGCATTCCGGGCTCGAAATAAATTTTCACCGTGATGTATCTATCAATCTCCCGGACGCTTGCAGCTTGCTATCGATACTTGGAACAGCGATGAAATATGTAACACCTTGCCTCATGACCTATTCCCCCTTTTCATAAAAAGAAGATTGTTTCACTGCCAGAACACGCTCTTTACCGAAGGAATTTCAAATTTCCATTATTGAAATTACTTCATTCTGTGTAATTTAAAAGCTTCATTTATTCTGTAGTAGCGAAAATGTGCATTCCTGGACATGCAGTGCTGTGAATAATTATAAACTCAACCATATTTTTATGTTTTTCATAGTACCGAAACCGTTTATGAATTTTTATATTCTAATACAAAACAAAAGTGAGCAGACAAAAAATATGTGAATTAAAGGAATATCATATATGCCAAATGGTTCCCTATGCTTCATTTGTCAAAACTAAATGAACACAAATAAAATGAAATTATTATTATTTTTTTCTTTATTAAACGTTAAATAAAAAATATAAAAAATACCAGTCAATGAACGCTACATTCTAGTAATTGGCTTAAAACTTGTTGAAATATACAAAAGCGATCATTTACTGGTGGCCGTTTATTCACTGGTGCAGTTACCCTATTTCACTTTTAAAATTGTTTTTAAAGGCAGCCCAAACCATGACTGATCCGTTTTTAAACCAATGGCCATAAAAGGGGTTAGGTAGCGGCCAAGTTTGAATAATTTAGCCCTCCATGTAACTCTTTAAAAATTAAATAGCGTTCTTTTAAACTAATTTTTACAAACGCTTTTTTCAGTATTGCAAGAGGTATTTCTAAGCTAACGAACTTGGCCGTATTTTGTTTGATCTCACAACTTTTTACGGCCATAGGAACTTGGCTCCTGTTTACAGGATGTTTTTGTAGGGATTACCATCACTAAGAAGATGTGACAAAACTTCAGAAACGTTCTGAATCAGGTATGACCAGCGACTGAGTTTATAAATATTCACAGCTCAAATCTCCTTGTTTTGAAACATTCAGCTACTACATTGCACGAAGAAGAGATAGCAAGAAACTGTTAACGTAGAGAAGGTCGTACTACCTCATCATAAATGTAGTAACACTTAGTAGATTCTTGGAAACAATAACGAAAAAATACAGGAAATAAGTGTGAGTTTATAATTATTCACAGCACTGTGTAGTAAGACTATTAGGTGTTTAAACAGAAATTTAGCACACAGGAATAAGTTAAAATTTTTAGAATGACTGTATGTAATGAATGTGTTTTTACGTAATTATTATAATGTTTCGAGAACCGTAGGGTTTAAATACTTTTTGGATCGACTGTGTTGGTTTGTCTGACGTGGCTGTTCAAGATCGAACATTTCGTATGCAGCACCCTAATAAAGTGTCCATCCAAGTGTTGTGACAGCATAAAGGCAAGACTAACATGAAGAAACTCGTGTTCATCGTCCTGTGACCAACCCGTATCACCGTCTGGAACGAGACTCGGGCCAAGAACGGTGGTTGCAGACCGTCCTCACCCCCGATAGGGGTAGTTGGCAGATTTATCGGTCACGATGCAGCGGTTCCAGGCTGCCTATCGGCCGTTCGACAGCGTATTCGCAGCCAGGAACTGAAAAGACAACGGGTAGCGAGCCAGTCGCGGTCAGAATAGCAAACAAGCCTCGCCAACCATACTCGTATTCCGCGAGGTACGCCGACGGTCACGCGTTTCGCGCGAGTTTGTCGAACTCTCGCGTTTCCACCGAGGCGGACACGATGAATTTCACACGACGATTACGTCCCCGGTACGTTTCCTTCCCCCGGTTTTCGAGACCACGGCCCCTCGCTACAACAGTTTACCGCTGCTTACTAATAGTATCGTGACTGCCGGCGATAATGAACGCGTAATTACCTCGAGTGTAACAGCTTTTTAATGTTTCAATTGCGATCACACGCCGACCAGGAATGTTCTACCCGGAGAGAAGCAAATCGGAGCAATGATGGATTGCGGAATTTCTTTCCCTCGGATTTCAACCCCTCGCGACGGACGATTCATGGGTGTTTGGATTACTGTTAGATTGTAATCTAGAGAATTTCATTGTTGACAGAATGTTTGCTTGCACGTCCACTTTTGTGAGAGATCATGCAACCGAGTGTGGAATGTGATTGGTTTTCAGTGGATCGGAGGGAAACGGTCATTCACAGTAGTACAGTAAAAGCTCCTTCGTTGTCCAAAGACCGGGGGTTTGAGAGGACAACGACCGTGCCCGGACACTATTTTTGATTTATGACTGCGTCTTTAGTGAAACGGTTAGTTAAATGACAAAGAAAAGCATTCGCAGTTAAAAGCAGCAACTGTCTGGCTTTAGAAAACTCCTTTTTTCCTTGCCATATTCCTTTCCTATTGTTCTCCGTTCTGCGCGGGTCCGGACAGACCTGGGACACATCTGGCGACCAGATCCACGCAGGCCTAATCCTCTCGTTGACAGGCAGTGGAGTGGGTAGGCACTGGACAACGATCGTGCCCACGATTCAGGACAACGAAGGAGCGATTACTGTACTCGGACACTTTTAACAGGACGGTAACTTTTTAAAGATTGGGTCATATGATTTGGATTTCTTTGGGAAAAGATGTTTTTTAAAATTTCGATTAGTGATAATTAGACTGCGGATATTTATGGAAAACGAAAAATCTTTGTATTGATTGCAGGACACAGGAGCCAAATCAAAATTGTATTTTTCTTTTAATTATTCTATGAAGCTGAAACTAATATATTGATGTCCTTAAATGTTTTTAACACGTCCACTGCTTTAAATTACATGTATCTATTTTTGCCATAAATGCATAAAATGCAGGCTAGCGTTTATCCGGAAGCATCGGGGCGCGAGATATCTCGTCCAGGGTAACCAAAGGGTTAACAAATTGTCGATCGAGGTCAAGGAAACAGTTATATTGAAAGTGTATAAAATGCTGAACATTTCATCGAAATCGGTCAACGCTGCAATGAGCTACGAACAAACAAGTTTTCAATACAGAGCGAGATAGAAAAGTTATAAACAGCAACCTTTATCAGGCATCCTGACCGCTTGAAATTTCTCCAAAAAACTATTTTTACGCCCTCGAGCTTGTACTACACACTGTACAGTATCAAGAAACAACGCAACGGGAGCTGCTCTCGCTCTGCGACGATAAATTTCTATGAAGCCGCGAGACGGCAGTGGCGGGGGTGGAGCAGACAATAAGCATTGTGCGGCGGCCACGTGCTGGACATATTGCCGGTGTTATCTGCGTCGCGCCGCGATTCAGGCTCGCCGAAGGTTAATTACTCCGTTCCAATTAATGCTAATAGTATTACTGATCGCGGGGTCCCTTACACGATAATGCCCGTAATAAGGTGAACCGATCGCGGCCTCTAATTAGTGGCGACGCACGTAACGTGGGTTCGGCGTAACCGACGCGGATATCAAAATGGCTGGATCTGAGTGGACGCGGGATTCGTCAGGCATCGCGGCCACCCCGAGACCCCTAATTGGTACATGTTTCGTGTTAACATCTGTTCCAGCGCGGGTGTGCGCGACGGTAGACCTAGAACGATAGCCGACGTGGGGGGCGCAGTCTGCGAAGGAGAGGAGGTAGGGACAATCTCGCTAACGCAGCTAAAGGTAGATTAACTAATTAGAACGGCGTACATCCGACGTGACCCAGCGATTAAGACGGTAGAGACGACGGCTCCTGAACTTAAGCAGGATGTAATCGTCTTAGGTCCGTAACGACCATCGGGACGGGTTTGCATTAATCTTCCGGCGTGTCTGGAACTGCTTGATATGCCGCGCCGGCCGCCCCGAACGAGGAACCCTCCGACGGCTACAACGGGGGCGACCTTGCGGAACGAGTTCGCGCCCTTTCCCGGGCGAGATTATGCCACGCGCATCGCCACGTCCGATGAAAGGCAACGCGTATTGTGTTCCCAGGGAAATTGCGTTTGCTGAATCGCTGCGCACGCTGACCGGGCTTTCCGAGACCGGACCGGTTATGATTTCACTCGACAAGCACAGAGAGGAACATAGAGACACTCAACTTTGGGTAACCCGTGCTTGGTACGCGTTTCGAGGTCCTTCAGGATTATTAAGTAGGGTGGGGCTACAATTTCTCTCGATATACATAATACGATGGCTCGGGGCGGCTTTCCACGCATTGCGGATGAGAGTACCTATTTGATTTGATATTGGGTGATTGCATGACAAATCGACCAGTCTTTGAAATATGCTGTAGCCCATGTGAACTTAGGGGCTCCAACAGGGGAATTTTTTTGTGAGACGATGTTATATGGATCCCTAATGATGTCTGCAAAATATTAGGTGTAGTTACTCAATAGTTTTAAAGATATAAACAATTGAACTTTCACGCAACCTGCTTGCCGTGTAGGCTAATGGATCTTCGAAAACTTGAGCTGCAAATCATGGTATATCAACAAGGTATGAAAGTTCAATTGTTTATATCTTTAAAACTATTGAGTAACTACACTTAATATTTCACAGACATCATTAGGGATCCATATACCTTTTTGTATCACAAAAAATTATAAAAATCGAAGTCGGACACTTGGGGTCCTCCCTTGTCAGTCATCATTTTGCTGCTTTAGAATTTGTTTGGAAATTACAGACCTTTAACCCTTTGAGCTACACTTTTTGTTTTATTCAGGAAGGATTGGGGCCTATTATAAAATGATTGTTTCAACTTCGATAATTAACTTTTTAATGTCGAAAAATGTCAACTAATTCTTTTTTGCGTTCTTTTAGATGATGAGCCAGAGTGATTTAAATTTTGAAAAAATATGATCATACTCCTGGGAGTTTTTCCTTCAAAATGAGCCCTTCAGGAGGATAGAGTATCAATATCAAAAAGTGATCGATTCTGCATTTCTCTTGAGCAGCCCGAGAGTTCATGCGCCCCATGAAGTTGTCCGACAGACCATAAAGGTCTGATAAGCGGTGTCGAGCGGACACATAATTGTGCTTCTAAATACAAAGAAGTAAAAAGTGTGCGTCTTAAAGATAGAGTAGAAATAAAGAGAAAGAGCAGTTTATCATGACAGGTTTTTTCGTTTTTGTTTCGTTAAATTGCTTTGGTTTGATTAATGTGTTGAGTCAAAGAAGTTTGAAGTACCGGTTGTTGCAGGTAGAGTATCACACTAGTAAGTAGTTGGTAGACTGCGGATCTTTATGCAAATTCACGTTTTTACAGAATAATTGATGAAAGCAGAAATTGTACCTCTTGAAGCTTAGTACTTAATCCTTATCATTCTAAGGATATTGTAGCTGGAGTGGGACGCTGGTTTGAGGTCGCAATCATTACTGCCGGGCGTAGCGATAAGGGTTAATAGACGACTTTTGTTACGTGAAGGGGGAAATTAAATCCACGTTCATATTTGTCAAAATTAGTATTTGCCGGGCTCCATTCAATAACGTTTTACTAAAACTCTCGTGGTTAGAAAAAAAGAAAAGAAAAATATAAAGGCATCTCAAAATTAATCAACATAGAGGAACGGATTTCTCACACGAGAAACAAGCTTTTTATAGGAACTTTTTTTCATCAGGAAGTCAATCAACGTAATTTAGAATAAGCCCCATGAAATACAGTATGCAACAAAAATTGATCTGCAACATTAAATCATGCAAAAGATTCTTATTTAGGATAATGTGCTGCGAGAATTCCCTTAAATTACTATATTTTATAACTATCTTATTTTCATCCTTGAAATCATGAACTCTTACGAAGACGTAATGAAAATTTTACCGCAATCAACGTAAATAGTTTAAAATAATCTGGATACTATGAATGAGGGGCAAACACTTCATACAATCAAGTTATTTAAATTTGTACAACAGCATCTTCGGTGACTTTCATTTTTAATTGAAGGGGTTAATTTCGCGCAGTAAAATCCGTCAAGTCCTCGTTAACAATGGCGTCGCATCCGGGGACGAAATTGCGCATCGCGCAGCGGAGCGCGCTGTCAACGAAGGAGTCAGGCGAACGATATGAAAACTCTGACGTGTAAAGTTATCCGATGAAGCGTAACGAATGGCGCGAGATACGGTCGACTGCATTTCACTTGCAAATGCACCCGCAACAATTCAGAGTCCGCGCTACAGGTCTTTTCAAACGCGAGCTTCGCGCGTTGAGTCGGGATCGCGAAGGGGTTGGCTTAATTTAATTTAATACGAAGGTTTCGTCCGGATTACTTCGAACACGATCTCCCTCTCCGGCGTTCAATGATTTTCCAGTCGAGATACCGGCGGCGCACAGCTGTCTCGTCCATCTCGCTTGCTCCCTGGCACAGCTATGCTGCAGACGTAACACCTTTTGTTTCGCTCGACCTGCCTCTCCGAAAGTACCGTCGCGATATGACGAGGAATGGAGTTCCGCATCCGACAAGAGAAACGTGCCGGGACTATCAAGCAGATTACACGTTAGTCCGTGTGGGAGAAACGACGCTCAGAATACGTGCAAATTGGACCCTCCCGCGATACGTGCGGCCTTTCGCTAATTTCAAGTAAGACACCCTGTCCGGGCGCACGACTATTTGCATAAAATATTTGCCAGCCGTGGAACCACTCATGTTTATGATACGCTGTAAAAGGGATATATTTATCGCCTCACTCGCGCATTCACCTGGTACCCGCGATTTCCGCGATGAATTTCACCTGGACAAAGTGACTGAACGGGCGACGCGCACTATTCTGTAAGATTGTAGGATACAGCGTAGATTCTACGGAAATACAAGAAAATATTTGGAAATACAGTAAAAGCTCCTTCGTTGTCCAAAGGCGGGGGGTTTGAGCGGACAACGACCGTGCCCGGACACTATTTTTGATTTATGACTGCGTCTTTAGTGAAACGGCTAGTTAAATGACAAAGAAAAGCATTCGCAGTTAAAAGCAGCAACTGTCTGGCTTTAGAAAACTCCTTTTTTCCTTGCCATGTTCCTTTCCTATTGTTCTCCGTTCTGCGCGGGTCTGGACGGGCCTGGGACACATCTGGCGACCAGGTCCACGCAGACCTAATCCTCTCGTTGACAGGCAGCGGAGTGGGTAGGCACTGGACAACGATCGTGACCACGATTCAGGACAACGAAGGAGCGATTACTGTATTGCTCTAAAAATGTGTACCACAGTAAATCCGCTATAAACGCAAAAGCCTCGGGAGGATTCGTTTGCATTTATCGTAGACGGGACACTATTTTGTTGAGCTGCGAAGGCCGAGCCGGACGAATAGAAGAAGGACAGCGCGTGTAAAGAGAGACCGCGCGCGGCAGAAACGACTGCGACTCTCCGCGTCCCATTAGTAGTGGTTCACACCGGTATACCCGAGCCGAGATCAGATTACTACAGTGGAGGGGATATTTTTTTGCGTTTATAGAGGATTTACCGTATGTACGTGGTACCTCCATGAATCTTTATATTAGTTTTTTTATACAGGGTGGAAATTATAAAGCGTTACAGACGAATATCTCTAACACTATTGATTATACGCAAAAATGTTTCAGATGAAAGTTGTTCAGCGCCGAGGGGGATATCATGTGGTGGGACTTTTATTTTTCCCGGTGGACACTCCAAGGTGAGGTGAAGGTCAACTTTCTTTTTTAAATGGAATGTCCTATTTTTTGCACCATAGATCGATAGAGTATCAAATTCTGAGTATAAAAGTATTGACCTTCATATGTCCTAAACCTAATAGTTAACGAGATATTATCCAAAGTAGAAAGAAAATTGTTTCAATAATATCTTGTTAACTATTAGATTTAGGACATATGAAGGTCAATACATTTTTACTCAGAAATCAATAGTCAATCGATTCATGATAAAGAAAGTAGGACGTCCCATTTAAAAAAATCAAGGTGACCTTCTCCTCACCTTGGAGTGTCCATCGGGAAAAATAAAAATCCCACCACACGATGTCCCCCTCGGTACTGAACAACTTTCATCTGAAACATTTTTGCGTTCAATCAATATTTTTGGAGATATCAAGGAGTTCTTAAAACATTAAAAATATTTGCTCAGAAGATTTAATCAAATACCAGAGTCAAATTCTATGAACAACTGTTATATTAAAAAAGATAGACTAACATATCAAGAAGTACCTCCAGAAAATATGTTTAAAAAGTTGATAGACAAGGCAGTAATTTAATCCTAAACATCAATCGTACAACTGTAAGAATAGTCCGCCGTTCAAGGGTTAATTCCGACGTCCCCAATTTGCCAGCGTTCTTAAAAAATTACCATTTCTCCGGAAGAGCAATTCCTTCGAGCGAACGTAAAATTCCGCACGGGAAACGTTGATTCGTGCATCTTTCGTTTTATCGCGGATCTCCCGAGGCTGTGGAGAGTGAGCGGGGTTGGTCGAGCACTCAAGTTGTTAAATGCGCCGTGCACGGGTGCAGAGAATTCGCATCATTTCGTAATACTTCGCGGTCTCGCCGCGACGAAATATTTTTCCCGGCGTCGGCATTCCGGTTGGAATGGAAACATCAGGCTGCTCGTTCATACTTATTCATCACCCGTTCCATTCATTCCGCAGATATCCTTACGTCCTCGGGACTTCATTCGTCTTATTCCGCATCTCTCATCCCTGGTTTTTGTTATTTCGCCTCGTTCGCGCCCACTTTTCCATTCCATTCATTTATTATGCTCGCTCCTCGGGGCTCCACGGTGGCTGCCGCTTCGCCGGCCGGGGAAAGTAATAACAGGTGTATGTGCAAATTGAACACGGCCGCGGTACACGGTCCGGGGGATGAGTCATTTACTCTTCATTATGGAGTAGCCCCCGCGCAACTTCCCACCCCCGTTGTTCAACTTTGCGAAGTTAATTTAATGTCTCGCCCCATCTTGCCTCGGTTCCGGTTATGTTGGTTAACGCCATTGTTAATCTTGCCCGTTAATGCCGCCCGGTTCCGTCTTTGAGCAACGCTGCAATAGACGCTTCCTCTGTTTCGCCGCAATCTCGTCCGCGGCGACGTTTGCCGTATTAACAATCCCAAGATAAATATTGTTACCCTCCTAATTTGCTATTCTTGCAGAATCGAGCTGGGTAATTAAGCCTGGTTAATCGCGACGCTCGAGACGCTGCTTTCACAATGCGATTAAGCTGCTCCATTAACCGCCGCTTCAACACTGATTCTTCAACCCTCTTGTTAATATCGACGATTAGTATGGCCGGGTAAAATGAACAAACATGATCTTGCAGTGTCCTAAGGTGGACGTCTTAAACAGGCATATTATATTTTAATTTAAAGATTCGGGTAGAGAATGAAACGCAGTTTTGCTAATTGGGCTTTTTGTTGAATTTGGATTGATGAAGTCGAAGTCGGGTATTCAATAATGACTTGAGAGTTTGATTGAAATTTAAACAAAGCGAGTTATGGTCTTGAGAGTTCATACAAAAATTCCATAAAAATAAGCACTTTAATTTTTTCCTGAATTTTCCAGGGCGACTTTTCCAATTTTTCTTTCCCTAAAAACCTTATTCGGACTATTGCGAACATTTTCTTTTTAAATTAGCCAAATCGGTCCAGCAGTTCTCAAGTGATGCTCTTATCAACGAACAGCATTTCATTTTTATTATTACAGATTATTAATGGCTGAACCACCGGACGTGACAGCAGTAAAAACTGTTACAATTTAATCTTCCACCGGGAGGGTAGTTATAGGCTAAAATGTAAAAAAATTCGGTTCTGGTCTATTTCTCCTATTTTTTCATATGAGAATATTGTGAAAAAAAATCGAGCAGGTGTCAAATACCCAGGCACACATACTGCAATTCGGATTTTTAGGTTGAAAGCCCTGGGTGTAAAAAATAAAACCCTCAAAAAATCGGAAGAATGTAGATTTCACATCGAAGTTTAAGAGCGACGACATTTATATTTTTACAGTATCCGTGTGCAGGTGTTAGCATTGTTCATGAATTTTTTCAGAGTTTCAGCACGGTGCGTTGTGGTAGACAAAAATAAAAAAAGCGGAGAACTAATGTAGAATTGAAGTGTTTACATTTCATTTATTTATGTCAGAAGTATACGAGAGTTCTGTAAAATAAAAATTTGTTGTATTAATGGCAACAGGCGTAGACATAAATTACTGTAATTCCATCCGTTAATAATTTTAATAAATCGCACGGAATATTACGACGTTATTTAATTCTTCTAATGTCGACACTGTTTTTTATTTCACTGAGCCAGTTTTATCGTAAATTAATAAAATCCGCAGTCTATTTATGATTGTACAAATTGTGCCCAACTCTCGTACAAATTATCAAGAAAATAAAACTTTTACTTCGCATGAAATTGGAAGTGTATTAGCGAGACACGACAGGTATTGTTTAACGCACTACCATTCAGTAAACGTTGCAAAACCGTTCCGCTTAATGAAGGAGTTAACAGCTGGAAATATCGACGGCTATAACGACGAGGTAGTTGGAGGCTTGTAAAAAGGAGGATCGATGCTCTCGTATGATTCAATTCCATTTTACAATGCCCCGTCATATTTCCAACGAGACTATCGTAATTCGATGGAGACACTTCGATATTCGAGTGCGCGCGCGCGCGTCGCATTAGCGCATCGCGTGCTCACACATCGCCATTATAGTGGACGATTAAATTTTAGATTACAATGTTCGTGCTAATGCGACGCTGAAAGCGTTTTACGAACCGAACGTGCAGAAATCCGTGCCTGGCAGACGTATCCCAGCATTCCTCGTTGTTTACAATTTATTATTTACGAGTGGCACGCGGTATTCGGTTGACACGTGAATTAACGTCAATGAAAGTAATGACAAGGAACGATAACGCGACCGTTTTCGCGAAATAAATGTGCTGGCACGCTGGAATATTAAATACGGCGTTGCAACATTTTCCGACAATTGTTGTTGCAAACGATACTCTGGGCGCGAACTGATTTGTCATCGGTATTTCCGTGAAATTAATCAAAATATTCAGTAAACAGGCGTCTAGTATTTGAATTCGAGGAGTGACGATAAAGCAAGAATAATTTTTCGATTTTATAAGAAAACATTTACATTAACAGAAATAAGAGACATTTCCACTTTATTTTTGCTGTAATGAATTTTCTGAATGTCAAATTATATTGTTTAATATGTAGAATAATTGAAACAATAATGAGAAGGTCTGATAAAGCCTTTAATAGGAGAGGAAAATTTTTGATTGATAACATTTCTTTTTTGTTAAATTATAATTAGGTCCCTTAATAAAACAAGAGGTTTTTTATACATTTTTTAACGTTCCGTTTTAATTGCATTTAGTGTATCACTGTCCATTGTTGTAGACAGCCCGAATTCTGTTAAATAAATGCAATTTTATTTCGTAATTTGAGGAAAATGCAGCGTGTAGAACGACTACAATCGAAAGTGAGCAATTTTTGTTAAATGTAGCCGGCCGAACGGGGTCGCATTGTCGCCTTTGTCAGTGCAGCTGATGCACGGTTGCATACAACCATGCTGATGCTATTCAGGATTAATTTCATTTAACCCTCCGGTTCTCTCTACGCTCTGTCAATTTGATTGTCCTTCCGGTTGCTAGCACTCAAGCACCGCATATTCACGCTGCTGATACGCGTATCAGCTACAGATACTGACATCAATGATTTTTCACTTGCCTGACTCCACATGTCGCGGACCTCGATATTATTGTATTGAAATTTGCTTCGAAAGATTCAAAAGAATTTAGCGGAAAATAATCAATCACTGGAATGCGCGACATTTTTCCGAATACACAGTTACACCAGCTGTGTTCTAAATCAGAACGTGTTTTCCGATTATTATAATTGGATCTTTATGCATTTATGAAGAAATTGGTTGGGTGAAATATAAAACTGTAATGATGTTTGTAATGTAACGAAGTCGTTAAGGGGTGAAATCAATTTTTATTTTATTCCTGCTTCCCACAATAAAGGCAGAACATTTTTATTTTCCATAATGATCCGCAGTCTAATTATAATAAATAAGCTTATTAACCAATGAATTCTCAATCTTATCTGTGTTCTCTCGTGTTTTTTCTTGACTGTATTACGGTAAAAATTGAATTTTTTTAGCAGTTCACGTTCTTCATTTACAAGATAGTCGCCTCCATTTTGTAGTTTTCATTTTGACCAAGTATCATATAATGTTACATACCCCCGGCCTTTGGACAACGAAGGAGCTTTTTACTGTACCAGACACAGACTCTACGATCCCGGAAACCCCCGAGGCGGTTCTGTTTGCGATTAATAATGTATAATTAACAGAGACGCGAATTTTGTCGAGCTATTCGCGATATTGGCCAAGTGTGGCGGCCGTTTCCACGGTGATTTCTATGACACCGGGAGTTCGTACATTATTTGCGTTACAATGCAGCGTCCCGCGGCGTCGCGAAAAAGTCGCTGACTGCAATGTTTAATGGCGCGTTCCGACAACAACGATATGTCATTTTAGTCGGTGGCAAATATTGGCAGAGCGGCGTGAGCGCGCGCTCGCTTTAAAATGGAGTTGGAAAACGGGCGTCTTCCAACGTTTGTTTGAACACGCCCGGTCTGCCCCCTTCCTCGAGCGCCGACCGACCCGCAAAATTTCCCTTTTGGACAGTTCCTTTTCACGCTTCGCCACTGGAAACGATTGTGCCCCGAAACCTGGCCCGGTCATGTGTGTATGTGTTTTTTCTATACTGTTTTTTTTTTTTACCAACCAACCAATCCCCTCCCCGTAAAACCATAGCAATCGCCATCCGCCTCCGGTCGATTATTTCTGCGCGACAGCTTTTTTACAGTTCTGTGGATGCAACGAAAGTTTGGTAGCGGGCGTGGTATCGTTTCTCTCTGTTGGAGTGCCACTGAAGTGTCGGTGATCACTGGAAATTTAGTTTTTGATCATGGAGGGTGCGGTTGGTTTGGTTGTGACCCACTTCGGGGAACACAGTGGGTGACCAAACTATTGGAGTGACAGTAAGCTGAATTTATTGTCTGTGTGACGGATGAAGTTGATAGGCAGTTCTCCTTCGATATACGACGACGATGTTTATTTGGAAATCAGAATGAGGGGGTATGTCATATTTAGACTGAGGATGTTTATGGAATTTGCAGTTTTTGTAGACGAAGTTGATGGTGTACTCGAACCAAATAAAATCTTATTTTCCGTGGCATGGTTATATCCTAACATTTTTTGAAAATTTTCAAAAGCCATAATTGCATGAAGATGCACATTCTATCACAAATTGTATTTTTGTGTCCTGTTTAAGTGAGAACAGCAGGATGTCTCGGAAGGGTCCCATCGAAATCACCGACACGGTTTTCACCGACTCCACATTTGATCGACAATATCCTTGGCCGACAACGCCTCTAACCGAAAACGATTTTGACCGACAACGAATTTGATCGATAACGAATTTGATCGACAACGATTTTGACCGACAACGAATTTGATCCACAACGACTTGAGACGCGACCACAGTATTAATTAGCATACAGTGTTATCATATGTATTATCATATGCATTATCATACAGTATTATCATATGCATTATCATACAGTATTGTCATATGTATTATCATACAGCCTCAAATTAATTTGTCAATCATGAAAGAACTAATGAAAAAAGCACGTGGAAAATAAGTTCGAGCTTTGTTTACTATATATCGAGTCTTAATCGCAGTAATTTAGTACCGACGCAGTCGACGCCACTCAGCAGCGGCTGTTAGCTGTCGGTCGCCGGTCGATGCAGAACGATTTACCTTTAACCAACTCAGAATAATATCATATAGCACCTTTTTGGATATGTCTCAGTACCTACTATTATTTTCTGAAGAAAAAGATATAATATTCCATTTAAGAAAAGTAGAGTGACCTTCAGATCTCCTCCACTAATCCACCCACACAAGAAAACAATTAATACTACGCGTAATGTAGCCCATCACACCAAACAACTTTTGTAGGAACACATTTTTGATAACGACAACGCCTTCCGAGATATCCTGCTGTTCTCACTTAAACAGGACACCCGGTATAATTGCATAACAATGTAATGTAAACAAAATGTCATAATTGTAAGATCAGATTCACATGGCTGTCAAAAAGATAGGAAATATTCGGTCTTGTCCATGTACAAATGAAATATTCAATTTTCATTACTTAATGTCCGTTTGGCGTTGAAATTTTTGTTCGTGGTAATAAACTTCCTAGATTAACTTCAATTTTGTCGAGAGTATTTAATTCCAGTGATTCGAGCGTCTAAAAATGCGAAACCGCTCAAACTCTTGTTAGTATATTCGTATGCACTAGTTTTTCCAAGTTAAAATGTTCTGTAACGTGGTCATATGCCCGTTCCCAACCGATTACCAGAGAGCTTTTACGTGGAAGCGTAAAATTGCACTCTGGATTTGTAAACTGAAAAAATACCGCTCACTCCGGACAAAAAGCTGTACTGATAGGATCCGGAGTAACCTAAAACTCTTGCGCGGGAAACATTCGAAGTGAAATTGATTGCTGGTTCAGAAGCTGCAGGAAAAACAAACACCTGAAGCACCTGTTTCGCGTGGCGGGCTTGTACCTTGCGGTATTTATACAGCAACATTTTTTTAATACGCTTTTACGTGTACGAATTCTGTTTAACAATATCTTTCTGCAAGCTTCGGTCGACCGCTGTACCTTTCATAAAGTAATACCTATTTTAAAAAATCGATTATGTCAATTGAAAACTGTATATGTAATATCAGATGATTGCATAAGTTCGTGCATAATCAATTATATAGTCACTATTCTTTTTAGAAAAGAATGGTCTGGGTTAGGTTCTTTTTAGAGAAGAATGTTGACTATATAATTGATTAATGAAGCTGTATTCTTCAAAATTTAACCATTGAATTTTATTTTCAAATCAGGCAAAAACTTCTGTGTGATAGTTTACACTCACTGTCACAAATAAATTTCTAAAATTATAGAAGAGTGAAATACAGAAGTATTTTAGAGCAGGAGTATAAAAAAATCTTATACAGTTAAATTTTATATTAAAACTGAATTTTATTAAAATAAATTTGAATCAATTTGTATAATAGTTTACCATCACCGTCACAACAGATTCTTGAGAAATTATAGTAGAATTATTTAATTTTATAGGTTTGGATAAAGAAGTAATTATTTTGACAAGGAAAAGAAACCATTTTTTTTATAGAACATAGAATATTCATAATACAGTTACTGTCACAGTTAATTGTTGAAATGACAAGTGGAAAACTCGGAGTTATGAAATATTGCAGCTTCGGTGTACGGTTGTATTGAATAGAAAAAATAATGGTTTTTCCTAGAGAATAGGTGATTCCCAGTAGTGAAAAGTGATTGTTACAGTAGACTGTAGAACTAGTGGTGAAAAATTCGTAGTTGTATTTTGTAGCGGTTGAACTAAAAAGTAATTGCTTCGAAAGGGAGAAGTAATCGTTTTTTCGAGAGAATAGGTGGTTCACTATCTTGTATTTTAATTGCGGTAGGTACAACGGGCAATTCTTTTCTCGCAATAACGATAAATCTTTAAAAAGCCACCGCGATCGTAGCCTGGAGAAAAAGAGGTTCCGCCGGTCATTAATGTCTGAGTAGGAACTTCCTTTTCCGGCAGTCGTTATCGTTATTCGAAGGTCGACTTTTAGCTTCTCTTTCTCCGGTGCATCCTTATGCTATCTGTGTCGAAATGACGTCGCTGTTTCAGTGAAACTTAATATCTCACTTTCGGGAACAATCGGTGCGAAGCTGCGAAACTCACAATCAGCGTCAGCGAATTATAAGATACTATTTGTTCTCGCGAGTCGTGGAAGATTAATTACTCCGGGACCAAAGTGTAATGACTAGACAGCGGATTTTCATTCGAAATAAAAATGTTCCGTCTAAATTGCAACAAATTGGAGTGAAATATAAATTTAGTTTCTTCTTTAATACATTCAAGAAGTTGAAGATACATAAATTATAGCTTCTCATTTTTGTCATAAATGCAAATACATTTGGACAAATATAATTTTGTCTAAATTGTTCAAAGCTGTCTGTGATAAAATTAAACTTTTTGTACTTTTTTATATAAAAATGACACCGATAACTGCAATACATAATAATTGGAAAAGAGAAAATATTTTTTAGCTTCTATTAGTGGTGGAATATTTTTACAAATATGCCTGAACCTGATGTTGGTATCCACAAGATATAAGACTGTGCATATGGTACGAGTTAGGAACGTAATCAGCACAGACAAGTCCAAAGATATTTTTGCTTTCATTCTTAAAATTTATTTTCTATTAATTGTTATTACAGAATGCTATTTGTATTGTATTTTTCCAGTTAAAGAATTATTCTCTATATAAAGAATATATTTTTAACAGTTCTTGGAAGTGCTAAAGTATTACGAAAATAATTTTCATAAAAATTGGTTACCTTTTTAAATCAATTCTCATGGTGATAAATCGCTTTAATTCGGAGAAAGTAATGTTTTCTCTCCACGGTTAATATTATAGTTTGCCGCAATCTTCAATGATTTATACAGCCCACACGAACCACCAGGATTTTGAAATACGAGTACGTTGAATACCGAAATTTTCGAGTGGAATATTTAATATTCCAACAGACTGTATATCACTCTGTTCTTACACCTTTTCTGTCGTGGCACGTTAAACTCGCTGCCACGCAAACACGCACTTTTTTCATTTGCATTTGTAATACCTGCTGATAATATCAATTATGAATATGTATCTGTTGTACGAGTACAATGTTCTTTCGGCGTTAATTAATGAATGGACGTTCCTATGTTATTATTTCGGTACTTTATCAAATGGAACGTACTCCCGCTGATAATGCCACGTTATCACTTTGAAAGTTTGCTGCTTCGCCAAAGTCAAGTTAATTAAAAGAAACGCTTCGAAGTGTGGCACGATGCTCTGTTATTAAAAACACATACACGCAAGTATAATAGACGTGGGACTTACAGCTTAATAAATAAATATTTTTATATTTTTTTTCCAATTAAGTGTGTTGTTTAGTGGCGATGGCTGAAAATTCTTATTGATTTTTATTATCATTCTATCTGGATGAAAAATCATATTTGTGTATTAAACGACAACAATTTTATCAAAACTCGCATTTTCGAAGACTTCACACAAAAAAATAACCATAGTTCGTACAATATGGTACAATATGGACCTTTAAGTAAAGTAATCGTTAAAAAAGACAGTCCATTGATTCTTCGAAAAAGAATATTTAAAAATCACATTTTCTCCGATCCCTAAAGACAATAGAATTAATTATAATTTTATTGCCCGCAGTAATAGTTTCGGTAGTCAAAAAGCGACTAAAACCACGGTCGATTCAACTGTTCTTTTTACGCGACCATTTTTCGCAAGTTTTACGAGCCATGAATACGGAAAAGTCTTGGTTATATGAAACTTTATGGAGGCTATGGACTTTAAAAAACTGCATGGCAACGACGGCGATGTTATTTTGGCCGAAAATCAAACCGGAAATTAGGTCTCTCGGCAGTAATCGAAGGTTCGCGTTCATCTAAATACAGCTAGGGCCTCGTGTAGGTACATAACTACGTACGCACAGTAATTCAATTCGACCAGGTTCGATCAGTCAGAATGAACTCGGCTCCGGAAGATTGCAGACTGGCGCAAAAGGCTCGCTAATTTTCGTCTCCGAGTAACACGGTTTCCGGTAGAGCCGCCACCCCCTCCAACCCGCCGCGACACCGTGGCAGCCTTCTAATTGCTAGGACTATAAGGAGCTAATGCTATTAGAGCAGCAGAGTCTTCGGCTCTGGGAAACAATTAACCTGAAAGGCACGTTTAGTCTTTCAGCGAGATGAGCAGATTAGCTTGTTAGTCCGACGTCCGCGTTATACACGCGCGACACACTTCCGGCGTCGCCTAAACTCTGTTTTCGTCAATGGACCTCCGCGGAGCTTCCGGTTTCCGGAACTTACTCGTTCAAAGGCAATTTTTTACGAAATAGAACGAAGGAAAAAACTGAAGTTGCTTTTCCTCATTTGAAATTCGACTCGATCTTTGAAAAAACGTAAGTTCAAGGGCGTGAAGGTAAAGGCTT
>CM052319.1:18164461-18334899 GCA_028455605.1 Lasioglossum malachurum
TATTACAATGTTCTTAAACTTCTCTAATCTGTTACTGTTTTATATTTCACCCAACCAACTTCTTCATAAATGCATAAAGCGAAGCTCTCCACAGTTTTTCTTGTTTCATCTATTCTCTCATTTTTGTTACAAACGCATAAAATGCGCGGTTCAGTTATTAAATTCACTAGAAACAATTCTGAAAATATCTATCTGTCCAACCTGATCCGAACAATCTTCGTTCGCGATCTGAATAAATCGTTGAGGTAAATGGTTAGAAATATACCACGGACTTCTGTCATCGTCAACGAGATCCGACTGGCAATAGGAAGCCCTGCAGAAGGTCTGCTCGCAACAAAATGGAGATCGGTCGAGCATTTGCATAAATTGTGAGGAATAGCGCGGAGTAACGCGTAACTTCAAATAGGAACGGTGGCTCTGGCGAAGTTTGAAGTCCCTCGGGGGTGCCAAGGAACGTTAATTAAGAAGGATTCGGGGGTAATTAATCCGTGTGCCGGACGTTTGTTTCTGCTCGAAGAATCCCCTCGCTGATATTCCGCGCGGCAATCGGCAACATACTGCGGATTAAGCGTCTTCCAGCCGGCGCGGTGGAATGATTCGAGTTCCAATGAGGTATTTCGACCGCGTGGCATCCAGTACCCCTCGGGCTGTTAATGGAACTTGGAACTGGCTAGGAGCCGCTGGAAGAGTGACTCAAAACTGGACACGTTCCAGTGCGCGAGGCCACGCTCGATAAACTCGGGGACCGTCTTCGCCGAAACCTGACCCTAATTTACCGGGGCGCGACCTCGTTGACGATATGTTAAATGACCTTCGAGTGTCTAGCATAAGGTTCGCGGAAGTGGATTGGCTGTAACAGGAGCTGCGTATGAACTTCAATTAATAAAATATTTTCTTATTTATTCTTTTTGGCAAAAAATCATCGAACGAAATGGAAAATATCTTATCCATTAGAGTTCATTGCTTGAATAAAAAAAATTCGTAAAGCAATGCTTCTAATTGATTATAAAAAATCAGGTCGTTTGGTACAATTATAAAAGGGTTATTGATAATATACAATACATAAAGACAATAAATTCCTGTTCCACTCCAGTTTTGTTGCAATTCAGATAGAAAATTTTTATTTTATATAAAGATCCACTGTTAATCACCACATTCAGACTAAACATCATTTAAGAAATTGACGAATAAACCTACGTATGAAATATTTACTTAAACTGTTCAATATCAAGCAAATATATTAGAACAGTTGAAAATATTTGTAACATACATACAGAGCATGATTTGAGTGCTAGGAAGAGGCGCAAATAGTTTTTCAAATTTCGAAATGGAGTTTTTTACCTTTCAACAACATTTAATATTGAAGAATTGGAAGCTCCGATTGAAGCAGAAGCTCTTTCATTCAAAACTTTACAAATGTTTTCATCCATCGTAAAAATGGATTCGAAACGTTGATTCATAGATGGAGTGACGTCGGCTGAAGATTTTACAGAAAATCTGTGGTGTAATAACAAGTAAACAGATTGGCTACAAATTTAATTAAGCTTGTCACAGTAAGTTGTAACGAAACATTATGGAAAGTAATTTATAATCGAATTAACAGTTACATTTCAGTCGTCCTTATCAACATGTAATCGGCTTACGTTCTGCTCAATCTCCCCGTGAATGACGCAATCATGATTAACGACTTTCTGGAATGTCGAACATCATGGTAGGAGGCTTCACTGTAATCCTGCTTTCATTTATGAGCGAATGATACTAATTAAGGGGTCATGAGAGCAAACCTTTAATCACGGTCTCATAAGCTCTTCGAGAGTCATGATAATATTATTTGAACGATTTACGAGTGATGTGGGAATAAAGTGGCTTCAACTTATAAACTTTTGATTCTAGGTGTGTTCATATCACATTTTTACAACAATTATTTTAATTTGTTAGCACCTTAATTTTTCGACTGGAGACTTTTAACATTTTCTTTGGGATCATTTTCTTAAAATTAATATAATATAATACAACGAGAATTTGTAATTTAATATAATGATCTACTTTAATTAATATTTATACGAGAGAGAAAGGTTTTACTTGAAATATATTAAGTACTTATATACAAATCATTGAAATTCACACGACAGATATAATTAGTATAAAAGCCGATTGAAAGCAATTTTATTTTCATCGCAATAAAATCTTCAACCAAAAAAGTAATATTTCATCTGATTGAAACATATTATCGAAACATTCTTCAACCATTAAATCAACATAAGATCGTCCGAGTATCTTAAACTTCAATTTTGGCGTGGAGGAGCTCACGCAAATCTTTCTTTTGTACCTCGCAGTCTTACAGTAAACTATATTGATACGTATTAAAAATGCATTAGAGCGAGTCGTTCCATCCTTCCTTCTTTTGTGACTTTATTCTCGATTCGTTGTCCGATGATATCTACTGAATAGTGGATGGCTTGGTATTACTACTTTGTTGGCGAACATCGATTCTTCTTCGTGCTTACAAGACTCCTCCTCCCTTTCCACAAAACTTTCTGCATCCCCCGCATATGTCCCGCCGAGCATACGGAAGCCGCTGTCGTTTTCTTGCCGGGTAATCCATCCTGATCCTTTATACTGCTTCAAATCCGCAACCTTCGGTCTTTCATTACTGTCACCCGTGGAACTGCATTTCGACGCGTTACCAACCTTGGCCACGGGGACTGTGGAATTTCTGTTTGCCTTGGCATCCCATAATCTTCAGTTCAATCCTTACAACTCGTTGCCTTGACAAATTACCAAAATGTACATTCATTACACATCTTTATACAACATTTCTTGGTAGCCTTTTAACTTTAGTACAGGCATGCCAAACTCTTTTACCATCAAGGGCCTCATTAAGTATTATAAATTAATTCGGGGAAACGGAAAAACATTTTTTTATTAACATTGCTGTTATACACACACAAAGAAGATACTTACAAAAATTGTTTTTCTTTAAAGTCTACTTCATTTGAGTAAAACTATTTCATTTTTGTTTCGAAGAAACTTGGCAATGTTTTGCAGTAATCAAATTTTCAAAATTTGGTTGAATTTGTTGAACTGTAATTATTTTTGAAATTGAATTTTCATATTTTTTCTGAAATATGCCCCTAATTGCGCATAACATACCGGGAAATCGGTCGACAGATAAATAATTGTAATAATGCGGAATTACAATATCCATCTATTTTTGTTTCAATACGAAATCACACTGCACTTCGATTAATTCCAGTTGCACAGGTATGCACTCTAAATTTACCCTTCTGCAAGTCAATTTCACGTTTCTATAAATCATTTCCACCATTTTGCAAATCAATTTCACCCTTCTGCAAATTAATTTCACCTTTTTGCAAATCAAATTCAACCATTTACAAATGAAGTATTTTTAAGTAAGTTTTTGTAAAAACAAAAATCAGATCAAATGTAAATTAATTATTAAGAAATTCAAAATTCTGCTGTAAATACAGCAAAGATATGTACAGTATAATATATGAAATACTTATTTAAAAGTAATTACCAATTCATTGAGTTTGTAATGTGCGAAAACTGTGTGTAGATACGTGTAATCATGGCAGCCATTTTCTGATTAATTAGAGATGAAAGTACATATTTATTGAAGCGTATTGAGTATTCAGTCTTCCCTCGCAGTATTAAAACCGTTCACACATGTGTGTCTCAATAAATATATATATAATCGAAATAAATATAATATATATAAATAATTTTCTCTTAATGGGTGAAATTGATTTGTAAAAGGTGGAAATTGACTTGCTAAAGGATGAAATTGATTTGCAAAAAGGTGAATTTGGAGTGTAAATGCATGTATATAAAGTGTAAATGTATACATAATACGGAGTGTATTATGGAAGTCTACAAGTATATTCTAGTATATTCTAATTCCTAGTATATTTTAATGTGATTTTCTATATTATAGGAAATCCTATGAGATATTTCTATTTTATATTCTATATAACATATTTTATTTAATACTATGTGTATTCTATATATTCACATACATTTCGCGATGGATTTATAACGCCCACCTTAAACAATTTCCAAATGAAATATATTTTCCCTTCAACAATCATGTATTTAGTATGTATTTAGTTCTCCATTAAATATTTCAAAAAGATTTGACACCAGCTGGAATATTACTTTCAAGCATCAAACCGTGTTTTAACATTTTATACTCGTAGCAAGAGTAATCTCGAGACTCGAACAGTCAATGTTTCTTTGAAATCCCAACGTGATAGGTGCAATTATCGAAATTGACGTTCCTCCCGCTCGGATGTCACACTATTCGAAAATCTTATTGAGGCAACTTCGGGACGTCGCGTCGAACGGATCCTTACTAATTCCCTCGGAATTTCAGCTCATTCACATCTCTCGGGAATAGTTTTAGTAGATACGAAAGCGACCCGGTCGCAGTTATTACCATCGCGACTTCCTGGATATCTGGTTTTCGTGGATTTTACAAAGTAGCGTAACTATGTCCACGTGGCGGTTCATTCAGCGCTTGCCGAAGTTTCTTCTCTTAACCTCGGCGGTCGAATTTCTCGTTTCCCTTTGACCCCGTTCCAGATCCCGGGGTATAGGGAACAATTTCCTTCGCAGATCGTTCATCTTTTTCGAAGGATCCTATCAAAAAAGTGTCAAAGAGAAAGTACGATGCGTGAGGGAAAAGCTAGCTTTGCTCTTTTGTAATAAATGCGATCGAATGAATAGTTTTCTTCAAGAAAATGATTTTCATAAGGCTTTTCTTAAACCCTTTTTGACATTTCCAGATCAGTGTCAAACTTGTGTCTTCTTAATGGAATCATTTCTCCTTCATATTCAAATTTGGGAATTATTATTTTTATTTGTTATACACATTTTTGTGTTAAACAAAAATGAATTCATTCTTTATAGAATAAAAAATTTACAAAGACCCTTAAAAATCATTTTCTAATAGAACATTATTTATATTATTGAACATATTTATTGTGAAAGACCATTATTTTCACGAATTCACTATGAAAACTATCCTAAAATCATTTCATATAGATTGAGAGTTTAGAAAGACCAGTTTTTTAAACTGGTGTGTATAATATGGAAGTCTTTCTAAACTCTCAATGTATATGAAATGATTTTATAATAATTTTTTCATAGTGAATTCGTGTAAATAGTGGTCTTTCACAATAAATATGTTCAACGAAATGATTAATGTTCTATTAGAAAATGATTTTTAAGAGTCTTTATACATTTTTCACATTTTATGTATATGTATACAAAATGAATTCATGAATTCATTCTTGTTTAACGCAGAAATATTTACAAATAAAATAAAAAAAGTTTGACACTGATCTGGAAATGTTTGTACGAACGTTTCAAGGATCAAAAGTAAAATAAACATTTAAATGTGTCACACGAAGATAAAGATGTCACACTAAGTTTCTACAACGTTATATTACCCAGCAGATCAAGTGAAGCGACTGCATGAAATATTTCATCCATCATTGCTCTTCGTATATCACGCAATTCGACTAATCCCATTACTTCATCCAGTTCCTCAACTTCATCAGTCTCGCGTAGGTACTCCGTCTACTTCATTTCTATCGACCGTTTCACGTCAACTTTCATTCTCCATAAATTAACCATTATCCGGAGTAGTTATTCTGCCGAAAGTGGTAGCCAGCTGGGTATCGACATGAAGTCCCGTCCGTAGTTAGGCTTGCTCCCTTATACAGAGTGTCCTGAAAGTGTGATACCATCTGAAAATTAGACAATTTTATACAAAATGATGCCCCTTAAAAAAATTTATATATAGGGGGTGTCTCAGCTGAAGAAGGCCACCTAAATATCTCCTTTACTTTTTAATGGCACAAAAAAAAAATATTTAGGGCATAATTTAAATGATATCGAAGAAGGGATATCATAGAAGAACAATTTTTTTTTGTCCGGTTATTTTTTCATAATTGTTTCAAGATCATCGTTATTTTTTATCGGGAGAACTTCAGCTGAGACACCCTGTATACAATCGTATTATATTTATTAACTGGTATTTACCGGAAAATTGAGTTGAACATCTTAAACGAGGAGGACAGCCTTTTTTAGCAATATCTCCATGCGATCTAGCTAATAAACATTTTTTAAATTTAACATTACATTCGACGAAAGAGACCTTGTGGCAACCGATTTGGAAAAAATAAATTCTTAAGAAAGTTGCATATTTTAACCAGCCTCTTTTGTTCATAAAAAAGGAGAAATGTACGAATAAAAAATCGGCTCCAGGAAGGACCAGAAGTTTTAAGAATAGTGCTGCATAATTTTATCCAAATTGATCAAGGGGTCTTCCAGGTATTTCTAGTTTGGCAATAATAGGTTTAAAGTCTCAATTATCTGTTCCCAGAATGCACCTCGACCGCACTTTGCGAGTTATAAATCCAGCAGTTCCGCGAATTTCCAAATAAAATCTTAGGAGAGTATTTCGAAAGAATTGTATTACCAGAATATATATACTATTTCTAAAATATCGACATTTTCATTTAACTGAAGGTAAAACGCCCCAGAAATCCGCAGAAATAGCAATCTAAATTGCCGATCGAGATCATGGAAACAATTATTAAATATGTTGGTATCTAATCAATTACTACACATTTAAGTATTGCACGAGGTATTATATCAATTTCGTATCCATAAAAAGAAAAAAATCGCATGGAATGGAATTATTCTTGGTCGAAAGAAATGTTTAATTTTCGAGTTAAAATCAGGCATCATAACTGTTATAACCAAGAAGAAAAATGTATTTCATCGACTAAAATCGTATTGGTTACAAATAAGGGTTATAAGTAACAAAAAATGTTTTCTCCTGTTTGTGAATGTTATCGCTGAGAGAAATTCATTTCGATCATTCATAAAAGTTATCAATAAGAGAAGTTCATTTAGATCGCTCATAACAGTTATTGACGAAGGAAATTTGTAATAGTTATTATTAAATAGTACAACTTTCAAATGGTAGACAATCAATTATTTCATACATTTTTTATTCGTAAAATTACTGCTGATAACTGCTTTGAGCAATCGAAACAATTTTCATTCATCGATAACAGTTATCGAGGAGGATCCATTTTTTGGACACTGATAACTGTTAATTTTAACCAAAAAGTATAAAAATCGATATTTTTGAATCACTTTGGTATTCGAATTTTTTTCTTCATATTTTCTGTACATTATCTTAAATTTCAATAATAATCAACTTTTTATTAATGATTTTTATCGTAGAAAATTTTAGAATAACTGTTATTTTCGCCCCTGGTTAAAATAGCTCCTAGTGCGAGGGGTTAATGGTGAACTGATAAAGTACTTTTTAACTTGCATTTGCTTCAAGAATAATGCACAAGCGGTCCCAGATTTTCGGGACACTCTATACAAACAGAATGGAGTTATTATGAGAATATACCCTTGGCACGACTTAACGAACCCTTCCGGCATGTCAGTTCCGAAATGACGCGCGATGAATGCGGATCGAGGAAAGTGGGGAAACGCCGGTTCCGACGTGGAAATCTGATGGACAGGTTTAATTACGATCGATGCTAGTGAACGCGCGCGCATCGGTACCGTAGATCGACGCGCCAGGTTTGTACACGAGACGACTGTGCCCGGCGAAGGGATTAGCATAACGATCCTTCCGGCGTCATGCATTTTTCATATGTTCGTCCGCTGCTAACGAGTGCACGAATCCCTTTCTTCGCCCCCCTCTCTTTTGTCTCTCTTTTTCTCTATTATTTGTAAAACGTTGCCTCGCGAAATAATTTACGAAAATAAAAACAGCCTCGCGTATCGGCCGAACGTCGCGCACACGCCGGCACTTGTTGTTTCGACGTGGATTTACATCCCTTTGTGCGAAACGCCGCGATATTTAACGCGACGCCGGTACTTTAATATTAATCGAGGCTCCAAGGGAATTCGCCGAGGAGCGGACCACGCGCACCGTGAATTAGAGGTTTAAAGGATACCTCGCCGGTGTCGCACGGTTATTAGCCGCGCGACTTTCGCTGAAATGTGGACTGCGCAAAATTAGCGCGGACGTTTCGACCATCTTCGGATGAATTCGCGTTTATAGTACAGTTTGCTCGTATTAATATTCGGACGCTCTAAAAAAGACGATGACTTTTTTAAATATTTTACTATACGATTTGAACATTTTTGAGAGGCTAGAGCAGTTAGTTTACTGCAGGATGTAAAATTTTTTTTTCAAAAATAGCAATTGGACGGAATTGTAGAAAAAAATACTATAAGTTTCATTTTACAACATTTTTATGCGGGCCTATATTGAAAATTTAGAAAGTACGTTTTGTAGGTCTAGGTCAATTATAATTGACCAACACCAAATTTGATTTCAGTATACTGTTGGGTACTTCTTGTAGAGTTTTTTGCGCTGATTCCGAACATGGCTTTGAAAAAAAAAACCATATTTTTCAACTTTAAACAAATATTGTGATGTTATAAAAGATATTGACTTGTTCTTTACAGCAAAAGATTCTGTAGACTTTCCCTTTCCAGTAATATGCAATATTAATGCATTATGATTGTTTAAACATGCACTGTGAAAGTTTCATCGAAATCGGTTGATGTGGGAAAAATCGATGTAGGCCGAAAATCGTGAAAATCTGAAATTTTTACCATCTTCAAACGTTTGTAGCTCATTGTAACGTCGACCGATTTTTACGAAATTTTCAGAATATGTTTTATTCACACAGTTCTACAAAACGTATTTTTTAAATTTTCAATGTAGGCTCACATAAAAAAATTGTAAAATGCAACTTTTAGTTTCTTCTATGCAATTCCGAGCAATTGCAATTTTTGAAAAAACTTTTTTTTACATCCTGTAGTAAACTATCTGCTCTTGCTCCCCAAAGAAGTTCAAATCGTATAGTACAATATTTAAAAAATTATCGGCGTTTTTAGAGCGTCCGAATATTAATTCGAGTTACTATACGTTGTGCAATCGTTTACTATTATAAGGCAGGCTTAACAATAAATTAATTTAACAATAATCGTTAAGTTTGTACTTTATCACATTTGGCTACGTGTCACTTGAAATAATGAGTTAGTTTCTTTGAACAGCCAAATCATTTTTTAGAAATTATTTCATTTTATATCATTTTTCTTTCCAAAATTCAATTTATTTCGTACTGTGTACTGCAAACCAGTTTTGAAAGCGGCTGCAGCTAAACTGTAATTATTGAACTACAAAAATTGGTATATCCAAGTTGAATAGTTAATTGAATTCATTCTCTCCAAAATTCTGTTTGTTTCGTGTACTACAGGCCAGTTTTGAAAGCGGCCGCAGCTAAACTGTAATCATTAAACTACAAATATTGGTATATCTAAATTGAATAATTAATTGAATTTAACTCTCCAAAATTCTGTTTGTTTCGTGTATTAAATACCAATTTTGTAAACGTATGCAGCTAAAGTTTAATCATTAAACTTCATTAGTTACTTCAATTACCTCTTCGTGAGGTGAAATTATTAATTTCATTTGAACAATGTTAATGAAGTAGGAACTTATTTGAAAATTGTTTATTTAAGTATTTAAAAGAATCCAATAATTCAAATGATTATTTGTCGTTTTGAATTAACTGTGGCCAAGTCTGTTATAAAGATGTATGTGATTATTAGACTGCGGATTTTTCATCCATTCATTATTATAATTATTAAAGGAGGAGAGAAATTTTTATTTGATCCCATTCAATTGATACAGAAAATTTTGATTTTATTAGACTGCGGATTGGAATCCACTTGGAATTGATTTCTTCTCCAAAAATGATTTTCTTTTCGCAAATTATTAATGTAAATTCTTCACGAAGTTGATTTCACGAACCACCACGAAAGGTTAAACTCTCTTCCCCATAATGAAATCACAGAAATTTTACATACGTTTTTCGTGAATCTTTTATTGTGCTGTGAATGAAAAATGTCAGTACGGAATTTAAAAATTCTTTTCGCTCTTTGAACTACTATTTCGCACGAGTGGAAAAGTGGACATAATGCCGCAGTACCTCCATGAAACGTTAATACTACCTCTGGTCAAAATACACGTTAAATGAACGCGGCATTCGTGTACGGTACGAGAAATTCGAAGATGAAATTCTGGTAAATGGAGAACGTGGGTGACCGAAAGCGCCCGCAAATGAGAAAGCATTGAAGCCATTGGTAGAAATATCTATCGGCTTCAAAAACTGAAATTTCTATCATAATGGAGTGAAAAAGCTTGGAATCCGTTGGCAAACGTTACCTTAAATGGAAAATTCGTTCAAAGCGTTCCGTTGCTGCAAAATTCCAGCTCGAAAACTTCAATTTCTACTGTACTCGAATAAAAAACCAACTTGTAACTTGTTGGCAACAATGTGATCTGAATGTTAGTCGGTTTCTATTCTTTATTATACGCTTTATACATGCTTCTACTCATTTTAATCAAACGCTGTAGTTATTATACACGTGCTTGTTACAGAAGTTTATTCAACTTATTTAAATAAGTTTGAGTTAAATCATTTGGAAGACTTTGTCGCTATCTGCGTTGATTTAAAACAATTTATTGTCATAGTCTAGCTGCACATTTCAAACAAAATCTACTAGATATAAATGCTACGCCTTTCTCGTACGATGAAATAATATTCTGTTCTTCAGTAACCAATATTTAATACTATTTCTATCGAAACTGCTAACAAGACACCTTTTAAGATTTTAAATGAAAATTCATTGGGACTGCAAAGATGCATTAACAATTAACACTAAAACTGCCCACTGCCGGTCAAATGACCGGTTTTATATTTTTCATTTCATAGTTATTGAAATTATGAATGGTATAGGATATGATATAGGGTGTCGAAACCACCCGTCCATGAATAAAAGTTGCAAGGATTAATGGAGGATGTACCATATGTCCATTGTATTTCACCTTCGGAACCATTTTCAAGGTTATTTGGAGGTCAGTACGTATTTTAAACTCGTACTTTTGACTACAGATTCTGAAAGAGCTCGAAATTTCACGTTCAGATATGTCCTAGAATGTCCTAGATTAAAATGACTGGTAGAGACCATAAAAAATACGTACTGACCTCCAAATAACCTTGAACAATGAATCCGAAGGTCAAGTGCAAGGTTATGGACATACGTCCTCCATTAATCCCTGCAACTTTTATTCCAAACATTTTTACCGAATATGCTTATCTGAAAAGTTAAAAACACCCCTGGACGGGTGGTTTTGGACACCCTGTATATCCAAGCACATGTTGTAGTACAAATTGCAGAAAATCTAAATAAATAGAGCCTCGTCAGTTTTGCAAACCAAAACATGTTAATCGCTTTTAGTGATCGTTAGGTTTATTGTTAAAGGGAAATTATTCAGTAAATCTATTTCTTTGTACACGAACATGAATTTTCTTTCCTCTTCTGTTAAATAAATGATGAGCAAATATGATAAAGATAAAAGCGTTCTGATTATTGTAACGTTGCAGCAAACCGTTCGGCAAGGGGCGACGCATGAATAATGATTTACCGAAAAAAAAAACGGTTCCATTGCTTGAATTTCCCATTTCAGTGTAAATTTTATTCAATGTTTCGCACTCGGTTCGCAGGAGACAGTACGCGCTTTAGGCGAACCGCAGAATGGCGCAATATCACGAATAAAAACGCGTCCCCAATAATTCTTTGTTCGCACGCACTGTCAGGGCCAAGACAAACTCACGGTAATTACGTGCTTCACCGGCATTGCGAATGCATTATAACGCGACAGTCGGCCCCCAACCCCCAGCACCGCCGCTCCTGTAGCACTAATTATACGGGTAGTTGTGTCACGCTTAACGTACGATTATTGCATTCCGCGTGGAGACGCCTGGCTAGAAATTAAGACGTAGCTGACACGATCGATAGTTTCTGTAATTCAGCCGGCTCGTCCGGCTTCGAAGATTCTGGACTTCATTTCCGTTCCGTTCCGCCCCTCCTTGCCCCCTTAGGTTTCTCGCGAGCCGAGTTATTTCGCCAGCAGCCGAGACTAACGACCCTTTAATTATTCAGCTCTAATTGCCTGAGCGTCTTATTACCGATACGCATGCGTTAGGCGCGTTATCCGCGTTATTCTCGCGTGCCTGATCCTCTCATTTGCTTTTTTCGCGTAGAACTGTTCGATCCGACCGTGCGGAAACCTGTCGAATCTCGATCGCAGATGAGTAACGTCCATTATAAAACTCGTAATCAATTTAAGAATTGCGTTATCCCCTTGCACTTTAACCCTTTGCAGTCGAAGCTGTTTTAATTTTAATTGATCATTAAATTGATATAATATCTCATACAATATATATGTACTTGTAGATGTGTAGTCATCAAGGACCAAAAATACATTAACAAAAAGTTGATTATTATTGAAATCTAAGATAATGTACAGAAAATATAAAGAAAAAAATTTGGAGAATAAAATGATTAAAAAATATCGATTTTTATACTCTTAGGTTTCAAATAACAGTTATTAGTGTCCAGAAAATTGGATCCTCGCCGATAACTGTTATCGATGAAGGAAACTGTCTCGATTGCTCAAAGCAGTTATCGATGAGAGACGTTTATTTCGATCGCTCACAACAGTTATCGATGAGGGAAATTTATTTCTATCACTTATAACAGTTATCGACGAGGGAAATTTATTTCGATCGCTCATAACAGTTATCGATGATCGAATTTCTTTTTATTTGTTCATAATAATTATTGATGAGAAAATTCATTTTGGTTGCTTATTTATTGAATTGTCTACTGTTCTTCGGATGGAGCAAGCCTGAAATACTAGTTATTCTATGATTTTTTTTCTTTTTGGTTATATAACAGTTAGAGCCCCTGGTAGTTATTGATTAGGTACCAACATATTTTTCATAATGTAAACAATATTGTGAACAATGGTACAGCAATTTTTAGTGGTGACTCTCTGAGTCACAGAACAAAGAGACTCCTAACAGAATCCAATAAATATACAGGGTGGGTAATATACAGGATGAATAACGTTTATATATAGTGATTATGTCTAGATTATTATAATTATAAAAAAATTATTTATGAAGATGTTGCATGGTATCGAGGGAGACATAATGTGTACACGTCTTCTTTATAAGTGGAGGTGTTTAGGAGATCTAAAGATCTACAGGTTATCTTATTATAATAATATTAACCCATGCATGTCGAGGCATGATGTTTAACAGATATTAATTATTAGATTTTGAATATTGCTAAGAAGACGTTCTCATTGCTTATACACAGGTATTAGTAAGAGAGTGAGGTTTCATTTTTGCTTATACAAAATTCTTGGACGAATTTTAACATAGAAAATAGTAAATCTGATTGGCTGCAGTAGAGTGTCCGACTTTCATAATTGATCAGCAAGCGATTCGGTTTCGGGGTTGATTTATTAATGCTTGGAGACCGCATGCTTCCGGCAGGTACAGGTAAAAATGACGCGAAATGTACACTGTCAGCGACATGATATTGCCACTGATATATTATACACGATCGCCACAAGATTCAAGCGGGACCATCTTCTCCAATAAACACCTAGGGCTTACACGAGGGTTGGATCTATCTGAAAGCTGTGTCAGTTCTCTGTTTGCCTGTCTTCTCTGCCAGGTATGCTAGAAAATATTAAATAGGGAAAACTAATAAATGTACTTTTGCCAAACTGATTGCAGTGGGCGATCAATAATGAATTTTTATGCAGAATAACTTCAAGTTATTCAAGTCAATCGTGAGAAACCGAAAACCTGTTAATCATCTTCGTTTTCGGTTTCTTACGATTGACTTGAATAATTGTTATTTTGCATAAAAATTTGCTATTGATCGCCCACTACGATCAGTTTGGAAAAATTATTCAAGCCAATCGTAAGAAACCGGAAACCTGTCATCTCAAACGGTTAAAAATAATGTAATAATATTCTTGAATTTTGCTAACGTCTTCTCGGGTTCGTGTTTTACCATTTTCGTCATAAATGAATAAAATCCATAATACTAAATGCACAAAATCTGCAGTCTAGTGATTCAATTTTCAGATGAGACCATAGCCACTGAATAAATTGCACTCATAATACTTTCAAAATGTTATTATCACTTCATTGCAGTGAATAAATTATTATTACTTCATTGCAGTGAATAAATTATTATTACTTCACGGCAGTGAATAAATTATTATTACTTCATTGCAGTATATACTCCATTGTTTGTGGAAACGTGGCAAGACACGCATTCGGTATAGTTGAATATTGCAACAGCTGGGTTAAAATGACTCGCCGAGGGTAGGCAAGGGTTAAGAGCTTTGAGCTGCATTTGGCCCTCTGCGTATTATTAAACTACTAATAGTTGTGCGTTTATGGCAAGTGTTCATTAAATAAAGTGTAACAAAACGGAAACTTTGGAGAAGCTAAACACAGGTTCACAAAGGTCCACATTTTAGTTAACACACTTAAAATATTCCATGAAAATACCGCAGATTTAGGAAATCTATACATTTGTATGCATTTATAAATTTTTACAAGACTTTAACACAGATTTAACATTCCACTTCGACTGATTAAAGCTCAAGTTTCGCAAGAAATTAAACATATTATAGATTATTAACATAGATACGTATAGAACAATGACTAATTGCAATACTAAATAATGAAACTACCTCTCACTACGAATAAAGTCGTAGAGACAGAAATTCATTTGGTTTTAACAAATATATCTCACAATATATTTTTCTATAATATATCCACTACTTAACAATTAAACAACAGTGGTAAATAAAAATCGTTTTATAGTACACAACGGCCAAATTTAATATCTTTTCATTATAGCACACGACAGAATTAGAAAGGAATATTTCTAGCAACGAATTAGAAAATGATTTTCATGCTCCGCACACAATCTACTTCACTGCCGGTAAATGCGATTTTCAACGGTGAAATTGGATCGAAATTCCGTCGTTTCTCTTTTTAGCTTCGAGCGATAAAAAGTTTATTTCGCCGGCTCGCCCCTTCCACCCTAACCCCCCCGCACTTTTACCCCATCAGTGACACTTACAATTAGTTTTCCATCGCGATTACGCACGGAATCAGGCGCGCCCCGATTTCCTCGCGACAGGACAAATGCCAGCGTGAATCGAAAATCAATTAGTTCGTAATGCGACCTACCTTCGGCTACATCAAATAAATTTAATCACCGTCGACGGAATCCGGCCGCCCATTAACTGCCGCTAGCTAGAGTCATAAAATCAACTACAGTCCGGCAATAATGAAATCGCCCCGTAAACGAGCAACTATAGCGAGACTCGGAGAGACATTGGCGAATTTTTGCGACCCTCGGCAAATAGAGAGCCCGCGTCATGCTCGCAGATGACATTTTCGAACGTCCTGAATAATTGTGCTCGCTGCCACCGGCATGAACAGAAAAGTAAGAACCACAATGGGCGGTTTCTACAGAACAGATGGAATTAATTCGGAAAATTTTCGTGTCATAAAATAGGTTGTTAAATAAATATTTGTCACGTTCAAGTCTCATGAAGTAGCGTATATAAACATGCCGCTATTTTATAAATAATCAAGATTTTTAATTTCTTTTGTTCCTGATCGGTAGGAAGACCGAAATCACAGCAATCGTCGAGCTATATTTTCCAAAACGTACTCTATAAAAAATTATATAACTCGTGTAATTTTCGTTACTTCTACTTCAAAAAAATCACACGTGCACTTTAGACACCAATAAACATTCATGCAAAATCCCAATGCAAAAAGTTCGATAGTTACCCTGAAAAAAATTCTTGCGAACCGGCCTCGAAAATTAGAGAACACTCACATAAAGGGTAAAATAAAAATGGGCGAAATATATGAGGATCTTTTATGCAATTATTTTCGTGGAGCGTATGAAGTGGTGTGCATCCACTACAGTAGAACCTCTCTCGTTGCACAAGAATGCGTGGATAAATCGAAGTGGTGCGACGTAGAGCACAATCCCCACCACGAGTTTCAGAAACTTGAGCACCTCGTGGTGGGAGCGCACAGTGATAAATGTTTCGATTTTAGGTGGACAAAAACGTATATAAATTATTCAAAAATAATTTGGTCCACCTAAAATCGAAACGTTTACCACCGCGGAGCGGCAAGTATCCAACGAACGAGGACTCCGTGCAATAAGCGAGGTTGCATCTAGCGAGGTACTACTGTAATTGCATAGAAAACACACGGAGCTACGAAAGGGCTGGGCGTTAGATTCACTTCGCCGTATCTCTGTGGAATTATTTGCCGGGTACACGGCTCACTATCGACCAGGTTTTTTTAGTTTCATCGGGGAACTGTCAGATGCTCTGTAGCAATCGCTATGTAGCATATCAGCTCGACTTTTACACGGGCCCGTATATCGTCTAATTTTAAAGCGATCGTCGTCGAGCCCCATCGGAGAACAAATTTACATTCTACTACTTCCGTAGGCTGCATTTGCCACACAAATAGCGTTCCATTGTGTGCGGACGCGCCCGGCGCACACTTCTTCGCGCGAAAACGCTTCGCTCTGCTCTGCTCAGCTTCGCTCCGCTCTGCTCCGCTTTGCTCGAAGCTTCGTGGCTCGAGGTGGACTCTGGGAGTGACGGAATTGTTCGCACTTTATTTCCCATTCCATTATCCGGGGATCGGGGAAATCTCATGCATCATAAAAGAACGACCAGCCCCAATGAATTCGCCCTGCGAAGTCCATCTGGCTGAAAGGACCGGCCCTCGCAAATAAAATCTTTTCCACGCCGCCCTGGTTAGCCTCGTTTTATTGATTTATCGCGTCCTCGTCGACGACGGGACACCGTCGAATGCCCGACGGATCATCTCTGGCGATTCCTGTTTCGCCCTGTCCACATTTCCACTGTGGTTTAAGAGCATTGTCCCGCGTTTGGAGCCGGCGATTTCGCATGATTTACGAGCTTACACATTTTTCGGTTGTCGTGGATCGATGGTCTCGTAGCTCTGCGTAGAGAGGCAGTTCGAGAATTCATTCAATATTTATTTGGCACGTACAGTCAGTTTCATAATTGATGGCACACAGTTTAAGTCACGGTAACATCTTTATTCACGGTCCACATCACCTTAGTTTTTCCGTCAAGTTACATCAGAGTCGCCAGTAGAAATGTATTTTGTAGATTCATATACGTTATGTGCATACTGAAAATTTCGTCGAAATTGATGAAATGGTTTACGAGTTATGAATAATTCAAAATGATGAAAATTACAGTTTGCCATGATTTTCTATTATTCGACGAGTTTCACCATGTTCAATCGTTCATAATTGATTAACCAATTGCCCGATTTTTGTGAAATTTTCAGCACGTGCATAACTTACACGAGTACACACAAAACACATTTTTAAAATTTTCGGTACAAACTCAAATAAAAAATTTGTGGAGAACAACTTTCACTATTTTTTTAACTAGTTTGGTAAAAAGACTTCTAATTTGCTGTCACCTCGCGTATAATCCCTTAATCAATTTTGTGTTACATCAGTCTCGGTCTTTTCGATCTGTATATCCCCGAAACCTTGTCAAATCCAAACAACTCGATGGCTGCAACACTTCCGATCTTTCGACGCCAGTAGGGAGCAACGAACTCGTTTATCGGCTGTCAATCTCCTCGAATCTCGCGAAAAAAATTGCTTCCCGAAATCTCATCGGTGAAAACAACTCCAACAGGTTATTTCAGCACACAGAAGGGCACGCAGAGTGCTGACACGAGGCAGCGAGTATCGATTCTTCTAGACAGCTCGCCAGGAGCACCTTCGCCACCCCCGTCGCTGCCTTCCGCGGACTACAATGTCACGCGCGCGTATAATAGTCGCTTTAATAATCATCCGCGAGCTGGCGCCGAGCTTATTTACATGTAAGCTTGTAAAGCGTGCTGGGATCACGTAGAAACACGGGGGGAAGTTTCGCGGAAAAATATTAAGGGTGGCTCATACGCGCGCATGTGTGTGTGTGTGTGTGTGTGTGCGAGAGAGCTGCGAGATTTCAGCGGAAAGGTGTACACGAAAAAATTGCACGCGGATGCGAGAGGAAAATTCGCAGCGGAAACGCAACGGGAGATCCCCATAGGAGAGGGTGAGGACTTCACGGGGTTGGGCGCGAAAAGCGCACGTACAAGAACTGTTCATAGAAAACTTAATGGAAGACGTGCGACGTGTGAAAAATTTAGGGGAGTCGGGAAACGTCTCCATGAACCCTGCGAAATGGGAGGTCCGCTTTGAAACGACGCTCCCCGGGGAGGGGACTAATCGAGTGCCGCCCCCCACCCCCGTTTTCTGAATACGCGACATTAACCCGCCGTACTGAGAATATTTTTTCAATCTTCTTTCCAACAAATATCCGTCATATTAACACATTACCGACCGGTGATTATTGCATAATTTTGAAAAATCTATTGGAACCTTCTATAGCAACATCAATTTTCATTGTGAACTAACAAGTCGCCCTCAATAACGTCATCTAATAGTTTCATTTAAGATTGCAATGTTAAAGAAAATTTCTACGCTTTCTTTTGGTACAGCACAATTATTGAAAATCCTATTAATAGGCTTCCGGTCCTACCACCACCCGTCAAAATGACCGGTTCCAAGTTTTTTGTTTTACAATTGAAGGGGTGGATGGATAAAGGTGTCAAGTAACAAATTGTTTGTTTTCTGTGAAAGAGTTTTTAACAAAATATGTTGTCCTTTTTTGATGAATGAAGATAATAACACAAATCAATTACAAATGTATACCTAACTTGACCACCTTAAATATCTTTGTTGTTCTTAAAGATGCGTGAAATGACTCAAGGACAAAGTTGAATGGTAAAATGGGGCTCATACGATACCAAAAAAATTTTTGTTTTTATGTAATTTTTTTAGAGATATTAAACTTCATTTTTTTAATGGAATGAGGTATTTTTTAATACATCAATCGATGCATTATAAAAAAGTACCATTACTGTCGTACTAAGGCGTTACACTAACGTCTTAGTACGACACTAATGGTGTTTTAGCATTATTTAAATTGAAATATCTCCGGAACTACTAACTTTTCGATATACATAGGTTAGTACTTTTTTATAACGAATGTCCAGCTGCATCGAATGATGTAATAAAAAATAGGACATTCCATTTAAAAAAATGAAGGTGACCTTCATATCTCCAACAAAATTACATAAAAACTAAAATGTTTTTAGTATCGTATGAGCCCCATTTTATCATTCAGCCTTGTCCTTCAGACATTTGACGTATCTTCAAAAACAACAAAGATATTTAAGGTGGTAAAGTTAGGTGAAATACCCGGTATATTGTTATGTTTAAACTGTAATACAAAAAAAAATAATTATTTGTTGACCTCCTGGTTCAGTACAGGTGAAGTACAAAGTAACTAGCTCCTTTTTCCATACAAATGACACCTTTATCCATCCACCCCTTCTCAATTATTGAAGTAATAAAAATGATTTCATAAGGAATGGTTGTATAGATATCTTCAGTAGTATTACATAGTAGTAGTATTACAATAGGAGTCACACAAAGTCTAAATAAAATCAAACTTGGAACATGTATGTACCAGTTACCTTTAAGACTCGGTAGGTTTAGTGTTAAAATGTACCTTGGGAGTCCCCTGAGTTTTTTACTAGCTTTTTTACTAATTATCATTTTATGAAAGTACATTCAAAATGTACTTATGCAATTGGTTTGTTTGGAAAAATTGCCAAGAAAAAAATTTTTTAAACCGGAGGTTGATATTTATTATTATTGTGACAGATTCTGTTAAATCGAATAAAATTTACCTGAACCATTTTCGTTTATTGCGCTTGGCTGCAGAGTTACAGCATCCATGCATTACCAAACACATAGCGAGATGTGTTCATGTTGAAATTGTCCGTTTTAATTTTTCACCGTGATTAAAGATTAAATAATATCGCTGTGAAAAACACCGCATAAAATTCAATATCAAATCGATAAACTTATGCATGCGTTATTTGCTTTCCATAATTATGATTTCCTGTGACATTATGGAACTAAGAAGTACTAAAAACAAATTAAAATTTTATTCAGAACATGCAGTTTCATGGATCGACAAAAAGGGTGTTTCACAAATATTAATCCAAATACAGTTGTCGTGTTACCTGACGAAATGTTCGTAGCAAGTTCTTTTCAATTAAGTACCGTATGCACATAACAGAAAGTTGATCTACGAATCGTGTGACAAAGAGCCGAACAGCAGGCTGCGTGTTTCACGATAACATCGCAGTTTATTGTTCTCGTGTGCATAAAAACGATAAAGACTGTACCACGTAATTATTCTCGTTAGTAAGGTCACGGATCTAATTAATTTTTATCATGGCTGCGGTACTAGTGGACCACTTCCTATTTCCCTGTAAAATTTGATAAGTAGCCGAATAGGCTGAAATATAATTAAATGCTAACATGTACTTCCTTCGAAGTAGCGATTATCTACTTTCTTCATTTACATTAATTATTGTTTTCTATGTTACTTGTTTATATGCTGCATTTATTATGAATGAGACTCTACACAAAATATTTTATAGCCAATTGTACATACAATTCCATCGCTTTCGACTATTCTTCCTAACTGCCATACTTGTCATTGTTCTCTGAAAATTATATGTATAGTACCCTTTGTTAGAATCATTGCAAATCCTCCGAGAACCATAAAAGCAACCTTTACTTGTTTGTTAACCATTTGCTGTATAATATCGAGCCTATCTCGTAGCAATGAGTTAATATTTCGAAAAAATGTTATAGTTCAATTAATTGAAAAATAACAGGAAGATTTGTAAACGACAAGAACGATTTTAAATAGAAACGTTTTACGTTAACGACAAGAAAGTATTTTAAGGTGAACTAAAACCGAATTTCTTTGTTCAAGCGATGAACTTTAATCCATAAAATATTTTCTTATTTATTCATTTTGGCAAAAGACCACCGAACAAAAGGGAAAATATCTTATTCATGAAAGTTTATTGCTCGAATAAAAAAATTAGGCTCTATTTCACCTTAAAACACCGAAATTACTTTCTTGCCAATCCAATAGTTGACAAGGTAAAATCATATTTAACCCTATTACGTTTTCTTGTTTTTAAAGCCCTCATATATTTTGTAACGTAACTCCCTACAAAGATTTTATATCTATTTCTAAACAATGTTCTTTCTTCAAAACACGCAATTACGTATTGTACATTGTATTTTATATTTCTAGGAAATCGTAATTAAATTCATTGTATTTCATATTTCTAAAAAATCGCAATTATATCGTATTTTATATTTAAAAAGAATGATTTTCCTAAAAACATTTCTAAAATAATTACAATGAAAGATAACAGATAAATTCGTAACCGCATATTAAAATTGTTGGCAGCTCAACTAGACGGAATCGCATTAATGGGACATAAGTTCCACCAAAACAGCGAACAACCAGTACCAGCGTTCCGTCTTAAGTTCATTTTAGGAATTAAATAAGAAACAGTAAGCTCGGTTGTTTCTTATTGCACGGTGGCATACAGACCGAGGCGAAACACTGAGAGCTCGCCCTTTCCAGGACCAGGAGGACTTCCGGCAATATTCTATGGGGCCGATGTAATACATTTCTTCGTCGGTTTCGAAGGCAGGAAAAAGCTGCAAGCTCGCGAGACGAATGAAACTTCTTGCAGAGAGAGAGAAAGGCGAAGCGAATCCCTCGAGAAGAGGAGAGGAGAGGAAATGATCGTCTTCGGAGTGCTCGAAGGTCAGGGGTGCTTTTTCGTTGGCGCCGCAACTGAGTTAGAACTTCGGCTTCCCTTCTCCTCGCTCTAGCCACCCTCTCGAACCGCCTTTGAATTTTTAATACCATCCCGGGTTCCCGTTGGACAGACTAGAATGGTGGAAACTTATATTTCGATGGACAGAATGTGACAGTAATTTCGAAATCTTGTCCAATTCGATTGAAACCTAACGTTCTCCTTTTTGTTTCAGGCTTCCGGTGGTTGGGAAGCTAGTGCACTTCGACGCAAGTTTTCCTTCGATGACGGATAGGTGAGTACTGAGTTTTCCTCTGGGTGGTGGTTCCCATACATGTCGATACTCCTTGCTATGAATATACAGGGTGTTCATTTGAAAACTTTCTTTATTAAAAATATTAATATTGATATTAAAAAAAAGTTTAAAACACGTGTCCAAGGATTTCGAGGGGGAAAGAGCGGGGCAGTATCAGTTTTTTATTTGGGTGGCATTTTCAAGGTCATTTGAAGGTCAACTTTGTTTTTTCAAATGGAAACCTCTATTTTTTATTATGGGATCTTATTGTACGTGAAAGGACCGACAATTTTCGTTGGATACTTTTTTTTATCCGCGCACTAGTTTCGAAGATTCGGTTGGGAAGTTTCCAAATGAACACCTTGTATAAATGACCGAAAAAAATTGACAATTTACACGATACTTTGAAAGATTGGAAAACTTCAATCGTCAATTTTATTAGGTGTACAAATAGTTCTCGGCCTTTTTTCGTCAAATTCAATATTTTCTTACATAAAATACAATTATGTTTTAATCGGGAAAGTAGTCTCCATTTGTTTCTACACACTTCTTCCACTTCTCGGGCAGACGACGAATCCCTTGGTGAAAAAAAGATGGCGTTTTTGACTCGATGAAGTCTGCGAGGCATTTGTCGACTTCTTCGACTGTTTGGAAGTGTTTATCCACCAAATGATGTTGTAGCGATCTGAACAAGTGATAATCTGACGGAGCCAGGTCTGGTGAATACGCCGGGTGTGGCAAAACTTCGCAGCCCAACGAATCCAGAGCGTCACTGGTCGTTTCTGCTGCGTGTGGTCTCAATTTGTTGCTTTTCGAGAGCACTTGTGGAACCCAGCGACCCTGCTTTTGAATTTTTCCTAGCTTTTTCAGCCGAACGGAAACGTTTTGTTGCGTTACGTCTAACCCAGTAGCGAGCTCTGCTCGAGTTTCGCAAGGGTTTCCTTCGAGTAATTGCCCCAAATCCTCATCAGGAAATTTCTTCGGCGCTCCTGCTCTCTCGTCATCTTCGAGGTCGAAATTTCCACTCCGGAATCTTTGGAACCACTTCTTGATGGTGCTGATAGGTACAGCATCTTCTCCCAAAGCCTCACATATCATCTCCTTAGCCCCGGAACTGTTCTTTTTCAGTTAATATGCGAAAAGCACACAATGCCTAATATGCATCGTTTGGCAACTCATTTCGTTTATTGTGGTTACAATAATATTTTGATATGTTATGTTAAACTATTAGTCGGGTAATTTACTCTTCTAGTTTGGTATTATAAAATCCTCCAACCGGAAAAAAATGTTCCGGTGCTAATACTTAATACAGCCGTTTTTATTCCCAGACCGAGAACTTATTTGTACACCTAATACTATTTGGATCCAGTGTATATGCGAGAAACGATCTTCGGTGTAGTGTTCGGCTCGTTAACTGGCACTGTGCTCCAGGGTCAAGTGAACAGCGCGAAGTATTGTATTCCCCGGCAGTACCTCTTGTGTTCTCCAAGAGAACAACCTCGATAACACCGGTTCGGTGTTTCTCGAGCAGGGTTCGCGCAACCCCACCCCCTTTATCATTCGTTCCAAGCCACGGATTTATTTCGCGATACCTTCGTATCCTCTTGGACTCATTATCATGTCCCTCTCTCCCTCGACTCTAGTCTCGCCTCGCATAGTCTTCGTCCGCGAGTGAAATTCGTCCTTCCTTTGTCCGAGGAGGAGAGATCTCGTGGCTCGATTTATGAAAGCGAGCGATATGGGGGTGAGCTTCCCGGTTATTTGCCTCCCGAGAGTTATAATGGCTCGGTTTACTGCATCCGTGAGTAAGTACTTCCCTTTAAATAACGTTCGCCGAGGAAAAAAGTGTCTGTAGCTTTCCTACAAGCGGCAGTATAAACAGACGGCTCGCAGCCTCGAAATCGAGCGGTTCCGTCGGAAATACTAGGGAATTTAATGTACCGGGGCTGGTTTAGTGTTACTGTTTTGGATTCGCCTTAACAGCTTGCGGTACGTAACGCGCCGAACCACCCCGAGCTTTTTCGTTCGAGGGCCGGGAAATACATTGGAACATTCGTGACAAGGCATCTTGATACGATTCAAACTTTTAAGAGACTTTCATGATAGACCCCGTACAATTGAATGGTCGTTCTTGAGGAGCTATTAAAGAAATCATTTTTATAAATAGAATTTCGATGCTAGGTTAGGTCCGAGTTAGTAACAGTGTCGTGTGACTAGTCCGGTACTGGCAGAGATGATAACATATGTAATAATAATATGTAGACTGCGGAACTTTATGCGAAATAAAAATTGTTTGCATCAACTGCAACACACAAGAGCCAAGTAATAATTTCTTTAGCTGCAACTAATACATTGACGTTCTTAAATGTTTCTCATTTGTCCACTATTTTAAATTGCAACTACCCATTTTTGTCAGAAATGCATAAAATCCGCAGTCTAATAATAAAGTACTTCCATATAATTAAAAATAGGATTATCATCAAAACACTTTGCTGTCGAGTTCTTTAAATCTGTACTCAACTATTTTATATTCTACCTCGTTGGTCGTTTATTTTATGTTACGTCCTTTCTCATTCATGGTTGAACCATAGCTGCCATTACTATGGAATATACAGGGTGAGTCACCTAACGTTATCACCTCAAATATCTTTATTGTTTTCAAAGATACATTAAATGTCTTGAGGACAAAGTTGAATGGTTAAATTTTTGTTTTTATGTCATTTTTTTTAGAGATATCAAGGTTACCTTCATTTTTTAAAATGGAACCACCCCTTTTTAAACATCGCTACAAGGATTGTTCCTTTCACTACGAATTCAGTGACTATAATGTGAGCCTCATTTTACCATTCAACTTTGTCCTCAAGACATTTTTTAATGTATCTTTGAAAACAACAAAGATATTTGAGGTGATAATGTTAGGTGACAATCCCTGTATAGACAACCCTAATAACATTTCTTTTAAACTTTTAAAACAATTGTTTGTAGCAATTCTGAACTGCTAGATCCCAGTTTGAGACCAATATACGACGCGCAGTGGGGTATTTGGCTCGAAAAGTCGGAGAAAGACTATTTTAGCGTCATTTATGGGCTCAAGATCATAATAAAGTAGGTCGTTGAATTCGTCTTAACGTCAGCTATGACATTTATATCAATGTTTATAATTCTTCATCGAATGTAACGACACCAGATAGAGCACTGGATATTACTCAATAGTATAATAAAATAATCAATGAAGTTTTATAATCGTAAAGAAACTTATACATTATGTTCGAATATTAATAACTCTACTAATTATATGATAACGAAATGAAATTTGTGCGAGAGTACTCTGTCTACCCACTTTAAAAGCTTCTGCAATGTAAGAATTTACACAATTTCCTTTGAAACGCTTGAAAATCGCTAATGAATGAACGCTGTTTCGGAGTTTCTTGACTTTCGATGGAGTACAGTACTTAACGGGTGTACACAAATATAAAGAAACAATACTGAAACCTTATTCTTCAGGCTTCAGACTCACACAAAATTTTGAAATCGCCTTTTTTTCCGACGTTTTGGGCCAAATACCTCACTGAGCGACGGTGGGGAAGATGTTCTGTAGTAAAATAGTGACTGCAAACGGATAAAACACGTGCGCAAAAAGGAGTCTCGCCCACTAGGTCAACCCACTCTACACGTATGACCCATATACGCACAAAGATCGGCAGTCTATCCATCAGCTTCGCCTGGTTCATTAACGAAATGGGCCGCGCCGCGCCGGTTCTAAAACACCCTGTATATTCGGTAATGGGATCATTTGCCTGGTTTCCGTGGCGCTGTTCCCGTCGGGTGTCTAAAGACTAATTCGAACTGCCTGGGGCTAACCAAGACATACGTTTCTCGTATGCGGCGAGGAATGCACGTAATCAGGGAAAGGTAACGATGGTTAATCGCGTTCGCTTCAGGAATACGAATCGTCAATTTCTTACCGGGGTTCGGTCTGCGTGGCCGACGTGTCTTCCATAACGACAAATAATGTGCTGTTATCGATCAGCGGGGGCGGGTTCCCGCAAGCCCTTTCAAGCGTACACGCGAGACGATACGAGAAGTCTAATGAACTCGGCTCTATCACTCTTTCTTTTCAACCCCGCGTTTCTTCGGCCGGCGCGCGGCCATCGCCGCAAAAATCGCGCCATCATGCAGATTTATACCCGCGAAACGAAACCTTTTTCTGATACCGCCCCGTAAGAACTGTTACTCCCCGAGCAAGAACGTTATTAAATGGCCGAACGATTTCCGCCGCACCCCTTTCGACCGGGAGTTACGACAAACATTCATCGTCCACGCTCGGGAGGAATTTTCTGTTCCTTTTTTTCTACTCCGTTTTATCGCAGTCTTATTAGCTCTACGTCATGGTTTTTAGTTGCGCAGAATTTCGCCGGGTTTATCCGCCATCTTCCAGCGAATTATCGCGAATTACCCGCGGTTCAGTTTTCTTTTGATGTACCGACCTGAGTTTCTTTCGCATTGTTCCGCGACATCGTCTGTTGTAAACATCCTGACGAGACCGTTTATCTCTGGACTATGCTTTTTATACATAGGGTGGGGCATTCATCCTGACCAACTGGTATATCTCGGAAACTAAATTTCAGAGAAAAAATGTTTCATATAAAAAGTTTAAGTCAAGGGGGGGCTGATGCAGCAGTCACATCCATTTTAAATTTTCATCATGTTTCCAAGGTCATTTCAAGGTCAACTTTATTTTTTCAAACGGCATGTCCTATTTTTTATACCATTGATCGATAGAGTATCAAATTCTTAGTATAAAAGTGTTGACCTTCATGTGTCCTAAATCTAATAGTTACCGAGATATTATCCAAAGAAGAAAGAAAATTGTTTCGATATTATCTCGTTAACTATTAGATTTAGGACATATGAAGGTCAATACATTTTTACTCAGAATTCGATAGTCTATCGATTGATGATACAGAAAGTAGGTGTTTCCATTTTAGAAAATCAAGGTGACCTTGAAATCTCCTCTATGCCTCCACGCACGCAGAACATGTTTATGTCACAATATGCCTCCCTCTGTACCGTGCAAATTTCGTTGATAACATTTTTCCATATTATTACAAATAACGGAGATATTCGGTGGACATAGTTATTGCCCTACCCCGTACCAAACAAACCCCATCCTGTATATTCCTGGCAGGAATGAGTAGTATAAAACAGTGAAAAGATAAAGAGAATTATAAACCATCGATACGTTATCAACGAATTATCAAACCTTAAGAGAGGACATACACCTAGAAGGTTGAAAAGTGACTTAGTTTTTTTTATTCAACAAATGGTTATATTAAAGAAGCATTTAGTACATAAGTTGTGTCACACTTTTATCTAGAAAATACTAAATTTTCGTAAAAAAATATTGAATATATGTGGGGTGGCTACCATGTTTATAAGACGGTTTCAACGTTATCATGCCAATTTTATAGTGAACAGATTTCATCCTACAGAAGCAAATATGTAACACACAGGAATTCTGAATGGAAATACTCTGCTCATATAATGGAACGTTCAAATAACAGGTGTTCGTATAATAGAACCCTCGCATAATGGGCTTTCAAATAACGGTGATTCTACTAGACCTCCTATTACAATAGTGATTGCAAATATGCCAAGTGTTGATGCATGGAACTGGCATAGTACTTGGAACGTTATATCACGATGTCGACAAACTAGAAGTTAATAGTATTACGAATTGAACGAGAGTGATATAATTAGTCTACGACGTCGAAACGCACCACTGAGAAATATTCATATACAAATACAAGTAAGGTATTAAATGTCTGTTTTTTAGGACGTACATACTAATTATTAGACAGCGGATCTTTATGCAAAATAAAAATTTTCTACGTGAGTTGCAACAATTTGGAGCGAAGTAGAAATTTGTTTTCTTTCTTAATATGTTTAATCGGTTGGAAATAATACACAACTGTGTTTTTAAATTCTTGTAATGTTTTTACTGTTTTAAATTACACCTACTCGTTTTCCCCATGAATGCACAAAATCAGCTGTCTACTAATTATACTACAATTTATACGTTCGATATTTATTTCCATGTCCATATATTTCAAATATTCTTGGTAGACTTTTTATGTAAAATAAAAATTTTCTACCTGAATATAGCAACAAACTGGGCTGAGATAAAAATATTATTTCTTTTTTAAAATGTTTAATAGATTGAACATGATATAACATTAGCATTAAATTCGTCTGATGTTTTTGCTGTTTTAGATTACACTTACTCATTCTTGTCATAAATGCATAAAATCCGCAGTATAATTATTAGGTACAGTAGATTCATCGTGGTCTTCCTACCGATTATTTAATATTATCAAAATAAGTTTCGGCTTCAATAATGAAAATTGGTTTGTTTTTACATTTATAATTGCGAATCTTGAGGTCGTTATTGCACGTAAATCACATAATTTTTACATGCTGATGTTAATAGTGTTAGTTAACTGAAAAACAGTTGTAGCTAATTAATCTGAAAATCACGTAAGGTTATTAGAGAATAATTAAGTGATTAAAATCGATGAAGTGTCTATAATCGACGAGGTGACTGTCATTATATCGGCTCTCGTATAAATTTGCGAGTGCGACAACGTTGTGACAGAAAGAGGGGCTGACACGCACGCCTAAAGGATGCCATTTTTACAGGGACCGGCACAGGGATGCAAATAAATTGTAAACTGGTTCCCGATGGTCGATATCCACCTTTCATGAACAGGTTTCCGAGTCGCCATTAATATTCATATCCGCTATACATGTACGAGGTATCTGTATCACGCTTTTCTGCGATACTGTGCATGTCATCCTGCCGTAAAGGGATCATACTAATAATATCTGCAATCGCGACGATTGGTTAAAAGAAAACTTTCGTCATGCACGACATTGCAATTTCAAGATTGATAAGTTATCAATGATAACTGTCATCGTAAACTGGAACAGAAACTTTACGAAAATTCGCAAATAAAAATGAAAAATAGATCTACTGAATCTACTCCATCTGTAATTGATCTATTTCAAAATTGTATTTACCTGAACTTTCAATTTTAAAGAAATTAAATACGATCAGTACACGCTACATACCAAAATTATACAGCTCAGTATTTGCTTAAAATTATACTTCTAATCTACTAATATTCTTAATAACTCCTTCAAGGTATATAAACTATAAACTAAATTAAATTATTTAAAAGGCAATTCTCCTGGGCACATTAAATATAAAAAGAAATAAAAATAAAGTTGACTACAAACTGAACCAAACTGGACGATACTAATGATAGCAGAAATAGTAACAGACTAAAATAACCTAGACTGTAAACACAACTGAATTGTAGAATAAATTAAAACAAAATAATAAATAGTAAAAATTTATAGACTGCGGATCTTTATGCAAAATAAAACGTGTTTGCATTGATTGCAGGACACGGCAGCTAAATAAAAAAATTGTATTCTTCTATTAATTATACTATTAAGCTGAAACTAACACATTCATGTGCTTAAATATTTTCTACATGTCCACTGCTTTAAATGGTACGTATACCCATTTTTGTCATAAATGCATAAAATCCGCAGTATATTTATAATTAAACCAAGTCAATCCATCCACAAGACTGTCAAACAGACTACAAACTGAACTATTCTCGTAGATTCGATTAAAACAAAAGTAATACGAGACAGAAGCTCGTCAACAGTCTTAACGACTCCTGCAAGGATCAAATACATAGACTAGGAAGCTCGTCAAACTTCAGCGAACTTCATGAAACCTATCACAATACGTAGTACACTACTATATAAACATTTCTGCCACGAACACATAGCCTGTAGAGTATGGTCATCAGACTCGATCCATTAAATTCGTAGCAGAAACGGAGCACACTCAATCATTCAATCTTCCTAGATGGAACACGATCTCCGTCGAAACTCAACTGACCTATGCAATTGCGAAGTGTCTTCCTCGATGAACAACATCATCGAGTGCACGCCGGTGATGCGCAACTTCCGAATATACGGTCGGGAATTGTTTCGCGAAGATCGAGACGGTGTCATCGATGGGGAGGGACCTGTAAACCGAGTCATGCGATTTTCGATTGGCCGCAACCACTGCCGCTTTACTCTGTACAAACTTCCGAGATCACGAACTCGGTCGTGTAATTGTTTTAACGGGCCGTGTCGCGGCGTATATAGCAGTATGTTTCCGATTCGGGGGAAACTATGCGTCAAGTGGACAGATCGAAACTACGGTCAAGTAACGACCTCCGGAGTTTCGAATTGACCATTGGGGGTGCTCAACCGTCCCTTGTAACGTAATCGATCGTAAAATTAGATTGTATCTGGCGCTGCGTCTGAATCCGAAATAACCACCGACAAACGTTCGGTCGCTGCAGAGTTACCTACCTTTGAACGATCGGGGAATTAGAGGAATACGTCGATTAAAATTATGGTTCCTTGAGATATCGGTATGCGCATTGTGTTAGATCAGGCCTGGCCAACCCGAATGGTTTTACGAGCCATTTTGATGACGCGTAACGTCACAGCGGGCCGCACTTTAGGTAAACATGTTAGGTACCTGTCAAAAAACACTGAAAATGCGCAACTTTAAGCAAGCATAACTTCTGAACCATTCATCCTACAGGATCGAAACTTCGATCTGCAGGTTCTCTGGGTACAAATCTACTGGATTACATACCAAATACATCATAATTTATAGAAGGAAGGCTAAAATTTTGAGTATGGAAAAGTAAAGGGCAACCTAGAACTGGAGTTCGTGGTCCGACTTGCGCATTATAACAGTGACACATGCAAATTTTCATTTATTTAATATTTTTTGTATACATACAACGAGAAACAAAAGTTTCAATAGAAATGTAAAATCGCTCGGCGGGCCGCACAATGTAACGTGACGGGCCGCGTGTTGGCCAGGCCTGTTTTAAATGATAGCTGAGTAACGCTTGCTGAATAGGTGACCTGAATGCCTTAAATTAGAAGGATGTGGTAGCCATTTTGGTACACTTCACATTTGATACATTCATTTTTTATATAATTGTATACAATTCGCAGTTCGTTAATTATTTTGTTTCTCGTACAATTAGACATACAAAAGAATGGAATCATTGAGACAAGATAATCTTTTATATGATTTTAACGAGTTTGATAATTTTGGATTCTTATAACATAAGAAAAATTCAATATTTGTTTCATATATGAATTAGTTTTTTCTTTTAAAAATTGAGGGGAAAAGTTACCCCCTCTTTGCCAGTATCGGACTAGTCACGTGACCGTGGCGGAAGCGTGGGGGAATAGCGTCGAAGAAGGGGAAGGTAGAGTGGGGAGACAAACTTTAATCTGGCCAGTCTGATCACTGGGCTCAATATAATTCAATGTCAAAATTGAAATCAGTGTAGAGATAAACAACAAAATAAATAATAGTGTAAGGACTTCAAAAATAAAATGTAACACGAAACAATTCCAAGTGTTCCAAGTCCCAAGTGTAGTGGAGTTCGAAGAGTGGCTCTAAACAATATTAACTCATAAGTCATGTTGCATCCCATTTATAGTGACCGGGGGTGGGGGTGTACTCCCATCTGTTCTCTTGAAGCTGATAATATTTCAGTGGCGAGTCGGAAGGGGGTGGAAGTCGGGCAGGAAGAAATTGTGAGAACCGTCGATAGTGATTGTTCGAATACGTGACGATGAATTGCCGGAAAGATTAATCGTCGATCGACGTAAGCCAAGATCGTATCGCGGAAGACGTGGGCGTAGAGAAAAATTTATGAATACCTGACTGCCCCTGTACATCGAGAATCACTTTATTATTGATCGAGAAAGATGACTTTCATACTCCGAAAACCATTTTCTTTGTGGCGTCGTTTTATATTCAGATTTTTAACGAAGTCATTGATAACATCATTATTATCTCCTGTAAGAAATACATGTAGTTTTCTGAGAATAATTGGACTGTCATACAAAAGATATTACTTCGGCCTTGATAAAACTGTTGAAACAAGAAGTACATTTTGATTTAACTTTTGTTTCTTATAATTAGCTTGGAACAGTTTTATTTTGTAGAAATATCTGTGTGAAAAAATGTTATTAGCAGACTGAGGATTTTTATACAAAATAAAAATTGTCTGAATATTTCTATTTCATTAATAATTTTAATCAGCTGTATAGGTAAAATGATATTTTTAGCTTCATCAAATATTTATGCTGGTTCGTGTCGATCCATTTTTGTCATAAATGCATGGAATCCGTAATTAAGTTATTACTAAGCGAAGAAATTTGCCTCATACATTGTAAATAGTTTGCAAATTTTATGCATATACGACAGAAATGGGTAGAAAAATGTATAAAGTATTAATATTATTAAGAGGCAAATATATTTTTATTTTAATTCTAGTTCCTGTGGTTGATGTAGAAAATGTTTATTTTGTATAAAGACAGTCAACTTAGGTATAATAAATACTATTCACTAAATCTAGAAGTAGTAAGATAAATATTGCGTGATTAAAATGTTTACTTTGCATAAAGATCTGCAGTTTCGATATAATGAATATTTTATTAATTAGATCTAGCAGTAGCAAGAGATATAACTCTGATTACAGCAACACAAATATTATCACGACTTGAGTTAAGTAATTTGTGAAAGGTTAACGAAAGCTCATTACCAGCCATGACTGGCTACTTTAATAAGTAGAATGCAGATGTTATCTAAATGCGATTGCTATAAGTGAGTACAAGAGAATCAGATTAAAGCAGAATTTAAACACAGTTTATAAATTTAGGAGCTCATATAAACATTTTTTAATTATGTACAAAATTGAGGGTTTATAAGTGACCTATAAAATTCTAATTTAAACAAACAACAGCAAATGATGATCAGACCTGAATATCTAATTTAGGCTTACTTTAATAGTACCCTAACATATTTCAAAACAGTATGTACTTCTCGTTTGTTTAAACAGAGATTGATACCTGTAAAACTCACTGAAAGTTTCTCATAACTTTGCAATATTTATTATTCAAAGATCAAAATTGAAGGATTTGGTTGACTGATTTCACGGCTACCAAGCAGACAAATATCTTTACATACTCTTCACCCCTACTCCTATTTTTTACTCTTATTTTACCCTCCAGCCCCTATTTGTGTCGAATAAAACAATTCGCAAAAACCTCCGAATAGCTCGAAAGTCGAGTTCTACAAAAAGCATAATTAAAATCTATTCATCACCGAATGGAAGTTCGAGCAGAGCGATCAATCTTTCAGGAATCCCCTTGCGGCGAGCAAAATCTTTCTCTTTCGAGGATCTTTCGTCTAATGCACCGTCGCCGGGCGTCGTCGCGACAAAAAGAGGGAACGCAATGTAACGCGAAATAAAAGAAGAAACAGAATGCTGGAGTAGCACAGGGGTAACAAAAGAAGCCGGTATTCAGATCGATCGAAAATTGAAAGGGTGATTCACCGATGGTTTCGCTGACTCGCCGAAGAAAGTAACAATCCCACTCGCTCTTTAATCCGCGTCCCGACTCGCGTACAGCCCGACCCGCCGCGGGGGTGTTATGAATTTCACGCGAGGGGCTGCTGCATTATTTAGATGCAATTTTTTCCGGAATCACCGGCACGCGAATAATGGGCCGCGAGCACGGCCGGGGCGGGAAGATTAATGCTCCGATCCGACATCCGTACATGAACTTTCAATCTGGCCTACTTGCTGCGCGGACACGTAATGCGAGCGTCGCGGACAAACCGCGGCGACCCATTGTTGAACGATGCCACTCTCCCTTGGTTTTTAGTTTTTCTGCTTTTTCGCCGGGACCAGCAGGAGATGGGATTCGCCCGTCTCTTTCCTTTTTTCGCCGAAAGTGAATTCCGATGTGCAAAATCAACCCTTCGTCACCGCATTGACCGCCATGCTGGCCGACCCTAAGGAAATTAACCCTTTTAAAAATGTATGCAGACGTACCGAAAATGGAGATGCACTCGCGGTACAGTTTGCCGCAAAAGTTTAAGTCCCGTGCTTTCCAAATATTTAAGATGGTGGGGCTGTAAACATTAAAATAATAATACTGCAATTTCACTTAATTGATCATGTTGTATCCACATTGTATTTACGTCGGCTGCGGTCTAATTTCTGTCATCTCGATTTTACTTGTCTTTCGTTGCGTCTTCGTTCATAATTGCACAGTCACCCAGCTAATAGGTTAACGCACTTACCGGATAATTAACATTAACGTGGTCGCTATCAGCATTTGTTTCGCTGCCTAATTTCACTATGAAAATGTTTTATTAAATGCGGCGGAACTCCTTTATGATATTAAAACGATGTCGCAGAAGAAATTCGTTGAATTTTATGCAATTTTTCTAGACGAATTTAAAGAAATTGGAATCGATTCAAATATTATTTTCAGTGGTAGTAGAGCCTTTGTAGATATAAATAAAGCAAAACCGGAGTAAATTCTGTCGAAATGTATATTCTAGCAATTTTTGAAAATTTACAGAAGCCTTATATGCAAATCCGAATATTTTTTATTAAATACAGTGTACCTGCTTTACTAAATATTAAAACAATTTCACGGAAGAAAGCCATTCTGTGATTATACAAAGTATATAAAATTAATTTAATCATCTCCAACTAAATTGCAAATGTATCGTGATAAACAACGAATAGGGTAAAATTAATTTGACTATCTCGAAGTAAATCGCGAGATTGCGGACGTCATATTATATCCATGACGGTGGTGGCGAACGTATTAAGGGATCTTTTAAAAATGCATGTGGACGTCCTAAAAAAGTGGATGTCCATGTTCCAGGAGCGTACAGTCTACCATAAAAGTTTACGCTTGACAATTTTTCGATATTTATGAAAACCATCGTATTGTGGTTCAAGATTACGTTCGGATAGCAGAGTCGCCAGATTAAGACTTGTGTCCCCACTCTACCTTCCCCTTCTACGCTATTCCCCACTCTTCCGCCACAACCGGTCACATGACGCGCTTTGTTTCTGTCGTGATTGTGTCACAACGTCACGTGATTGATCCGGTGGCTGAGAGAGGGTAACTTGTTCCCCTCTTTTCGTTTTCTCCCTCTCCTCATCTGGCTAATAATTCCTAAGTCCAAATAATAAATAAACAATAGTTACTTTGAATATATAGGGCGTCGTTCGAACAACTGCTTAATAAATTAATGTATTACCTTACAATTTAGTAATATAACTTACTGATTTTATTCTTTATGATCGGCCCCTGCAAATGTTGATTTATTTTGGTTGGAGATATAATAATCCGTAAGTCTAAATAATAAATAAACTATACTTACTTTGAATGCGCAGGATGTCGTTCGAACGACTGCTTAATAAATTATGTGTATGGTATTACCTTACAATTTAGTGAACTTCCAATTTAGAGTTGTATAAATTTCAACGCGGATCGTGCACCATAAATGTTATTTGTGTGATACGAATTACGTGGATTCACCGAACAAGTCGCCCTATATATTTATAAATAAGTGCGCATTGTTTTCGTCCGTTCGTACAATAAATTTCAAAAAGTCAAACAATGGAATATTTTTTCTGGCAAAATCTGCAAGCTTCACCAGACGTTAACAGAAACGTGCGAACGTATTTTTACGCTGTAAACGAGAATAGAATCAGAAATAAAGCGTCCGTTGAAAATCCACTGCATCGCGCGGGAACAACCAGTGTAATAAAAATTGATGTCACGGCTAGCAAGCCATTCAGGTTTTTCGTTTTTCTCTTCTTCTCCTTGCGGAGCTTTTTTTTTCCTTCGTGTACCACCGTCCCAGAATTACCGATTGAAGGAAGCAGAGCCCGGCTTCTTGAATCACTTTCATGCCCGGCATATTTCAACGTGGTCAAACGTCCCCGTGAATGATGCATTATTTAGAACGCAATTCGGGGAGAGACCAGGGCTGGACCTCGCGAAACAAATACGCGCGAAATGGGCCAAGTGCATCTGCCGGAATGTCGTTCCTCTTCCGGAGGATCGATTGACCTACAAACTTAATTTTACTTTGCCTTCGCTCTGACATCAGTCACGAGAAGGACCCGGGAAACGCGTCACTCCTCGTGCCAATAATAAAATAAAATTCTCTGCGGTGGACAATACATACGAACCACTTTAATCCTATTTTTGTAGGTTCGAATGAAATATTAGGTAGAGCATGGGAAGACTTTTTACACATTTTACACGTTTTATTATTTACAGATCAATTATGTTTCATTACATTGTATTTAATAATGCAAGAATCTTTATGCAGAACGAAAATTGTGTTATTGACTGCAAGAATCTGCAGCATACAACTCTCTTTTCTTTTTAACAATTTTAATAAGCTAAAGACAATATATTGTCTTGCAATTTTTTTAATTACATTAAATATTAGATATTAGAAAAATGTATAATTTTTAAAATTATAATTATACGTTTCATTTTCTAAGAAATAAATATTTTCCAACAATGTTCACAATTTTTAAAAAAAGTGGAAGGATTGCAAACCTTTTTCTGTATATGATACAAAAATGTTGTTTACTGATCTAGTAATTGATCTCTGCTAATTGATCTCATTACACTTAATGTTTCATGTAATGATATTAATTAAAACACATAAGAAAACGAACAAAAAACCATAGAAAAGAAATGGTTCATTTTTATCAGAAGCTGTGACTATTTTTCTACGAACACCCCTTTTATATTTCCAAGTATCATTAATATTATTAGAGAATACGTGATTTATAGGTAATAAAATATTGTTTCAACACGAAACGATCAGAGTGGGTCAAAGGAAAAATCATTGTGTAACAGTTGTATTGAAAGTAGAACAGTTAGCGATCCTAGTCCACATTATGGGAGGATTTGCACATCTACGGAGATGAATAAATTTTTTTAACTAGTCTGTACACTAGTAGTTTTTACACATTTATGCAGATGAACACAGTTTTTATAGTAGTCTTTACGCATTTGTGGAGATGAATAGATTAACTATGGAGTGTAGCTTAATGGAAGTCCTTTCTAAGAATCTGCATATTCAGCACCATTAATGGTTAACATAACTGTATCGCTATCTTAGTATCTCACCTACCGGATGCCTACTGGTAGCTCTTTTATAATGACTGTGCTGTATCTAAGAGAAATTGAATGGTTTCCTTCAAACTAAAAATCCTAAAAGACGTTATTAGATTCAATTTTTAAGAAGCTGTTACACTCGTATACTAATAAGTTTATTATAAATATCTATATTGTATATGCTGTTAAATATTTATACGATTTTTTAAAACATAGTTGTACAGAGTCTCAGAGATGCTAAATTCGTAAAATAATAAGCTGGATATTATTGATTATCTCAAACAGTGAAAAATAATAACTCATAAGTGTATAATATACTAATATAATTGAATTTGAAATTTCTTATGATATATAAATTAGAATTTAGAAGTAATTTGTTATTTTAATCCAATTTTTTGTGGAAAACAGTGAAAAATGATATTGAAATTTCTTATCTTTTGTTCCCCCCCCCCCCTTGACAGTGAAGTTGTAATTCTAAAACCGCGTGGTTTTAAATTACGTTCTCTATGTTGGCGCGAAAGAAAGAATTAGAAATCAAATGATTAACACAATTGGGACGCGAGCATAACAATTTTCCGGAATAGCAACTGTACCGTTCCCGGATTAGCGTTCTCCGGCCGCTCCGATTTGTCATGCACTAATCCGGCAGTTACAAATGCGTCAACGAAATATCCCAATTCCATCCTGCGTTACGACCAACTGCAAATCCAGAATAAATACGCGAATCTCGGTAAGCGCGCCTGCGTTCGTTCGTTTTCTTTTTCAATCGAACCAGCTAAAACGGTCGAAGGGAAAGATGTCGATTATTAAATTAATTTTCCCCGACTACATAACATCATAACTTCCTGTTTCGATGTCGAGCGTATTTCGGACCGTCGGCGCCACGGAATTGTTTAAATAAACGATCGCGTCAAGTAACTGTCACTTTAATATCCGATTTAATATAGGAATTTCCATGAAATTGCGTTGCGCGTCGAGGAGGTATCGATCTCTCTTACAAAATTCAATGGAAAACAGGAAACGAAAATTTGTTCGACCCGGGGGATTCGGAATTTTTAATGCGATTAACAAAACACGATTGATGAAACGGTTTATATTCGACTTGGGTTTCGGTCGCGACAGTAAGCTGTACATTTCTAAAATAAATATCGGTTTTAATTAATTCCGGAATACTGATGGGGCGCGAGGATACACGCGATAACAAGATTAATATTCAAGTGATCCAATCAATATTTTCAATAACGCGCGTGTGTGCACATATGTGCTTTTCCTTCAGATAAGATTTTTCGGAAATGCGAGAACCCAGAAAATATTAGACTTGATTTATAATTCTTTACAATTTCGAAGAATTTACAGTATTGCGGTATTCAGTCCATGGAGAACTCATTCGATCAGTTATATATTCAATTTTTGAAAACAATATTATAATACTAGAAATATACAATACATTTTGTAATTTTCTTTAAAAATTTGTTGGTCCTTTGAAAAGTGAACTGTTCATTTTAATTTATTACGAAGAAATGTCTTCAGTATAGTAAACAATTCTCGAGTAGTCCAAAGTAAATACTCTTGAACTAATTTTTTGTATTATTTGAAAATGAAAATTAAAAATATTTTCCTTCCTTTTTTGGTTACTCTAAGTTCGAGTTACAGCGGTGAAATAATAAAGGACACGTTGTAAATAATTCGAGTTAGAAGTTCATATCGATTATTAGAGGTTCTCGCAGAAGGAGAAATAAACAAAATTACTGTTTTATAAAGGTTTCCGATTTATGGAGGTTTTATTTATGAAGTTTCGATTGTGTTACTCCTATATTATAAATTTTCGAACCACAATTCCCTCCACTTCATTTTCGTATCAGTATTTCCACTTTTCCTTTTGCACACGATGAACCTGTCGACATTGGTGGACAGTTGTTGCATCCTCTGTCCATGGGTATCATGTGTCGATACGATGTATACTACGAAAATATTGAGGTATTGGCTGTGGTGGATGTCAACCAGCAAAGTGGAGGAAGCCCGTGTCCTCTTAGAAGATTTATGGCCGCCCATCGCATGGGGATAGATGGTTTTACCCGTTCCAACTTTACGGTCAAGTAACATACCCTCTTAAATCACTGTCATAATTGAAGGGGTTGAAGGAACAATAGAAGACGGATGAGTGGAAATAAACGTTGCTTTAGCGGCACAAAAGAGGCGTCGAGGAAGATGCTCCGAGGAATCTTGTCGTGCTGCAACTCTATTACAGTTAGGGTCGTTCTTAAATTTTTTCCATTTGATAGTGCTGGAGAGAGAATGTTAGTATTTTCATAGTTAACTTATAACAACATATTAGTTTTGTAGTTTTAGTTAATTTCCCCTGGAGGTATTAAACTGTGATTGTTTTTATTTTATTCTCTTTTACAAACGATTTTTGTTAAACAACAAAATAGCATATTGGATAGAATTCAACACTGGTTTGAGTTACTTATTATTTATTTTAATACAGTTTTTTCTTAAACGTAGTGAACACATAATAGACTACGAGCTTGTATTTACTAAGTGAAAACAGAAACCTATAATGATTAATAGAATTTAATAAACATTTGGATTAGTTATTTATGCAAAGTGAAAATTGTCTGCCTTAATTGCAAACTACTGGAACCAAATAAAAATGCTGTATTAATTTTAATAAATCGATGATAATACATTGACAGGCTTAAATTCTAATCTTTCTACTAAAATTTTTATAATACTGTCAAAAAATACATTTATACAATTTCTACCTATAAAACAAAAAAGTTCTATAAACTAATTAGATTTTGGCTCTGACTCTCAATTCTCAATATAAAATTAAAGATATTGATAGGCAACTTGCCCTCTGTAAACGTTATGCAAACATCCAGAAAACGCTAAACAAATAATCTCGTAAACAATAATCTCCGAAGAAATGATTAGTTTCTCATCGCATATTCAAACACAGCTTCGACAAAGCAGAAAAATCATGCAATTTAGAGTACCTCCACCCCCGCGTCGGCCTAATGGCAGACAGTGCGGCGTTTCTCCCCCGGTTCTGAAATTACACGGCATCCCGAGAAATCCGATAAGATCAAAGCGTCACGCTTCTTTCCATTTTACGTTCCACGACGTTTGCGTTATTCATGGGGTAATATTTACGCGGGACTTCTCGCGAAAATCGACGCTGCTAGAGGGTGGGAGGACATCAAGGGGGTAGTCTCGGGTAAACGCTGCAGAATTTAACAATTTTCACGAGTCTTTTTTCACTGTGACGTTTTACGTTAAAATTCTTTTCTTTGTAATTGATTTTTTAACTCTTCTATACAAGACTGTTCTTCGGTCGGCTGTAACTATGTTAATTTTACGAATCATGACAAATCTTTTTGGACACTTATTCTCAAGCAAAATGCAAGAAAATCGATTTGTTAAAATGAAAACCAGAATGCTCGCATAAGCCGCGGGGTTGCCGGAACTCGCTATCGACCTCTTCGAGGTTGTACTCGACGGGAAGGAAGGAAGTCGAGGAGACCTCCTGCGGATTAAACTCCGTCGGAATCGGGCAAATGAGACGAAGATCATCGACCGATCCCGGTCCGTCGATGCTCTCCACAAGTACATCCTTAATTCTGATTGAACGTAATCTTCGGCGGGGGAGGGAACGCGGAAACCTATCGCGTTCACTGGCCCTTCTCCCGGGTAGCTAACGGAGAAAAGTTTCAGAGACTCGTTCCGAAGGAACACGAAGGCAAGCAAGGATCCGAGGGATCCGATCTACTGGACATCGGGAACGAAACTTCACTGTTTGCCAATTTCGGAGGCGTGCAATCGTGGGAAAAGTTCAGTACGTTAGACGCATGAACGAACTCTGGAACCGAATTATCCGGAGTTACGCCAGTGTTGGATGAAAATCGTTCCTTGATTCTTAAATTCGAGAGCTGAAATGCACGATGAAGAGGACCGAGTGATTTGGAATACGAGAATTCGTCGGGTGGTTAGGGTGGCTGAGTTAGCTCTGCTGCCACGTGATGTACTTTCTGGTGATGGATTGCAGGATAACTGTAAACGTGAAGTTGTTTTAGCATTTTCAGGACGTTTGGATTATGTAGCCCTGAACAATACACCTTGAAGAGTCTAGTGGAGAGACGAGTCTCTTGATCTGGCGACCCTGGTGACAAATCTTAGTCTGCGGAAACAGTACATATATTGTATCACTCAGGAGTTAATTTAATTTTGTCAATTTATGCAGGCAGCTCTTGAACATTGTTCACATTTCTTAAAAATCTGAAGGAACCATAACGCATTCATAACCCCTCCCACCAGGTCGACGTCGACCTATACATTCCCCGTCGGTAGAACAATTCCGCCATTTATCCAGCAGAGAACAAGAGATCGCTCTTTTTTATACGAAACTGTCTGTTTTCATTTGGGTAAAACTGAGTTCATCGACCTGTAACACCTTCGGCTTCCAAGGTCATTCAAGGTCATTCAATTCGTTCGTAGAGTCTTTCTCATTACATACTCTTTAGCTAAGAGTCCACAATGTGCTTCTTCTAGTTGACTTCAGAATTAGATACAATCATTCAATTATATTCCCATAGGTAGCTTTATAGGACCTACAGGAGCATCTTTTGTCATTTCAAGGTGACCTCTTCCTCTTTTATACGGAACTGTCTGTTTTCATCTGGGTAAGTGAGACGAATTTATCGACCTGTAACACCTTCGTCTTCCAAGGTCATTCAAGGTCATTCAGTGCCGTTCAAAATTTGGCTTAACTAGACGGAAGTACGTCCACCCAAAGAAGATTTGTGATCACCAGACTGCGGATTTTTATGCAAACAGAAATTGTTTACATCAGTTCAAGAGAACAAGAGCCAAACAGAAGCGTTATTCTTTCTTCTATAATTTTAATAAGCTGGGACTAATAAATTAATATTCTCAAATTCTTTTAATTTGTCAACTGTGTCAAATTGCACCTACTCATTCTTGTTATAAATGCATAAACATTTTTTTAAAATTTGAAGGTACCTTAACGCATGCATAACCCCTCCCACCAGGTCGACGTCGACCTATACATTTCCCCCGTCGATAGAACAATTCCGCCATTTATCCAGCAGAGAACAAGAGATCGCTCTTGGATAGCAATTTATACGGGCGTCGAGCAGTTCCCAAAGTCCCAAAATGCCGGGGCAATGTCGGTCGTAGTCACGTCCATTTCCGTACGTTTTATTCCCCATACGTTCCAAAAGAAAGCGGTCCCGCAAGAAAGAAAACCAGAAATGTATCGGGTTGCCCGCATTATTTTTACAACGAGACAGAGGAGGGAAAGAACGATCTAGGGGGGGCTGCTCCGAACGACGTTTCGTTTCGTATCGGTTCAATTTTCCTCCCGCGATTCCGATAACTTACGACTCCTCGCCGGCTTGTCGGCTGATGAATTCCGTCCGACGAATTCCCCGTAGGTGGCCCGGTATTTATGGTATCCGCAATTCGAAAACCGTATGGAAGGAAGCAATTTGTTCGACCGCCGGTACAATACTACGACGTGGCTCGCGGTAATGAAACAGGCTCGAAATCGTTCCATACGTGCGGCATACTACTCGCGTAGCTGTGTTTCTCTCCCGATTGTCCGAGTTTTCCCAACGCGCCCCTTTGCATCCCGTATACTCCGACGGGTTCGAACTTGACGTTCGAGCCGAACAGACGCCTGACGGAGTTATAATAGCGCTTAATTATCAGCCGCGTTCCGCGAACAGTTCGAATTCTACTACTGTCAATCAGGCTGATTGTTTGTAACGTGTTCGTAGAGGTCGTTACGAGGTGCAATGTTTTGTTGGACAACGTCTTTCTCATTACATACTGTCCAACTTGTCCACAATGCACGTAATCAACCCTTTGCTGTCGAACGTGTTAGTTCTAGCTGACTTCAGAATTAAATACAGGATAACATTGTTCAATTACGTTCCTATAGCTAGCTTTATAGAGGCTACAGGGGCATCTCCATCACAAATATCCTCAAGGTGCACTTGCGTTTGTAATTTCAAGGTGACCTCTGCCTTTTTTTTGTAAGGAACGGTCTGTTTTCATTTGGATAAGCGTGGAGCCTATCTCGAGACGAATTCCATCGTCTTCCAAGGTCATTCAAGGTCATTCAATTCGTTCGTAGAGTCTTTCTCGTTACATACTGTCTAGCTTAGAGTCCACAATGTACGTAATTAACCCTTTACAGTCCAACGTGCTTCTTCCAGTTGAGTTCAGAATTAGATACAGGATAATATTGTTCAATTATGTTCCTAGAGGTAGCTTTATAGAGGCTACAGGGGCATCTCCATCACAAATATCCTCAAGGTGCACTCGCGTTTGTAATTTCAAGGTGATCTTTGCCTTTTTTTTATAAGGAGCTGTCTGTTTTCATTTGGGTAAGCGTGAAGCCTATCTCGAGACGAGTTCATCGACCCGTAACACTTTCGTCTTCCAAGGTCATTCAAGATCATTCAATTCGTTCGTAGAGTCCTTCTCATTACATACTGTCTAGCTTAAAGTCCACAATGTACGTAATTAACCTTTTACGGTCCAACGTGCTACTTCTAGTTGACTTCAGAATTAGATACAGAGTAATATCATTCAATTATATTCCTATAGATAGCTTTGCAGGGGCATCTTTATCACAAATATCCTCGAGATGAACTTGCGTCCGAGATTTCAAGGTGACCTCTGCCTTTTCTTAGACTGAACCGTCTGTTTTAATTTGGGTAAGCGAGACGAATTTATCGACCTGTAACACCTTCGTCTTCCAAGGTCATTCAAGGTCATTCAGTGCCGTTCAAAATTTGGATTAGCTAGACGGAAGTACGTCCACCCAAAGAAGATTTATGGTCACCATACTGCGGATTTTTATGCAAAATAAAAATTTGTTTATATCAATTAGAAAGAACAAGAGTCAAACAGAAGCGATATTCTTTTTTCAATAATTTTAATAAGCTGAGACTAATAAATTAATACATATTCTGAAATTCTTTTAATTTGTCAACTGTGTCAAACTGCACCTATTCGTTTTTGTTATAAATGCATAAAATCCGCAGTCTAGTGATCACTATACGATGTCTCTCTCAAAGCAAAATTTCAAATGGGACACCTTGTATATGCAGCGTAGACGGAAAATCACACATAAGTGCAACTTGAAAGTTACTGACGAACGTAATCTCACTAAAAGCCACTCAGCCAGATGCATTTGGTTAATCGTATAATCTATAACTGTGCATTTTAATGCTAACAAAGTTCCACTAAAACAGTCTGTTATAAAATCGTTACTGTTCGATGTGGTTTAATGGAGAAGCGTACAGTCATTAAACGGCATCTTTTAATACACACACGAGATTCCAGTAGCATCCTTCTGACTGCAATTTTTAGAACCAAAGTGTAATCGATTACCAAGTTGTAGACGGAGAATAAATATTCATCGAGTGCTCTTCCTGGGAACCTTGAAGCAACGAACGAACAAGTACCTGCACAGATCCTGTTGAAAACACGATGCACCGATGTCAGACACTTCGATTAGCATATTATACGAATAATGGATATCCACGCGGTGTTTCACTTTCCTTGATTCTCTGTGGAAACGTTCGGGCCGAGGGATGAACCGGTAGAACTCGTCTCGAAAATAATCCAAAAGGACGGATCTCAAACGGAATATGCAAAACCTGTTTCTCGCGGGATAAAAGCAACATTCCGGATGGCCTTTACACGAAAGCCGAAGACCTCGGTCCCGTGATCGCTCGACCCGCAATCTTTCCAATAACAGCGCAAGAATCTCCTCGCATTCTCTCCACACTTTGTGGAATTAAACCGTAAACCGTCGCGGTGTTCCACCTGTTGAAGGGAGTGCCTGCAGGTAATTTATCTTAGAACGAAAGAGTCTCGAGGCAACGAACTTCGATGTTACAACGAAGTTCACCCGACGCGACGCGACCGGAGAAATACTTTTCCGAGGAGTGTCACGGTGATTAGGGTATCCCTCGGGGCGAAACCATGCGAACACGATCGATTAAATTCGCTCTAATGAATTATTAGACTGGGCACCTTTACGTAAGAGATAATCTGCAACGACGAATGGCGGCGAGGAGGACGTCCCATTCTTTCTTTGAGCATTTTTTAATGAGCTAGAAATTATTCATCAATTTTATGAACATTGTTATTGTGATGAAATGTTTGATACATTTCATAAATCATAAATGTATCTGACCTCTTTTCAGTATATTAATTATTTTAATAGCGAAACCTATTCATGGTTTATTATTTGTAGCTTCTGATAAACAATATAGTGAATGGAAGGCAATGGCTATATTTTATAATACATTGAGAATTAACCAAGGCAGTGAATATTTATGAGCACATGTCGATTCATTTTTTAGTACATTGAACATTGGTGGAGATCATTAAATTTTTAATTCTATACAAATACATATATATTTTAAAGATTGCATTTTTTTCATCACAGAAAACTTTATTTTCGTGGACATACCCACTTAATATTGTTAACTTCCTATAAATTGTGAAAATTCAGATCTAGTTAAAACTCAATAAGATTGTGTACTTCAATTACGATATAAATTATTCAAGAATTATTGCAGTATATCTAAATACTATATTTTAATTTTAATTTTCATAAGATGGTAAATCATTTTTAATAATAATATGTACATAAATAAGCTTTTAGATAAACGAGACAAAGAAGAAATGTGTGAAGAAAAGAGTTGCTAAAAAATTGTAGTACACTAGGAGAACCTAAAAAGACAATAGGAAAGTTGCTAAACGCACACAGCAACAGAACACCACGAATAGCGTTAGAAACTATGGAATGTAATAAACTGTAAACACTGTAAACACGACATTATGTCTGGAGAGAACACATCAAATCCAACGACATGTAAAGATGGTTGGCATTGATACGTCAAACAGAAAACCGCAGCATCTGGAAAGTGAAAACTGCGGCATATATTGCTTTACCTTCAAACCACAAACAAAATAACTTTAGTGAAAGCATGTCAAATAGACGGAATAAACTGTCGTCGCCGACGCGCGTCATTTTTCTACCATGGAAAAACTTTTATTTGTTCTATTCGCCATTCGCTGTTTCAATATGGCCAATAACCGCAGCAGTCAAGGCTAGAAATTAACACGCTCGCCGTCGTCGGCGCACATGCGTGACATTTACGATGTCATATTTTTGCGAAAAGAAAGTCGAACTGTTTTTATGCGCTCTGCTAGATAGAATCGTATTTCAACGGTAGTTTGAGCATGTGTGAAATTGTGAATTGCGAACATGAATTTGTACACGCGTAGCATCACTTCATTTGTAGAAATCAATTAAATGAACTTTTACGAGCGCGATAAGTAGACTGCGGATCTTTATGCAGAATAAAAGATGTTTGCATTGAACGCAAGACACTGGAGCCACATAGAAATTTCTTTCTTCTATTGATTCGCTTATTAAGCTGAAATTAATACATTGATGTCCTTAAATCTTCTTAATTCCACTCTTTTAAATTGTACGTGTACTTTTTTGTAAAAAATGTATAAAATTCGCTGTTTAGCGATAATCGAATGGAACTTGTAATGCAGGAAATAACATTGCTCAATTTTACCACGTTTTTATTAGCTCGTTTTCTTGTCTGTCTGTTTGTTTGTTTCTTTTTGAATTCGTTAAGGTAGTTCATCAACAAATTTCCATCAGTTATTTCTTATGCGAATAGACTGGACCTTTATGCAAAATTAAAATGTTTTGCATGGATTGTGGCAAGCAGGAATAACATAAAAATTGATTTCATCCCTTAACGATTTTGTTGCATTAAAAGCAACATTACACAACATTCTTGAATTTTTTAAATTATATTTCACTCAATCAATCTTTTCATAAAAGCATAAAGATCCGCAGTCTACTTATGAATATTTCTTATGATAAAAATAAAATACGAATATCATTAACTTTGTTATATTGTATCGCATAAATTGGATCTTGCCATTACTACATAAAAATACACAGTTACAATGAGAATAATGTCGAATTCAGAGGTCCTTTTAAATTTAATAACGCTGATGTTCTATTTAGTAACATATTGTTATTTCGAAACTAATGAAAACAGCGAATGTATGCACTTATTAATTGGAGCTAAAATCAAATCAAATTGGCTATATTAGAATAAACACAATTAATTGGGTCTTATTAAATGGGTGTCTGGAAAAAGGGCCTATGTCAGGTTTTCACTTATGTCCCTTTAACATTGAATAAAACAAACCGTAAAAGAAGTCTTTCAGATTTCACTCTTTCTCCAGTGGAAGAGGGGCCTATGTCTTTTTTAGCTGGTTTTTATTATTGCACTTAATATAACCCATGGTGGCCTTTATGGGATCCATAATCCCCGGTCCACTGAAGAACAAAGTCAAGCCGAATAACGTGTCACCCGCGATACATCGGAAGCCGTCGCGATCCATCGTCTTATATCGGAAGAAAACGGTAATAGTAACAGAGAAGGACGCTTGAACAGTGTAAACATACCGCAAGAAAGAAATTCCTGAGGAGTTTATCAGCGAAATTTCGGTCTCTTGCGTTTGGTGATGCCTGGCGACGCATCGTTTACCGTTTATCGCGGTGAACATATCTCTTGTGTAAAGGTCGTATCGGGAGTGTCGGTCCTCTCCTTTAGAGCCGGCAGCCTCTCCTACTCGGCTCACCTTCTCCTACCTGGGGGCACACAGGTGTATTGGCCGGCAGTCAGCGGCGTTCCTCGGCCGCCATACGCTTTCAGTTAACGCCTGGTCGTCGCCAGGTATGCCGGTTCCCCCGCGGGTTACCGTCATATTACTTCTCGATCGTCTAGTTTACGGGTTTTCGTCGTCGTTGCTCTTTGTTTCACGGTGTCGCGTGTGTCTCCGCACGGTTTCGCTGCCTTCGCGGGTTTTCTGTGAGTGATTTTAACGCGTGGACCGGACGATACGTCAGCCAAACGGCGAGGTCCGGTCTTGGTCTTCTCGATCCGTTTTCAGTGCCGGGACTTGTACGACGGGTATTGTGTGTGGGTGCAGCGTTGTGGGTTTGTGTTCTCCAGACCTGGTCGCTTCGGTGACACGTAAGTAGTTCATCCTTGGAACTGATTTTTCTCCCGGACTGATTGCGTGTGGGTGAGCTGCTCTTTGATTGTTGCTTTGTTCGGGATACGGAGTAGCATCTCGAGATCAAGAATTGGATTTCTTCAGAAATATATTGTTGTTTGGCCAGAGATCAGTTTTGTTTCGATGAATGCAGTTATGTTGTAAGATCACTACCAAGGAAATGTTTTATATATATACTAGACCATTTTAAAATAGATTAGTCCTTATATTTTCCAAAAATTCGCATTTATTCTTTCATAAACAAATTCAAACTTTGAATGATCCTAGTGGCTTTGGACCACTCCGTAGTTGTGTGAAATTATTGAATGCATTGTTTGTAATATAAGCTAGTTAGAACGAATTTTATTTGATTTTTAGAATACATACATATATAAAATATAAGAGATGAATTTATTCACATTTATTCTTTCATAAACAAATTCAAACTTTGAATGAGCTTTGGACAACTTCGTATTTGTGGGAAATTATTGAATGCATTGTTTGTAATAAGCTAGTTAGAACGAATTTTATTTGATTTTTAGAATACATAATGGATTGGTATGAATTTACTAACCAGATATACATTTATTTACATACTTTCGATGAATGCAGTTATGTTATAAGACCACACTACCAAGTAAAAATGTTACCAGACTATTTTAATATAGGATAGTCCTTACATTTTCTAAAAATTCGCATTTATTCTTTCATAAACAAATTCAAAGTTTGAATGATCTAGTGGATTTTTTGGACCACTCTGTATTTTCGTGGGAAATTATTGAATGCATTGTTTGTAATAAGCTAGTTAGATAGAACGAATTTTACTTGATTTTTAGAACGCACGATTTTTGAGTCGGAGATTAAATTGTTTGACTTTTATAAACCATCGGTGATTACGAATGAACTGTCTGGTCTTGGAATTTTTTAGTTCGTTATCGGTCGTTCAAATAGAACAATGTACTCGATTCATCTCTAATCAAACATAAAACGTCTTTAGAAATATATATTTATTTCTCATGAAAAATTTAATTTCTTTAGCCACAGTGTAAATTATCTGATTTTTACAACATCAATTTTTGATGTTTTTAAGTAACAGTCGTTTGAAATTGATAAAATACAGGGCACTGCTTTGGAAACAAACTGGTTCTAGAACTTACTAGTTTCTTCGTATCAGCTGCTCAGATAGAAAACGTGAGTTGTATAATCAGAACGTACATTTTTGTTGATATTCCATTTTTCATTTCCATGTTTGTTTCTGTTAAAACTTGTTCATTTAGAAAAATAAACCAGGTTCGTCCCTAATAACAAGTAAGGTTTGTGCAAAAAAAATGAATTTTGTTTAATTTTAATAAAATACAGTGTTGTGTTAAAATAAATGGTTCTGGAAGTTATCAGTTTCTTCTAATTAATTGCTAAAGGAAAAATAGATTAGGTTTAAGTTGAATTCAGTCAACTTTCAGTCGACTCTGAATTTAGTCAGAGAATGAATTTCGTCTGTTTTGTATAAGATACCAGGAGGCCACATTGAAACGGACTAACCTGTTCTAGAACTTGTTGGTTTCTTCCAGCGTAGAGTGAAATGCATGCATCTGTGGCTACTCCGATCCTGACCCACAGTCTAGAGCAAAGTTGCCAGCCAGTGCAACGATTTATGCAGGGAAAGTCTAATGCAAAATGAATAAGATACGTGTATGAATAAAATGGGATTCTTTCGTGTAACTTTTATGTGCTGTGCAAGTGTGAGAAATGTACACAATGCTGATAGATTTACATTGATTCCTCTAGCTACATGATTTAGAGATATACGTTGACTTAATTGTGAGTTAGTATCTCTGTTTGTTATAGCAAGTGCACTGCTGCTGGGGCACTATTGTATTCATATTTACAGAGCATACATTCGTGATTTGTCGACATTATTACCTCATATGTTTATTACAGAATTCTTTATACAGATATTTGGTACAGACAACTGTTTTAAAAGTTAATTACAAAATTCGTTGTTTTCTCAAAATGTTGAATACGAATGCTATCAACTTGTGCACACAGAATTTACAAGCAGCATACACGACAGATTGAATGCACCGTTCTGTAAACATTCTTGAAATTTTGTATTCTTTTTGTTATCATTGACGACGGCGAATCGTATGATAAAACTAATTCGCATTTAGTAGCCTGTAATTTATAACTTGATAACCTACGATAAATTAAAAACGTCCTTTTTCAAAAAAAATACGTGTCACCTTCAAATTTTAATCGTTGTAGTTAACGAATAGATAGTCTACAGTCTACAAAATTGTATCAATTTTCAAGTATCAAATTGTATGAATTATCGAATATCAGATTGAAATTGTAGCAAACTTGGAATCAGTCATTCGGTCGTCGAGATGTTTCGCTAACTGAGAGATTCGCTAATATGGAACTAACTTGGATAGTTACGTCAAACTTCATCGACAGTATACGTTGATCATTTCCTATTCATGAGTAGTTGAAGAGACAGGTGAACGATAATTGGGTCACCGATTAGAATAAAAAAACGTGAAATGAATTCGTGATATCAGAATTCAGTGGACTATTTAATAAATCGTATCAATTTTCAAGATACCTAACATTGAATATCATGATTGATTACAGTGTGCCAAATGTATCGTAAAATATGCTAATCAAGTATTTTCGCATGAATATTCATTCTGTAAGACAGCTGTGACATAATCTTTAATTAATACAATTGTTTACCTTTAGCAAACTCGAAGAATACGATTAATAAAAAAAGATTACAACTGTCTGTATGTACAGAAATGTTAACTCTTTGCACTCGGAGCTATTTTAACCGGATAATTAAACATTTCCGATCTAGAATATTTCCATTCCCTACGGTTTTTGAAATTTTATGGATATGAAATTGGTATAATACCTCATACAATACCTAAATGTTTATGGATTAGATCCCGATATATTTAATAATGTAAAGAATATTTTAAATAATGATACAACAATTTTTAGTGGTGCCTCAGAGAGGACAACCGAGTGCAAAGGGTTAATAGTTAAACCCAGAGACAATTTTAGAGACTTGTGCCATAGTAAACTCGAGCATTACTTTTATAAATTTATCGTAAAAACATAACCTTCTATTGAAATTTTCTAAATAAAAAAATATAAAATAAATATATAAAATTGAGGGGAGGGGTGGCTGAAGGGTGGGGGAAGCGTCGCAGAAGGGAAAGAGTAGAGTGGGAGAGAAGTCTTAATCTGGCGACACTGATTCGTGGTAATAGTTATCCTCAATGACGTACCGTACTTATCGATCGTTTAGGGACATGTTTGCCATTTTTCAAGAGCTATATGTAGGATAACCAGATATCATTTATTTGTCAGATACAGTTATTCTTAATGTTCCATTTCGATTATAGAATTGTCACTAAGCAAAACTCGCGCAAACAGTTGTGTGAAGATAAGATATAAGTGTAGATGTGTAGACACATATTACAAGTGTCTAATAGCGCATGTTAAAATTGTCAACGATTCGAGGTCATTATGTCTCGGCCCGAAAAGTATTACATTCACCTGTGTAAATTTCGTAATTCACAAATAGCATCGCAGTATTTATACACGTGGGCAGGTAGTTACCGTTTCTACCAGATTAGAGAACAATCTGTGTCAGCTGATCGATGTACATAGAGTTTCTTCATTCAGACTTTCCGCTATTTTTATTATAATATATACACATGGTATTTTAGAGTTACTTAAATTGAAATATCTCCTGAACTACTAGCTTTTCGACATACATAGGTTAGTACTTTTTTATAACGAATGTCCAGCTGCATCGATTGATGTATTAAAAAATACCTCATTCCATTAAAAAAAAAATGAAGGTGACCTTGATATCTCTCAAAAAAATTACACAAAAACAAAATTTTTTTTCTTATCGCATGAGCCCCATGTTACCATTCAACTTTGTCCTTCAGACATTAGACGTATCTTTAAAAACAACAAAGATATTCAAGGCGGTCAAGTTAGGTGAAGTACCCTGTATAAAACCGGACATTTGACCGACAGTGGTAGGTTTAGCGTAAAATAATGCGTCAATTAGTACACCGATCGCCCGATTTCCCAACATCCTCGAAAAAGCCTGGGGCCGCTCGCCGATAGTGTTGCGTGAACGTATCAGCTGGCGATCACGCGAGCGTGCGTTCACGGAATTTTAATTCGCTCTGGATTCTCGAAGAGTCCACGCGGTCTCGGTGTTGGGTCGCGAAAGAAAGTGTACGAAAGAGAGCGGAAAAGTGTTGCGAGGTCGGAAGGGAGTTCACCTAACCGACGACACTTGTTCTTCCCGCCATGCACCGTGTCCCTCGAAAGGGAAGAAGAAGAAGAGAACGCGTGTGTTTTATCGTTTGCTCGTTGCCGCCATTTTCCCCCGTCGTTTCATCGACGTGCGCGCTTGCATGTGTATCCCTCTGTCTACCGTAAACGACCCATCCGGTTCAATTATTCGATACGTTGGTTTAATCGACGTGCAGAGGTTGCGATACTCTCGTGATGGCTCGTTTGATCAGTCCGGATCGATTCGATACGCGTTACGCGTCGCGACAGCTTTATTCAGGCCCCGGTACTCTTTCGAGGAGATGGAATTAATTAGGGGCCACGATAACCACTCTTTTTCCCTTCGCGCAGCCGACGCTCGTTCAATAAGACTCCTGTCTCGACGTCGTTCGACTCTACTCTCCTCGCCGGTCGCCGGTAAATTGGCACCGATGTTTGTATAGCGATCGATAAGATTGAGTAATCGCGGTGAAATCCATCGGAAATATCGGCGCTACTTGATCGCGATTCCGCAAACTACGATGTTCGATGGCCGATACGAACTGATACAAAAGTGGTACGAGAACAGAGCATTTGGTAATGATCTTAATTAACACCAGAGTTAGGCATTCATCGATTAAAATTTTAATCAAGATTGATTGGTTAATGTGTACGATTAAAAAAGGTAATCATTGAAAAATCGACGATTGATTCAATCGATTGATGAAGTTAATCGTCAATCATCGGTTAAAAAAAGAAATCATTGAAAAATCGGAGACTGATTCAATCGTTTATTAAAAAAGAAATCATCGAAAAAAAAAACATAAAAACACATAAACAACAGAGTTTGTATTATACAAATGACAATATGTACACCTAAACTCAGTTTACATTTTTTTCAGTATTCATATAGTTTTGATTCCGTATTTCATCTCGAAATTTCAGCAGTTAATCATTAATCCGATTGACGATTGAAAGGAATGTAATCGTTATCCGCAATTAACGACTAAACTAGGAGATTAATTGTTAATTTTAGATATAAATTTATTCGTCAATCGTTGATTAAAGTTTTGCCCAATTAACACGTTGATTAACACGTTGATTACCACGTGGGTGTGGGTGACACAGTTTATCGTATACGTTTAATAATTAATTTTTATCGTAATGTATTTCTGTAAAAATTTTATTGGATTTTGTAGGATCTGGAAAGAGATGAAAAGAAAAGTCTAAATACATGTAACCTACGTGCCTAAGAGTTTTCTTTTCACAATGTTACTAATGTTCTCGTTATACAATATACTCTGTAATACTCTATAATATGCATTATGTTGTAATAAATCTCATAAGATTCCCTAATAAAAACAAATCAATGAGTTTTAACTCTGCATTCTGAGTTTCAGTAGATGTGTTGGTTCTGTAAAATTGCGATGTGGAAAATTTTACCATTACGATGAAAATACACAACACAGTTTATACGAATGTATAATAGAATAATACGAAAGTGTTATTTGTTGAACTGAGAAAAAGGTTAAACTAGATTTTGATTTAATATTTTATCTAAATGGATTTATTAAATAAATTTGCAACGAGTTTGTTGCGTTACAAAGCCACAATGGAACTTGATTACATTGTTGTCAAATATTGTTAACTATCTGCAATAAATAAATGATACTAACGCGTTGAAAATGCAATTATGACACGATTCTATCATCACGGATTCTGGCGTCATATGGATTGAATTACCATTCACTAATCTAACGATCAATTAACGAGAAACGCGATTGTTAAACTTAATGGAAAAAGGCTTTAATTATTATTTAATTGACGACACGTAATAGTGAACATTGTGATGTCAATGTGTCAAGTAAAGTGATGTTAAACATTAACATTTGTAGAGAGAACAATTTAGAATAACTAGAATTCTGTACATTTATTGCATAACTCATATTCATTTTATTAAAATTTTTAGGTGAAGGAATTCAACCTCAGCTTTATGTAATGAATGCAGACAATTTTCATTTTGCATAAAGACCTCGTTAGTCACTCTTGCTTACGTCAATAACATAAGAACTCTTCGCTATAACAAGATACTATGTAAAATTTTCATTACACTGTTTGTTATCCTCATGCTTCTCAGAAATAGTTCTTTAAAAAATTCTCGGAAATTTCACCCTTGATTTTTATTGAATAAATTGTGTTTCAAATACAATTTCAAATTTTCAATAAATAAGTTAATTTACAGCATGATTGAAAGGAAGAAAAACATTTTAGAATAATTCGATACAGAAAGTGGTTTAAGAGGCTAGGTGAACGATTGAAAAATAAGAGAAATTCAACAATTCTTTTAACATATAAAATCACGTTCCTTTAAAGATATACATATTATCACACGACGTTTAAAGAGTAGCTAACAAATCGACAAAAATATTGCAGCCATTTCTGAAAAACACTATTTCAACCGATTTGAAAACAAAAAAATAAGTGGTTACATTATAAAATAACAATTCCATTCATTTCAAAATTTTATATAGTCCCCAGCAATTTCTACAATTCGGATTCGTACAATTTGATTCAAACTTCGTAAAAACTAGAGATGCCAGGGTCTCCAAAATGTCAGACACGAATTTTCGCAATCGCCCAATAAAATCCTCATCCACGAACTTAACGAGACTTTCAAAAATGCGAAACACATCTCTGATAGATGATCCAAAAAATTACGTATTCCGTAAAATGCAAAACAGTCTGATTCTCCGAACACTCGAACAGTAATTTTCCAACAGGGGACGCCGACCGAATACCTCGGTAACCGGAGGAAAACATATTCCTCGAAGAATCATGTATACATATATCGTCGGGACGAAACCGACGTAGCTTCCAGCCGGGTGGCGAGCTTATCAAAAACCGAATCTTATCTGAGAACAATCTCGGCGACGACACGAGACGCAGTAAATTCCGCGGCGCGCCGTTTCGGATCCACGCGTGTCTGGAATCTCGTCGTCGAAAAACCTTTTCCTCGACGGTATTCCGTCGGGTGCCGTCGACGATGGGATGCGTCGATGAGCGAAAGAGAGAGAGAGAAAACCGTCGGGATTTTCGTGGGAGGGCGAACGCGTTTCAGGGAATGTTTCTCGGCGCGTTGATTACGGTGCAGTCGCGAATCCCGCGTCGCCGCAGCGATAAATAAGCCGCTTATGCCGTAATCTAATCCCAGAGTCGAGAGCTCCCTCTACGCAAGAGGAAGGTGTGCGACGCGAAAATGTGTATTCGCCGAGGAGATTGCCGTTGATAGGGCAACCGTCGAAACGACGACGACGACCGGCGTGGCGTGGCGAGGCGATGACGTCGTTGACGGAAGATGGAACGCCATGGCATTCCCTAATGATCCCGGTGGCTTCGCGGTGGATAATATTTTCCTGGGCCACCGTGGTGATGGAGAATAATCTGTAACTTAAGGGCGGTTAAGGGACGCGCCAAAAACACCGACTGAATTGGCGTACTCGACGGGCTCTTCAGCTGGAAAGCAGATTTTTAAACTTTTGAGGATGATGTCTCTGAAGTCTACTGTGACTCTAGAGAATAGTTTAAAATTTATTACTAGACCGCGGATCTTTATGCATTTATAGCAAAATTGAGTGGGTAAAATTCAAAATTGTTGAAAATGTTTTAAATTGGTGATGTCCATATACCGGGTATTTCACCGAACTTGACCACCTTGAATATCTTTGTTGCTTTTAAAGATACCTCAAATGTCTGAAGGACAACGCTGCACACAACAAAAAAATTGTTGTCTTTATGTAATTTTTTTTAGAGGTATGAAGGTCACCTTCATTTTTTTGTACTAACCTATGTATGTCGAAAAGTTAGTTCAGGAGATATTTCAATTTAAATAACTCTAAAACACCATTACCATTAGAGTTATTTAAATTTAAATATCTCCTGAAGTACTAACTTTTCGGCATACGTAGGTCAGTACTTTTTTATAAAGAATGTCCAGCCGCATCGATTGATGTATTAAAAAATACCTCATTCCATTAAAAAAATGAAGGTGACCTTCATATCTCTAAAAAGAATTGCATAAAAACAAAAATTTTTTTGGTATCGTATGAGCCCCATTTTACCATTCAACTTTGTCCTTCAGACATTGGATGTAACTTTAAAAACAACAAGGGTATTCAAGGTGGTCAGGTTAGGTGAAATACCCTGTATAAATGCATTTCACACTCAACAAATGCGTCACAACAGTAAAGGTGTTGAAATTAATAAAAAGGATACGAATAAAATTGTTAATATCGGTGTAGTACTATACGCGCTAAATGGATCGTAGTACGTTTTTCTTGTATAGTCGGCTTATACGTGAGTTGAATGATGCGGCGATGTGTTCAATGTTGGCTTCCCTAGCTCGATCCAGGATGATCCTTATGATCCTTATGAATCCTTTTGAATTCCTCGCGCCATTCAGTATATAAGAATTGGGGTTTGTATCCAGATTTGTACGCCATAAACAAAGATTCGGCAGACACATGCTTTATTTTTCAACCATTCATTCTCTATTTTACGTTTGATTTATTACTAGATAGCGGACTTTACGCATTTATACAGAGATTAGAAGAATTTAGGAGTACTATCCCTGTATTGTTTCCAGTTTTTAGAAGTTATTAAAGAAGCAAAGCTATTTTTTAAAACATTCTTAAAGCTACTTCTTGTAGACACGTTAGTCTTTCTTATTGTTACTAATGCAGCAGCTGTTAATTTAATGAATTCATCAGAAACTGAGTAATCTATTTTCATACTCTGGGTCAAAATAGACCTCGCCATCAGAGGGTTCTGTGTTTCCGTTACAATTTGAAACAAAATTTATTGATTCAAAGCAAAAATTGATGAAATAATGTACTAGGATCTTTTAGGCATCTACTTTCCAAGAAGCGTTACAGGGTTAACAATTAACTGTGCCAATATAAGTTTTATTTTATACACGATATTATTCTCTCGGTGCAGCACAACAAGAAATGAGCCAAACAACGTCCCACATTTAGAAGCAAAAATTGACCGAATTTCCATCCAATAAGCACGCAAGGATAACAGCTGGAGTTCTTCATGTTCGGGATTCGTACTAAATTTGGAGTGGCGTATAAGTGGAGACGTTGGAAGTCCGATTCGGCCGGAATCGCGTTCGATCGATTCCAGAGACCTCGAGCGCGGGTAGGATCCTCCCGGTATTCTTTCAAAATGATTAAACAGCCGTAGACGAAGGGAAATATCGTGTAAAATTTATTTCCCCCGAATAATTTGTCGGGCAAATGAAGCGTAGTTGGCCGGCAAGCCGATATCTTCGATTTCCCCGGCTAAAATTGAGGCGTCCTTGTTCGTTTTATCGGCAGATTGCTTTCCACGACCACCGGGCTCCTATACATGATTCGATTGCCGTGCTGATTGGAATCCGTCCAATTAAAACAGTACCCGCGGATATACGGACGCGACCACGAGGAAATATTATTTGAAATATTCCCAAAGCGCATCGGCGATTTCTCTACCCTCGTCTTACATTCGCTCCCTTCGCTCCCTTCGCTCCCTCTCCCTCTCTCTCACTTTTTTCCATCCCCTGTCGTAATTTTTTTCCCCCGAGCTGAGAAACTAATATTCGCGGTATATTACTCGTGAGAGGTCCAACAACGATGGAACACGGCCGAAGAAATTCCAACTTTCTGTCGGCGCGCCGGGCAACTTCGCCTCGTTTCTTCCCAGATGCCGTTGCATTGTTTCGCTATAAACGAATATTTATTAGACGACGGTTTCTTTTTTTTGTCAGCCGAAGAAATTTTAAGCGAACACATATTTCTCGGTGGAGGGCGTGTTCCTGTCTTTTTTTCACTGAAGAACTTCGAAAGCTTTCGGGATCTGAGGGAAATTTCGTTTACCTACTTTTTGGCGTGATGCGGGAGTTGTGTTCAAACTTGGCTGATCTCTGGGACCTGAAATGCAATCCGCCTTCTTCATAGATTAATAATGACTTATAAGAAGTACAATGGTTATAATCTGCCGCCTTCTTGTGCGATTGTTTATTTGCTATGCATGTGCGTAAATAACAGACTTCATTATTGACTGGCAGTATACTTGCAGGCCTGTTCAACTTCTTCTTCTCGCGGGCCACGCGACCCCCACCATCAATTAGTCCGCTCCAAATAGTGGGGGAACGTCACCTCCCACTTTAGTAGGTTCAGCTCCTCATTTCTGTAATAAATGCGTAAAATCCGCTCTCTTTTTTTATTTATTTTTAATCATTTTAATCTGGTGCAATTGATCTGCACATTTTTTGCCATGAATGCATACAATCCGCAGTCCAGCAATTATTGTAGAACTTTCGTTTAATAATTGATTAATATTGCGATGATTCATTTTATTATACTTGTTTGTTTTACATCCATTATTTTATTCGGTGTACTGACATATATTTTATAGATCTGTTAAACTCCGCATTAGATTTCCCTGCGAAAAACTCTACTATGAAATAGCAAATGGTTTCACAGAAATTTCGCGGTTATCGCTAATGGATTCTAGCCTAGTTTGCAATGTTATCGGCAACGTTGAATAAATTTTCAACAAACAGTAACTAATCCTTGAAAACAATGTTCCCATATAACATATAACGACAAATAAAAATGACACAATTCTAAAAGATTATACAATGTTTAATCATTAAATAATCTCTGTCAATAATTATTAATATTTGTGCAATTACGTACCTTATAAAATTGAATTGAATGAAACGAATTAAAAAGCTGTTAGATATTAAACTGATATTACATTCTCGTCATTTGAATGTTCGATCGACGCATCATATCATATTTCAGTAACGGATATGATTTTTAAGCTAATTACAATTCGCCGCATTCTATAGAATATTTTGGCGAGAAATGATTGAATCTATATGCAAGCACTGGTGCTGCTGCATCTATCATTATTTCCATTACGCGGGTCGTGCACACGAAGCGGTTAAATTTCCAATTAGCCGCGTCGACTTTACAGCCGAACGTATTCGATAGCAAATAATAAATGTTAATGACAGAAACGAAGGGCATAAAGGAAACATGATCAAACCACGGCATCGAAACTATTCGGATTTTATTTAATCCGCTTGGACGTGCAAGTTCCATGTGCGGTTGTTTGACCGATGGATCGCGCAGATTGAAGATCATCGATATATATTTAATCCGTTAATCACAATAATTTCATGCACAAATTATAGCTTTAACTATATTAACATATAATCGTTGGGACATTACCGTTTATTAAATGTACTATTTATCGTTCTGGTAATTAATCTTTCGACCCGACAAGCAAACGCCGGATATTATGTATTTGACTGAATTTATCCACATTTATACGAAATTAATTCGATGAAATAAAATGAAAAATCATAATTGCTTCTATCGAAACACTATGCTTCACACGATCACGTGAGATACTTCTTCACACTCCTCTAGAAATCAACATTTTTCTCTTATTAATTTCAATTACGATTGCATATCAAACATCAAATTAATCGAAGAGTTATATTTGCTTTTAGCAACCGCTCTGATTTACGACGAGCGTTTACGCAGCTCGGACTAATGAATTAACGTCATAAAATATTTTGCTGCCGGCACCTAACGAGTGCGGTAATTAAAACACAAGCAGAAACGTTCGTTAATCTATCTTAGGCGTCTAATTTGACTGTGTTCTCTTCCTAGCAATCGATAAAGTCGGATAGAAATGCGTATCATTCACAGTCTAGTGATAAGTGGCGTTCACATCAACATACGGAAGCTAATAACTGTTATTTAAGTGTTATCTTCGATTGCATCATTCCGGCCCTACTGACATTGCGTTCGTTAGCGTGCGAATCATATATCTGATCGTTCCGCAAGAAGCAGTAAAATATTATATTACCGAGTCATTGCTCTGTATCGATCGTATTCGCGGCGGCCGTAAGAGAAAAGTAATTTCGAAGAAAATTAAGATCATAATCCTGCTTCCAACAGTAGCAAATTGATCCCCGGCCGCGTCCCCTCGCGGTGCGTTCAGATGCATATCTGGAAGTTCATCGTGGAAACGTAATTAGTAACGTTTGATGGTTTGATCGGAAACGAGTCTCCGGAGAAGCAGAAGTACAACGGAAGTCCCGACTTCATAAAGCCAATTCTTCGGAGCGAAGTTTCTCCCGCGATGATCCCCGGTGATTGTAACCGAGCCAGTCCCTGGCCTGGTTGCGATCGAGCGAAGATACTGCTTGGAAGACCAGTCATCTTGCATTATCTTCGATATCATTTCAAGCGCCGTGCTCGACCTCAGCGAATTAGCCCGGGAACGATCGTCGAGGAACTTTTGATTTTCGAGGATTTCCTTATCTGATTTTCTGGCAGATAGTTCGCAATTATCAGAGTTCGAACGCGAACCCTGCAGTTTTAGGATTGTGAAATATTACAATTAGTTTTGATGACGAGATGTATGTTGTGGTATATTCTACTATTGGTTTGGCAAGAAAGTAATTTCGGTGTTTTAAGGTGAAATAGAGCCCAATTTTTCTATTTAAGCAATGAACTTTAATGTATAAGATATTTTCCCTTTTGTTCGACGATCTTTTCCAAAAAGAATAAATAAGAAAATAATTTATTGATTAAAGTTTTCATATCTTGAATAAAGAAATTCGGTTTTATTTCACTTTAAAATACCGAAATTGCTTTCTTGCTAACCCAGTACACATACATATTCTTGTATATTCTTGTATATTCTTGAAAATTTTTGCATGTTATTGTATATTCTTATATATTCAGGATACATTTACAGATACTTCAGTGACAGCAATTTAAAAATTGGTAGTTTGAATATACAATAGATCAGTATCAGGCCTGTTGCATAATTCAATTTAAATGACCACAGGTTAATTGAATATATACATAGAATATTGTAATTCAATCTACTAAAATTATTTATGCAGGCAACTGAATTATTGGACCTCATTAGAGGTACAACATTGTTGATAATTATCTGCAAATTTTAGTTTACCGCAAATTCACTATCTAAACACTTAGTTAATTGAATCGCTAATGAAAATTAAGCATGAAAATTAAGCCAGCACCCTTTAAAAACTTTTTGATCTTTCTAAATCTTTACAAAGTTAGTTTGAAATTGCTAAGGAATGTGGAGGATAAAATTATAGGTCACGATTTTTTACTTTTTCTTCTGTGCCTATATTGAAAATTTACAGTTAGGAGCAAAGCTGATCAGACACACTTTAAATCAGAATAATGTTTTTATGAATGGACCAAACGACTTCAATTTCTCTGTAAGGCTAGAAGAATTAGGTTAGTAAGTGACGTCTACAAAATATGTTGAAGAAATGCATTTGGACGGAATTGTAAAAAACAATAGTAAACATTTATTTTTACGACTTTTTTAGCTGGGCCAATAACGAAAATTTAAAAGATGTGTTTGGCCAACTGATATAAATTATATACGCTCCGAAAATTTCATCGAAATTCGTTAATTGGTTTACGAGTTATAAACGATCAAAAATAGTAAAAAGCCGGAAATCTTGAAAAATTGCAATTTTTGCCACTTTTGATCGTTTATAACTCGTAAACCAATTAACCGATTGCAATGAAATTTTTGGAGCGTGTATGTAGTTTATACAAGTTGACCAAACACATCTTTTAAATTTTCATTAATGGGCCAGCTAAAAAAGTCGTAAAAATAAATGTTTACTACCGTTCTTCACAACTCCGGCCAAATGCATTTTTTCAACATATTTTTTAGACGTCATTTACTAAACTAATTCTTCTAGCCTCACAGAGAAACTCAAGTCGTTTGGTCCATTCATGAAACAGTTATTCTCATTTTGCTCCTAACTGTATATATATACATGTATAATGATTACTAGACCGCAGATTTTATGCATTTATGACAAAAATGGGTAAGCACAAGTTAATACAGCGAACATATTAAAAAAATTTAAAGACATCAGCGTATCGGTTTCAGCTTAATCAGATAATTAAAAAGAAGAAAGTACTTTTTATCTCACTTCTGTGTCTTGCAATCAATGCAAACATTTTTTTATTTTATTTCGGATCTTTATGCGAAATAAAAAGTTCTTGTATTAATTACAACGATCACGCGAGTTAGAAATAAGTTAATTTCGTCCATTAATAATTTTAATAAATCGCGGAGAACATTATGATGTTCTTTAATTCTTCTCTAATGTCGTCACTGTGTGTGTGTGTTCTTAAACACATAAAATCCGCAGTAATAACGACGTAGATCAAGGCATCCGAACGTCGATGTCTCGGAATAATTCAACTAATCGAGATTCTGCTGTATTTTGAGGAGAATAGGATTTCGAGCGAGCCAGTCTCATTAATTTTTCTACAAACTCCGTCCAGCCTAAGCATAACGCGCGCACTAGCGTCTGGCGCGAGCGTGTTCGGTAAATCGCGGCGAATTATCGATCGAAATTTCGCCGGGTCTGTTTTCCCAGGCCTCGCGTCGCTTCTTCGTAGCTCCCCGGCGAATAAATCCGCATAGTCGAAGGAAAGAATCGCCGCAGTAAACCGCGAACCGCCAGGGGGGAGAGTCTGAAGCGAGAGGCCGGACCGTCTGGGGAGCGTCGGAACAAACAACTGGAACGCGGACAGGGATAGGCATTCTCTCCCCGGTACCGGATATAAATCCGCCCACTCGATGTCACGAACCAGGAGCAAAAGAGAAAAACAGAGGGGAGACTAGGTTAGGTGGTAGCAGGCGGTTTTCGCTGGATGGAGGGGCCGAAGAGGGGTGAAAGTTAGCAAAGGGCTAGGCTTTTTGGATATCCGCCAGGAACTCGGCCGGAGGAAAACACTGCAGTCGAGAGGGAGAGGGTTGTTTCAAAGGACGGTCCTTTTCGGACGGAAGGGGAAACGCGGAGGACACCCTACGTCCGCTTCAAAGAGAGACGTTCCCGCGCAAAAGGAAGCGCAACCAGCTCTGTCCGGTACCAAGTGTCCCGTCTGTCGCCATTTTGGATCGGCTCACCGGGTTGTTCGCCGAGCTTGCGGTCGCAAAACTGGGACAGAGAGAAGTTGCTGCTAACAAGTTCCGCGAGCCGGGATTGTATGGGAACGTTTCGCTTTTCGAATGAAATTCGATGGCTCGTTTTGTTGAGAGCTACGGTTTTTCATGACTTTTCAAAGGTTTTGCGAACTTTGCGGGGCTGGTTTCACGAAGTACTTCGTTGTCGGGAATATCGTTGGTATATATGGATTATTGTTCGGCCCGCGGTGCCGCTGGTTCGCGTGTTTGCACTGGGTTGAGGACGTTTGACGAAGTTTTTTCAGGTCGGTTTTGGAACTCACCTGGTCCGGATGGGTTAATACTATTGATGGAACGACGGGATGTCTGTCATTCCACTAACGTTAAGTGTATGCTTCTGCGCAGCTAGGAGCGCAATTTCAACAGAAAGATTAATGTTTTACAAGGTTCAACCAGTCAATTCTAGTTTTACTGTCCTGCAAACTCTAAAAATAGGATTACAATTATTCTCAGCATTGTAGGGGAAGAGATTGGGTTATGAGACGGGTTTTGTTTTCGGTCTGTAACCTTTTGCTTGATGAAGATATCAAAGAGTTTTATATACCGTTGGAAAGGTGAAAGAAATACGAAGCTTTTATATGTAAAAAGTTTCGTGATTTGATCAACAAGTAAAATTTTATGGCCAATTTTCCGAGGACATGTTTTTTGGCTTCCTGAAAAAGGTGGTTGGGTTGTGAGACACTCGGAAAAATTAACTAAAAGTGGTAGAATATAAAGTAAAACCCATGTAAATTTTTATGCAGAAATGAATTTTTATTTATTTTAATGACATTAAGTCAGAAGTGGCCAAAGGAGTTAAAAAGAATGGGAAAAAATTGAAAAAAAAAGCAAAGAATGGCGAAGAAAAGTAAAAAAAAATATAATGAATGGAAGGATTCGATAATGATCTTCCTCTGCGTCATCCAAGTCGCTGTCACAATGTTTGCATGTGAAAAACGAACGTCTTCAAATAACCTTCAACCCAGAAAAATGGTATAAATAAAATTCAACGTGTAAGATTCATTCGATGTATTTCTGTTACGCTAATTGTTCAAAAATATTCCCTTGAGCTGCTTCCCTCGTATTATGCAGCTAAGTACAATACATTCGAGTTGGAAAGAAAATAAAAACGACGAATAAAAATGAAACGGTTCATCGTGGTCAATATAGTTTAAATGGTGTCGTGTTGTATTTCATTAAAATATAACTGAAAGAATCTACACGATCAAAGTGGCATTTCAGTCCCGAATTTTTCACGTGTACCAAGACGATAACTGTACCGTCTAACAGCATAAAGTCTTTCATTGAAGCACGTCGCAAACGAGGCACGATGCATATCACCCATCGAGCCAATCGCATTCTAAATTCATTATCGACGGAAGAAGAGCGCCGAGATTTGCTCGACTCATTAACCGAAGGCTCCATCAGTAGACATCATAACCGAGCATCGGTAGTACAGCTTGGTGCACGTGTCTTGCTGCGTCCGACCCGATAACGATCATAAATTGCATCAATTACGAGGCGGTTCTAGTGGCCGTTGAACGTTCGTAGCGCGACACAGTTTTAATTACCCGCGACCGAGGCTCGTTGCAGGTGCATTCGAGTGCATCCCCTGCACATGCGACGAACGTCGGATCTTCTCCCCTGAGTCATGCGAGTCAGTCAGAATCGTCCAATTGATCGTCGGTCCCTACGAGTCGGAACCGCTCTGCCGGGAAGATTATTTAAATTGAGCAACGCCCGGTCGACGATTACCGGGTCTGCGGTCCCGCTAATTGCATCCACGATGAAACGTGGCGCATGCCCGCCGCGCAACAGAAAAGATTGCCTCGAAATTCCCTGGCGAAATATCCGCCGCTAATAAACACCGTGCATCTCCATTCCCCTCCTCTCTGTCTCTCTGTCCTCTCGGAGGCTCGAGAGGACGCCAGGCACTGTAATCCCAATAATTGTTAGGAATTCGACGGTTCCTCCTACCCGACGACGACACGGTTGTTTTCCCGTTCACCAGAACGTGCCAACAGCCGGCTGACATTTTCACGCGAGCGGACCCTCCTCGACGGTTGCGGAATCGCCGCGATTATTTTGACACCGCGAATTAATAGATCCCCGGTCGCACGCTCGAGAGTTGATTGCTTAATCACGGATGACGGCTCTCGCCTCGCGATCGAACGCCCTCTGGCTGGCGATCAATAATTGATTATTATGCTGGAACGGGTACGTTTCTCCGATTTCTTCTCGATGGTAGTAGCACCGTGACATTTCTACAAAAATGCAGACTTTTTGGTGGCGTTGTTCAGTCGATTTCGCAATCACTCGTACGGATCTCTGCCTCGCGGTCCGATCGCGTGATCAATAATTGAAGATGTTCCTTTCGGGTCGGAGGGAGACGCGGTTTTCTCGAAAATACTTATATTCGAACGTCTGTCAAAATCTTGACAAATTTTCTCCGTGACTGAAGCTACCACAGATTTAAAAGTCGAAGCTTCCTCTTTACGACGAGACCTTAAAAATTGATGTACGATTTTTTTTCGTCGTTTTATCGAGCTTTCAATGAGAGACGTGCCGCCAATTTTGCGAGGGCTTCACGCGACCGAACTTGTTCCTCGTTTTTGTTCCATGAAATAGTGAAAAAAAATCGTACATCCATTTTTAAAGAGTAATTGGAAAGAGGAGGCTTCAATCTTTAAATCTGTGGGAGTTGCATTTATGAGAAAAATTTTTTTAAGTTTTTGGAGACGTTCGAATTTGTAGCATTTTTTACGAAAAATATCTTTCTTGTCGAAGCACACATGTTTGTAATATGGAACATGTCTGAGCATTTCGACTAAAAACGTGTTAATTGTTATATTAAAATGAATGATAATAAATTACGAGAACATATCAAGATTTTTCAGAAAATTCAAGGATTGCTAGGAAGGTTGGAAAACATCTGTAAATTTGCTTAATTGAAAGTTAAAAATTTATGATTTATGAATGCGTCGCTCAACATTGAACAGTCTACAGTTTCCACACACCAATCATTTTCTTTTACCCAATGATCATTAATTACTAGAAGGCAGTTAGAAGAAAAACTTAAATACTAAATAATTGCCGGATCGGCTCTTCGTCGACACATTTTCGTGTGAAGTAACTTCAGCCGGTGAAAGTGTCTAGCCAGCCTCGAGACATAAACTTTCTTTCCAAATGTTTGTAAATCACTCCTAATCTCTCACTTTTAGTCTCTCGCCAATTTCCTTGCGCGGAGCCCGTTTAATTATCTTCGTCCAATCAGAGAACAGGCGCAAAGTTTTTATTTATCGTTCGCCTCTTTTATCGCTTTTTGCACAATCACTTCTCCGAACCTGAATCATTATTCAACCCTGCCTGATGCAATAGCTGCAACTGGAAGAATTTAATAACCGGTTAAATGTTAACAAGAATATTATTGACGACGGTAGACAGAAGAATTTATTTTAAAAATCGAGAGCCGAAATTTGAATTGGAATTAACACTAAACCTACCATTGCCGGTCGAATGAACCGGCCTTACATTTTTAATTTTATAATTATTGCAGTTATGACGTTGCTTGCATGGAAAACGATTCGGTAAATTTCTTTATCCAAGCGCATATTGCAATAAAAATTGCACAAAATCTAAATAAATAGAGCCTTGTCATTTTTATCAGCTGAAACATTTTAATCGCTTTCAGTGCTCGGTAGTTTTAGTGTTAAGAACGTCCCTTGTGAAAAATAATTAACACCATCCTCGTGGATTCAAGTTCGGCGCAGTTGGATGAAAATGTGAAGTCAGACTCGACACAATATTGTTACGTCCTAGGGTGGACGTAATTACAGATTTAAAGAGGTTTGTTAAATTCTAAGTGACTTTGATCTTGGAATTGGAACGAAGAAATCGAAGATGTGTATACTCTTTAAAAATGATTTGAGATATTGATTTTGTATAAAAATGAACAAAAATATATTCTATTAAACAAATTTAGAATACATTGAGTTAGTGAAATCTTATTATAAATTGTTAGTAATCACCGATACGCAGTTTTTTCGCTTGTGAAGCCTCAATGCTGTCGCTCCAGCACGCTTTAGAATGATGTAGAAAATATGGTTATTCCTTTGGAGTTGTTGGAGATGGTGGTTCTCCAGCAGGTGTACACGTTTCGTCACTTTATTGAACACACACAATATTGTTCCTGCGGGTTTACTCGCTTTCTTGCCGGATCATATTACTCTGTGCGTCTTCCTAAATTAGGGGAACGCACCATTTCTTAGACTTATTAGTCACGAGGTGACTACATCATCACCAATTCTTTCTAATCGTTTTCTTCGTAATTGCTTTCTTCTAAATCGTGCACATCGTATCGGTCGGAGAACAAAATCTATTGCTCATCAATTCTGCCGAAAATCCTCACACTCTTCAGTGATGAACAGACTTCAGCGAGTATTCGCTAACGATTTATTTTTAGAACTTGACAAAATAAAATAAATCTCGCTATGATCTTAATTTGCTCAATGTGAAGATTCAAAATGAGTTTTATAAAGTATATAAAAAGAAATTAAGAAAATGTATGACATGCTTGATTTTATCATCAATTATTATTATCGGCTAAACCACTGGACGTGGCGATATCGCCAAGGATGAAGCCTGGAATGACGGGACTCGGGTGGATTTAGACCCAGCGGTGGAAACGTTCCATCCCGAGTTCCACCATTAGGTCGAACAGAGAAGATTTTATTCTCTAAAATGAAACGGAACCAGCCATAATTGCCAGGAGATCGTCAAAAGCATCCAGCCAGGGTGAAGTATTGCACGAAGTGGCCATCAATTATCCGGAACAATTCATGCAGTTACGTGATTGTTAGCGGGGGCTGGGAAGCAAACAGGGAAGCGTCGACCCGGATATGTCGGCGGGACGATGTTCATGAAACGAAACGGGACGAGGCGAGACGAAACGAAAGAGAAATTGCGCGATCCTCCTCGAACTCTCGACATTCCTAGGGACTTTCTTCACGGACGAACGGCACGGCACGGCGAGGCATGAAAACGTTTCCTCGTTAGATATCGCGCGCGGCAGACGCGATAGGTCGCGTCTTGAACTATGTGTGCCACGCGGTGAAGAGGATACCCAGAGGTCTCCTACGAAGACCCTCCGTCACCATCGGGAAAGTGTGCCATCGAAAGGTCAACGTTTACTTCTTCTGAGGAGAGGCGGACGTTTTCTGCTCCTTCTTCTTTCTGCCGGGATTGAAAGACCTTTGTACTCGCGCGTTCCTCTTTTTCGTTGCGTCCCTCGTGTCTGTTTCCAGCCTCCGTGCACATTTGCTTCTCTCTTTCGTTCTCCTTCTCTCTCTCTCTCACTGGCCTGGATCTTCACCGTTCCTCACTCTCTCTTTCTCTCCACCGGTTTATTACTCCCTGTCTCTCGCAGAGTCCTGAGCGTTTCGAAGGAACGAGGTTTGCTCGCCGATTCCCTTATTTGTTCGCTGCAGCGAGCTGAATCGACAACGCTGGAAATTTTAAGCCGTCTCCTCTCGCCGTCTCCTAGGGTCTTTCGCTTGTTCTTTTCTCTATTCGTTCAATTCTTTCTTTTTTTATTCCTTTTGTCAGTTGTTTTCCTTTGGCGGATTGGAATCTGCGCGGCTACGACAAACAATTTCGATGTGTGTGCACCGGGAGCTGCAGTTTCACCGGCCATTTTTACGAGTCGCTGATGTCCGATTGCCGAGAGGATTTCGCTGCGTGTCCACTTCCAGGGATGAATTCGTGACCGGGTGGTTTCATGACGGAATTCTGGACTTTATCACGAAACCTACCACCACCGGTCAAAGTGACCGTTACCAGATCTTTTATTTTACACTTATTGAAATAATAACAATTATTTGATGAGAAATTATTGTATAGATGTCTTTAATAGAGCACGTATTACAATAGGAGAAATTAATCTTGTCATTTTTATACGGGAGCATGCACCAGTTACTTTTGAGGCTCGGTGGCTTTAGTGTTAAGGATTTTGGGAGGGGAATGTATGTATTACCTGACGTAAAAATACGTTTGAAGAAAATGAATATAGGTCTGTAAATAATGAGATTTTACTCTTTAAAATGAGCTCAGGTAGACGTACACGAGATACACGACTGTTTTACTTGAAGTAATAACTAGACTGCCAGAATATAAAATTCGATGGAATTTCGTACAATTTTGATTTGTTTAAGATCTACAAAGGCTGTTCCCATTAAAAACAGGATTTTATTTCATTCCACTTTCTTAAAGTTTGTCTACAAAAATATTGGAAAATGCATAAACATCCGCAGTCTAGTAATAACTGTTTAAATAGCAACAATTTAGTTCGCACTCTTCTAAATTAAGATTTACAAAATTTTGTATTCCACTCGGCGTAATCGGTGAGTAACCTCCTCCTTTTTCGAAGTCGGTTAAAAATGATGAAAATTCAAAGTACAGCTTGACTCCCGTTTAAATGTTGATTGTTTTAATAGTGAAATCGACAACTCATGCAATTCTAATAATTTGATGGTACACTGTACTTGTGCATATAAGAATTACATTAAAAATCTGCAAAATATTGACGAAAATAGCCAGAAAGTTTGAAATCAATTGTTAAATTGTCTTGGCAAATTCACGAAGATGACGTTACACCTGTGCCTCTTACACGATGGACGTGTAAAAATCGATTCAATGAGAATAAATGACATGAAAACAAATAATAGATAAATAACATCCATGATGTAATATCCATGTGGGGTGCACTCCCGATCGCCAAAATAATGAGCCTGTTAAAATGTTGCAATCTCGATGCCCGATACCGGCGGAACAGAAAGTTCTGCGATCGATTAGGTCGTCAAAGGCAATTGCCAGTGGAGTCACCGGCAGAAAACCATGTTCCTCTGTTTCGGTTCGAAATATCTCTGGACAGGACGCAGGGTGGCGTTTAAGGGCTCCGGCCAATATAAAGAGAACTGGTCGGGTAGAGGGGAGCAAAATGGAGGCAAAGGTCTCTCGCAATTACCGTGATCCACGACGCTGGAACTGATCCACTCTCGAAAACCGGTCACGTATCTTTACCTGGACACTCAATCGGCAGGCCCTCCACCGCATCCTCTCTTCTTGTTCGTTCCTTCCGTGGATCAGAGCCGGGATTAGAGGAAGAGTCCATTAAGGAAGCCTCTGCAGCTGCAGCTGCAAAGTCACTCGAGCGTGATCGAGCCTGGCGATCGGCCAGAATCCGCGAGTAGGCTCGCGGATATTCTACATCGATTTGTCCGAGTGCTCGGAACATCGGGGCATTAATAAAAGCATGTCGATATCAAGTCCCATTTAGCTGGCTCACGGGCTCGTTCCCGCGGCTTCCGGACCCATCTGCCAGGCATTCTGATCAAGGCCGATCGTTGCTTTTATTTAGTTTACCCCGGGAATACCACCTACACTAATTTACCGATCGCGGAGCCGAACTCGCGCGAGCTATCTCGCACTTAAATTATACGGCCACGATAAAAACTGCTGTTCTACAGATTTTTTTTATCGGCAGATCGGGAATAGTACTTCGGGATGGCCGCAGCAATGGCTTGTAAAATTGCTCCGTTTAATGGGCCTCCAAATAAACATCTTCCGGTTACAGGAAACTTTTGCTCGAACTTATCTGTAGGGCATTTTGATAAGAAACGTTACTATCAGAAACTTTTTCAAAATATCTGTTAGAACATGGGTACACAATGAACCATTCACGATTAAATATGAAATGGAATTTATCCTGTTTTATTTAAAGGGTGTCCCAGCTAACTTGACCACCTCAAATATCTTTGTTGTTTGAAAATAAAAATTTTCGAACTTTTTTTATTGCAATGTATAGCCAATCGAAAACTGATCGACTTTTGTTGAAAAATTTTTTTGTCAGATTATTGCAAGTAATTGAAAGGGCCACTTTAATTTTTTAAAATGGCACTCCAAGGTCATCCGAAGGTCATGGTATACTAGGTCGTTGAATTCGTCTCGATACGGGCTATAATACTGTTAAGTCCAAAATACCAAGTGCCATTTGAAAACATGAAGGTGACCTTGATATCTCTAAAAAAATCACATAAAAACAAAAAATTCTTTGGTATCATGTGAGCCTCACTGAACCATTCAACTTTGTCCGCCGGACTTTTGACGTATCTTTAAAAACAACAAAGATCTTCAAGCTGGTCAAGTTAGCTGGGACACCCTGTATATAAAGGCACGTTGTGAGGCACGTCCTTACTATTTGACTTCATGTATAGGACAAAGTTGTTCAGAATGATGACCTTGACAACATATTTCAACGCCATCAAAATCGGTGAGGAAGCCCCTAATGTAAATAATTACCCAAACTCTATTTGCTTAATAAATAACAGTAGATTATTTTTGTCAATTTGTTCCTTAAATAAATTCCAATAATATCATCTCACTGAAAAGGCATTACACAAAAATAAATGGAAAGGCCAAATTATTGTGTTCTGGTCTTATTCAACAATATCGTATGAGTCATAAATTTAACCATTTGTGCACGAGGATTTTTTTAAGTACTACGAATATTCTCTCGAATTCGAGAAAAAATATTGGGCATTCCATTTTTAAAAAATTGAATGTATTCGTACAAAACAGATAACAAGTTATTTAAAGTCGTCATGTTACGAGACTCAGCTTATATGCTACATATTAAATATTGTCATGGTAAAATATTTATTCACGATGAAGTAAAGTAAATCATGACTCACTTCGCTTTCATAATCCCCGGCAGACTTATTAAATTTAGCCCGAGATCTGTGCAAAGTGTCGCGCACGATGTTGCGGGACAAGTGGTTACCGAAGTCGTAAAAAAGTTATGAATAAAGCTGTAAAAGTGCGTTCACGTTGTCGCGATAAATATCGAACGACGAACAATTGAAAATTTCTGCACCGGTCGAGGCGTTGACACGATGTCCCAGCTTGTGTACCGAGGTGTTCTCGTTAGAGCAGCTCCGATGAACGGGACGCGGCCTTAACGTGCCGGGAAAACTGGTAATTTTCGCACTCGTATGGTAATTAAAGGTCTCGTTGGACGTTGGTCTCGTTCGTCAAGCGGAACGGAAAATTAATTGGCAAGATGAAAATGTTGCCGCGCAACGGCTCTTGATTTAATTACGAGCCCGGCTTTCTTAGAGGGATGCTCCGGTACAAACCAGTGAATTTCATGAATAAACGAGCGAAACAATGATCGCTCGCGATTCATTCCACTTCAGCTTCTGTCGTTCGCGGTTTTTCGACGAAAGTTTAGGTCAGGCATGAATGCAGCATTATGCCAGCTATAATTGCGACCGGGCTCACAGTCTCTGCTTCTCCACCATCCCCTTATTTACTCGTAAACGCGTACATGTTACCGCGCCGTTGTTCAATGGCATTGCGGCCTCGTTTTCTTTTAAACTGTGTGCACAGCTGCATAAAGACCGATGCGTTGCTAAACAAATTAAGCGGGGACAGTCTAATGTAATTTTCCTTTAATTAGTCGCGTTGAAAGGAGGCTCGAAAAATGGATTCCTCAGCCCGAAGGAACGAAAAAGTGGGCAAACCGAATTTACTGCGAGTGTCTGCACACTTGAAGAACGTTTGTAATATATTCATTGAAATTGTTTCGTTTCTTTAGTTTTTTTATATGAGCCGTTTATTCTGAGAGTGGCCTAAGTGTCTTCTTACCAAGAGTGGACTTAAGCCACTTTCAAAATTAACAACTAGGTTTGTCATAAAATTTGAAACAGCCCAAGTCCACATTCGACGTAATTTAAAATGCTTCAAATTGAAAAAGCAATATTCAGTTACAAAACTTGAAAAACATCATTTATGCAATTCAGGAAATCTTCTAACTATATAAATTACATAACAATTTACTCCTCATTTACGTTTTGTGTATGCGATTTGAAGAAGTCATTGTGCTCCGGTGGTATATATCGTAGTAAGTCCATCATATCCTTGAATTTCGCTGTTGTAATTTGTCGAATATTTTTATAAAGTGGTGTCAATACAATATTTTCGAATTTTCTTCGTCTACCCCGACGTGGTTATAAATTCAGTATTTTAAACTCTGCATTCTCATCCATTGATATCTTATAGACAATTTTATATGGTTCGTTTCTAAAAAAAAAAAACAACCAGCATATTTTTAATCAATTTATTGTCTCTTCGTTAGAATTCGTTACTCTTTTAAAAATTGCATCCTCTAAAAATCTTGTTGATATGAAATCCTCTTGTTTCATTTCATTTAAAATAAAGTTACTACCTTTTCGGCACTTCTTGATAACAATAATCTCGGGGGACAAATAGTAAATTATTTTTCTTTAATGACATTTCTACGACGCCAAAATCTCCATCATTCGATACAAACGAATGTCCTACTAAGAATTTATGGTCTATCAAACAACTGACAAATAGACTTAGGTCACGTTCAAAATAAAACTTTGTATCAGTCTATTAACCCCTTGCCTTACAATATCGTGTGAGACTCGTGATGAACATTCTGAATAGAATCTAATAAATATGTGTGTATGTTATTAATTTTCTTTAAACTGAAATGAAATTTTGTTTTGGTATTGTTGATGTATAGTTATTGAAGAACATGTAGGCATACAATATATCTAAATTGTCTCCTTTTTTAGGAAATTACGAACTACAGAAAAAAGTTCTAATCACTGAAACCGTAAAATAAGTCGTAGGGCAAGGGGTTAACCAACTAATTTCCTTTTTCCAAAATCTTTGTGATTTTAAATATATTAGTTACAATTTGCTCTTCAGAATGTGAAAAGATAACGTAGAAATGTAAATATTAAAATTGCTAGCTTCATATTTCTCGAAAATGAACTTAGGCCACTTTTTCAAAACAAACGGCTCGGAACGAAGAGTTCAAAGAAAAAGAGTCCATAAAAAACCAGTTATCCAACTTGTTGATGGTAGATTTAATATTAACTGAGTTACTCCGACATTGTGTGACTTTTATGAGCACTGGCATGACAGTGAACGTGCTAATAAAACACTAGTCCAGCATTAAGCGCTGTCCGGCATTAGGCGACCACCCCAGCAAATCCCAAAAGCTGAACCCCCCCCCCCCTGTATAATTCACTGGAAGAGCGTGCTCAAGAAAAGAACATGTCGCCGCTGTGCAAGGACTCCAATTACGAAGAGGAATTGTTACGATTGCATAATGGCGGCTTTTAGAGCGTAGTCCGGGGATCGACTGTGGACTGGAAACAGAAAAGCGCAGAGAAGAGAGGAGAAGCCGAAGGTGAAATTTAAATTTACGTAGATCGAGAATCCTCGACGCTGTATTTAAACGACTTCAAAGTTTTCCATCGGTGAGCCACAAAAAGGTCCCGCATTCTTCGGATCGTCTGCCCGAGAAGCAAACTAGTTCCGTGGCCCGAGGGAGCTCGGATCATTTGCGTGAAGAATCAAACGGATCTCTCGTTAAGAGCAACTTAGCGACGGACAAGAGAGAAACCCGGAAAATCTGGCCCGATCTTATTCCAACGAGTTCCCCCGAGAGCCTTCACGGGGGCAAACTCATCAGTCTCGTGGAACTATCGACGACCAGGATCGATTCCGAGAGGCGAAATATCGATCAGCGGTGGGAGTGATCTAATTCTTCATGATTTTCAAGTAATTCGATAATCAAATATTTATATGGAAGAGTCGGAGCGTTTTGGAAAAGTCATGTAGAGTATTCGCTCCGCAACTGTCAATATTTTATCCCACCACTGCACAGTACTGCGATTCGAGGTGTTAGCTGGACGAAACCTTCTTTATGATTAGTTATATGGAAGTAGAGATTTTAGTTCAAGAATTGACCTGATCTGGGCTGAATGTACATTATGCGTGAAAAGAGAACGAAATAATGGTACGTGTTATTACCAGGACAACGTGGTAACACCAAATTTGAATAACAGTCGTTTCAGTCGATGAAAGGATTATCTCACTTAATTGTACTGCTTAATCATTCGAACAATAATCATAATAAGATTAACCCTTTCACTACAATGGATATCTCATCTCGTGTATCATTATTAGATAGCGGATCTTTATGCAAAATAAATAATTTTCTACTTGAATTGTAATAAGCTGGAGTGAAGTAGAAATTTATATTTTCTTTCCTAATGTGTTTAATAAGCTGAAGATAATATACCTATATACAGGGTGTCTCAGCTGAAGGAGGCCACCTAAATATCTCCTTTATTTTTAATGGCACAAAAACAAATATTTATGGCACACAATTTAAATGGTACTGAAGGAGGAATATCATAGAAGAACAATTTTTTTGTCCGGTTATTTTTTCGTAGTTTTTCCAAGGTCGGAAGCGAAGTTGGATAATTGTGGATCGTGCAGTTAATGTCATTTATACCTTGATTTGGCCATTATTTTTTGTAGTTTGCGTGGATTGCACTCTTCTATGCGGTCTATGTATTTAGGTTACATAGGTTATTATTTATTTATTATCTTTATTATATTTTTAAGAGAAGCATCTATAGGCGCGAGATATCTCGTCCGTAGTAGGGAAAGCGTTAAAATTCAAAATATTCTTAAACGTGAGGGGTATAGTCAATATGATAAGTTATATAAATAAAAATAATGGGATAATTATTGCTAATCTATTTAATGGTCAAAAAAAAAAATTGAGAATAAATTTAATATCATTTAGATTTTAACTAATTCTTTAATCTATTTGATTAATTCAATGGATAAAATTTTTATAATTAGTTCTTTCAATTACAATAGTTATAAAACTATGCCGGTAACACAGAAACATAACGAAGTCCTCCTCATCACTAGAACTGCTCAGTTTTAACCGACTTCGAAAAAGGAGGAGGTTTCTCAATTCGATCTGTATGTGCCTTTCTTTCCTTTTTTTTTTCATTTGGAAAATTTTCAATTTTGCGCCGCCTCCGAGAAGATTGTACTGTATTTAAGGTCGTGTCTACTCATATAATTATTTATACTTATAATTATTTCATACTTTTTAGTGGATTTGTTTAGTGCGTTTTTTCGAAGTCGATTTAATTTTTTTTTTTTAAACTGAAAACGTGAAAACGCGTTTCTTGATGTTTGAAAAACACAAATCGACTGAGAAACAATCGACCCGTGCGCAGACGGCAATCGCGCCCGTCGCATGGATCGAACATGACGATCAATACGTACGAACTTCACGACGCGATTACAATCGACCCGTGTGTGGACGGCCTTATGTTTATGTCTCACCGGTGTCTCATGCAAGAAACGTAAACACGATGGGCTAACGTTCGAAATCGAATTCCAGCTCTGAGAAAACGGTTTTTGAACAGATGCGATTAGGCTGTTCACGCGTTAAGTCGTGTTGTCTGGTGCTCTTGGTTATATTAGAGCAAGAGATTCATTGCGCTATTACACGTTTTGGCAGTGGTGTGTGAAGTGTGATTCAATAAAAGTCGAATATACCACATCTGAAGCAAAAAGGAGGAACTCGAATCAGGAGTGTATCTGGTAACAAAGACACTCAGCGAACAATTAAATAATACAATGACGTCTCAGAAAGAATCACGTGAAGAGGTCTTCCCCAAGGAATATGAAGCTATAATCATCGATGCGTCGGAAGACATCGCGTTAGAAGACTACGCAGTAGCCATTGGCAAGCTGATCGGCCCCAGTAATATACGTTTTGCTATAAAAAGCACGGACGGTAAAACGTGTTTCTACCTGGACAGTCAGGAAACGATAAGTAAACTCCTCGACGCTCACAAACACGTAGAGATAGGCGATCAAACCTTAGAACTACAATCACTGATCCCCAGATACAAGATGATTGTAATATACAACATAAGCCCGATTGTTCCTCATAGCATTATAGAAGACAAACTCTCAGAGATGAACGTAACAGAAAGATCCTCGATCTATTTTATGACAGCTGGTATAAAAGAACCTGGCTACGAACACATCCGAAGCTCCCACAGATGCGTCTGGATCAATGCTCAAGATGTCAATAACTTAACGGACGCTATGGAAATCAATTTTAAGGACACCATATACCAGATACATTGGCAGGAATATCAAGGTCGTGATTTGTACGTAAAAGAAATAAAAACCCTGGAACAGAAACTAACCGCCTTGGAAGAAAGAATGCTGCAGCTCAAAGAGTTACCAGTCCCACCATCTGACGCAACAGACCCCGATAATATTATCCATCAAGAGGATCAAGTTTTAAACGAAGAAATGCAAAATGTAGAGCCATTCGTTGACATGAGCAAGACAACATTACCTCCTTTCATTTCGTTCCAGCGCTCACCTCCATACTGAAATGTGTAAAACCACATTTTACATTAAGAAGCCTGAGTAAACGTTTAACGGAAATCGTGAATGAACTATAGAAATGCCTTATTATTGGGAGCCCCTTTCGGACGAGGATTTCGGATAAGAATCGTCACGAAACACAAACCAACCGCAAAACAAAAAGATGCTGACACAAGAAAATTATCAGTCCTGCGGATTGTGGCTGCTTTCAGTGGAGCGCAAGAAGTGTTGACCAACGCGAAGAAGATCTACAGATGATTTTGAAGAATATAGACATTTTTGTGGGTGAACTTCGCGCGCTTTAGGAGACTAGAAATTTTTTTAGTAAAATATAATCCTGTAGTTTTGGCCGAGAACATGCGAAAAAAACCAAGTTTTAACGTTAGGAATTCAGTAGTTCAAAAGCGATCCGTGTGTACATCGAACAATTTCAAGCGTTTTTGACAGGTTGGGAGCCGCCATATTAGTACATATTCAGGTTTGAACTTTCAATGATGTCAATGATTTCAATGATCAATGATGATGAACTTTCAACTAATTTCTTGAAACATTATAATTAAGTACTATGTCTATAACAGACTTTCGCGCAAAATGTTAAATACATTAATTCAATTAGATTATACACATTAAGTGATAAGGTATAGAATTAGTAGCTAGCGGTGTTAACACTTTTAATCAATACCGTGCAATACTTTGTTTTTAGTTTCCTTTAAAGAAATAAAAATCACCGCCATTATAATCAGTTGCAGAAGAGAAATGTTCTGTGTCTCTCTCTCCCGACATTATCCTCGAGTATAATATCTCTAAAATTAAAGAACTGCTTTTTGGAATTAAATTAGATATCTATTTTCCATAATTATATTTTCTTTTACACAGGGAGTATGGTAAGTACTTAATCTTTTTCACTAACTTCTTATCAACGAATTTTTTTATCACCAGAACGTTATCGATTAGTCTTGAATTTATACACATTTGATATATGAAATTTCTGTCCCAACAGACGGTTTTCTTTATTATTTATTTAAGTCGGATCGGTAAAAAATATTTTACAATGTTTGATGTATTCATGTCAAAGCAGTCAGGAAGGTGATAGTTTTATCCTTCAAAACTCAGATCTACAAAACGTGTTTCTTAAATTTTGTATTTGACCTTCGGATTCATTGTCAAGATTATTTGGAGGTTAGTACGTATTTTTAAAATGGGAACTCATACTTTTGACTACGGATTCTGAAAGAGCTCGAAATTTCACGTTCAGATATGTAGTCATGTCCCACATTAAAATGGATCCGAAGGTCAAATACAAGGTGATGGCCATACGTCCTCCATTAAACCCTGCAACTTTTATTGCAAAACATTCTTACCGAATATGCTTATCTGAGAAGTTAACACCCCTGGACGGATAGTTTTGGACACCCTGTATACTACTCCGAGTCATTGTATCTCTCTTCTAGAACTGTCGCTCGGCGCGGACACGTGGAAATACAGAGAGAATACTGTAATCGTAAATTAATTTGGAAATATCCATGTATTTAGTACCTTAATTACGGCCATACTTTGCTATTATGAATCGATACTAATTGAACAGGATTACGTCCATGACTAATATCGGTATCTCAATCCACGCCGGCGTGAACGGAGACACGAATTTTGCAAACAGCAAACCTTCGCTCTGCTTCCTGAAAATAAACGGAGCTTTGAAATGATCCCGGTGCAATTAACGCGGTTGTTTGCGCGAGGCGCGCACCTTTTTTCACACTTTCTCGCTTTTCTATGCCAATCACGCGGAAATGAAATTCGAAAAATTGTATTTCGAGCAAATATTGCGAGGACGCGCCGCGTGGATTCGGCGCGTGTCCGGCGCTACGGCATCATGGAGAAATATTTTCTGCTGGAGTTTAGCCGCTTTAAACGGACAACACATCACCGTGGAATCAGTCTCGAAAACTCTTTTTTACTGTGTAGTTAGGATTATCCGGATCATCGGATTATAGTCAGTATTTCTTTTATCGCTGAATCGGATTTGGATAATATTGCAGGGACTGTCCAGTCGGTGCTCGGTGCACTTTGATTTAATGAAATCCGAAAGGAAATTTTGCGCTCGTAAAATGATAATGATGTCTATACGCTGGGTCGATGAGTATTATAACAGCGACTAATCATCCGAGGAAAGTTAAAATTAATGAACTTTATTTATTGTTGCTAGACTGCGGATTTTATGCATTTATTACAACTACAATAAAAGTACAATAAAAAGCAGTGGACATATTAAAAAGATTTAAGAACATCAGTGTATTGCTTTCAGTTTAATAAATTAATAAATTTTTATTTCGCTCCTGTGTCTTGCAATCAATGCAAATATTTTGGATAAACTTCCGAAAAGCCCATACCTCCGATTTTTTTTATATTTTGGATTCTTACGTATTTTGACGTGCTGTCGTGCTGTTGAAAAATACTTCAAATAAAAGTTGTAGGTCTCATCGAAATACACATTTTATGTCGTACTGATTTTTGTCATAAAGACAATAGTTCTCGAGGAAAACGATATTAACTGGCTCCGTTAACGGCAACGGTGGCTCCGTATAAGTGAATAATTACCTATCATTTTTCTCAGAAAGTATTATCTTTATGACAAAAATTGATACGACATAAAATGTGTATTTTGATGAGGTCCACAACTTTTATCTGAAGTATTTTTCAAAATTCCAATTATTTACGGAAGTAAATAAAAAACTATAATTTTTATTTGCGCCAATTTTCGTAAGAATCCAAAGTATAAAAAAAATTGGAGCTACGGGCTTTTCGGAAGTACACCCAATATTTTTTATTTTGCATAAATATAAATTTTTATCAAAAATTCTAAATTTATTAAATATAAATTTATTTTGCTATCGTCACTGCTGTTAGCTCGGTTGGCTGCGGATTTTTGTGCAATTAAAAGCCTTCTGTGTCAACTATAAAAAACCAATATTAAATAAAAATATACTTTATTCAACTTTGAATAATTTTAGTGAGCCGAAACTTGGATAATAGTCCTTTAAATTCGTTTAATGTCCTCTCAGCTCTGTATTTTACTCAATCAATTGTGTCATAAACGCATAAAATCTGCTTATCATTTTTAAAAGGCAATATAAATGAGATACTTCTAAAGCTCGGTTGTGTTCTACTGTTAAAATAGTAAAATTAATTCTGTACACTGTTATTTCAAGTGTTATACATATAGTATGCAGCTAATATTCAGGGACTTCGTGTCTCTCTTCTGCTAAACTGTTTTGATGTTTCATAAGGGTAGTTTGTTCAGTTGAATGAAACAATTAATATGTGACAATGTGCAATATGGACGTGATGGTACGAGCGATTGTTGCGTATCGTTTAAGAGGAGAAGCTGTATAGAAAGAAGCCACTATAGTGACGCAACGTTATAGAAGATGGCAAAAGCGAAAGCCCCTGTTGTGACATACAGTAGCTAAAAGGTTAATCGGTGTGCTGATGACTCCAAGAATATGTTTTGTACTATTATAATTACATACAGTTTATTCTGGTTCCTCTTTTGCATTCTGTACATGTCTTGCACTGTGAAAGGCATAATCGCGACTGTAACAAACTTTCCATTTTAATGCAAAGTGGTGTTAGGTCTTCGAAACATGAAACGTGATTTGCATAAAAATGACGAGAATGTATTTATTCAGGTTTCTAGCGATTTTTGTCATATGTGTCTAAAGAAATAAATTTATTGAATTAACTGCACGTAATAAATATAATAACATAATAAATCTAAAATAAAAATTATCTGCATCAATTGCAAGATACTGGAACCAAATAAAAATTTATTTCTTCTTTTAACAATTTTAATAAGTTGATCGCGACACTTTGTTTCACATTTTATCTACTTTTACCGTAAATGAATATAATCCGCAATCTATTAATAAAATTGAAATCCGCTATTTTGCCAGGTGCCATAATTCTAGTTATAATCTTCCGGATTGATTAATAGTATTTTAACAGATTAATTTTGCACAGTAGTAGCTGAAATCTTGCGAAATAAGATAAGAGGCGTGTTAAACATTCAAGCATGAATTTTTGAAAGGCTTCTTAAATGTTTTCATTTCCCTTTTAGTTTTACTATATGTCGGAGGAGAAAGGAATGACTAATAAAGAGGCTATTGGGTTACGAATGGAGGATGCGTGTATGTTAATTGACATTTTTTCGCTGTGACTTGTAGCAACTGGTATCCGACAAGAATCTTGTTCGTTTCTATAGTCATTTGAGTAATGTGACGTTGTTGCATCGGTGTTTATGGTAATCACGAATTTATATATTGATTTGTGAACATAGAGATCCGACGCACATTTATTTTCTGGATTTAATCGTCCGTTCTACACTGACATTTAAAAGTAACTACAAGAAATCATTCTAATTGAAATACTTCATATGACTCAGTGGATTCCTAATATTGAAACTTGGATATAAAAATTTGCAGGATTATATAACAAAAAGTTAAACATTTTTTGGTCGCTTATATGAAGTTTAACTAAAGAAGAAATTAAATTCGATTGAGATTTCACGATGAGTTTCTGTTCGTTGCTAAAATGCTTCGTTTAAACAATGCTGACGCCATTTTACCGTGCACGGTCCATTGTAATTTCCACGTGAATTATCAACATTGATTTAATTCGATCCCCGAGTAGACAAGGTCGGAGTACTAATCGACTGCGTCGAAATTATTTTGGCCCGTAATTTGGATAAGTTCGCAATTTATGCAATTTGTGTGTAACCCGGGATCGCGTGCATCGTTACGCTAATTACAAACGCATGCCGCGATATTTTCCGGTGGCCAACGGTCGCAAATATTCATGCGTAACGTTACTTCATAGCGACCCCGTATTTATTGCGTGTTTCGTTAATATTCATTTGCGAACCGTTTCGGTACGCAATGAGCTTTCAACGAAAAACAGCGAACGCGGACAGATATTGAATTCGTTCGATTATTCGAACATTTTCCGACGGCTCTTTTTATATGCGTTTGAAAAATTATTCTTCCCTGTTCAATCGGCAAAAATGAGTTGCATGAAGAAAGGAGAAGAACGTACTGTACAATATAACATTAAAAATCTTTTTCTTACAGAATCTATATTATCAATCATATTTTAAAGTGGATAAATGGGATAAATGAAGGGATATGAATATTATTCAAGTAATAAAATTATTTAATTTCTAGTAAAATGTATATTCAAAGGGAGTGTACTTAATATTCATCAATTTTGTAATAAAAGAAGGATATATAGCATAATACTAAAATAAAAATTACTAATAAAAAATATTCTAAAAGTTACTGAAACAATTAGAAATTATTGTTACAACAAAATCAGAGGCTTAGGGTCGTCCAATAAACAGTTGTAAAAATAATTTCATAATGTCTTACATAAAATCGTTAAATTAATGTTAAAATTAATATTCGGGTAATTTCAACATTGTACCGAGTTACTTGGTGATTTATTGAAAATATTCTTTCCGAAGCTTAAAGTGCGAAATCATTAATTCAACTGTGCGGATGAAGAGAAAGTAAAGGTTGAATTTTTCCCGAATAATCATGATTTATAATGTAGAAATCTTCGTTCGTCAAGCCTTCTCTCAGATTTATTAATACGATCTATCATGATCAATAGCGATTCTCCGTTCGATCGAAGGACAAAACATTCGCGGCACCAGAGAAAGTTTGTAGGTCGTGTCGTGGAGACAACAGTCTCGGTGTGGGCGTGACTTAACCCGTGTCACGAGACCAAAAAATGACTGCGAATTACAGGATTCCCGGAACAAATTAGTCTGATCCCTCGGATCGACTCGAACAGCGAAATGAAATCGTCTGATCCAAGAAAGGAACCGGAAAGTAGAAGCCGCTTCGATTTCATAAAATTCAATCTCGATCTCGCACAATTCTCTGCTTTCTTTTGCTTTTGTGAACTGCATTATTTAATCCTTCGGTTCTGCTCAGACTCTCTTTGTGTGAATTCTTATTGAGAACTGTGACGTATAGGATCCATAATGAGACTTTCTATTATTATATTTTTTAATATCTCTTGTAGAAGATGTGCTGCTTACTCTTAGGTCAGGGACCTTTCAAGCATTTACTTTATTTTGAGAAATATATTCTATGTTCATTCTTAACTGAGGTTCGGTAATTCTTTTCAATAAACATCTGTTAAGTTCAGTGAAAAATAATTTCTGCTTTTGTTTTGATATTCATTATTAATAATGAGGTCCCAGATTAATCCTTCAACTACTAAATATATTTGAATTTAAATAGTGTCTCATCTATTTGCATGTATTTCTTTTAAAGATTCTGAATTTTATTAACATGCATATTTTTCGATTTCTGTAATACATTTAAATAAAATTCTAGTAAAGCTACATGGCTACATAGTAGTACTACATAGACACAGACACATAAAAGTCTACATAGCTACAAAGCTACATAGACACAGTTAATAGCTGTAATTGGATTTCTGGGTTAATTGCAAGAGACAGGAATCAGATAGAAATTTCCTCTCCTTGCTTTATTAATTCTAATAAGTTAAAACTAATAAATTGATATCTTTAAATGCTCTTGAACCGTCTGCTGCTTCTAAGTGCACTTATCCATTTCCTCCATAAATGCATGAAACATCAAATAAAATATAAAAAATATTTTACACGAAGAGTTGAAAGATCAATTTTCTGGTTACAGTGCTGTTTTAATCTCGCGTGGTAGCGTATAAGAGGCGGAAAAACAAACCTAAATTGGTCAGAGCAATTCGCTGTCGCACGGACGAAGATGTCATTATCGTGGTCGCATGATCGTCACAGAGCAGGGCGCAGCAAGAAGCGTTCGTAAAAATCGGATGTCTCCAGAATCTAATTAACTTTAACCGGCAATCAACTCACCCGTAACAAATTCACGATGAGGAAACCCGTAATACGATCTCTCCGCCGTCGTATTGCTTCATTTTCTCTGGTAACGAAGCGTTTAGACGGGTGGACAGCGGCGGGAGGGGGTAGGGGGGGTGGTTTGAACCACGACGACGGTCCTCGTCGCCTTTTGTCCCCTAATCGATTTCTGCCTCGCGCGGAAGTTTGTTCAAACCTTTATCCCACGTCCCGTTTGGAACCCGTGTTTCGTTATCGAGCCGCGTAATTAATTCGGTGGACACGCCGGGGACGGTTTAATTAAAATGTAGAACGCGGGGATAAATCGGGAACGATTCTCATCTGAATCATGGTCGAGATCGCGGCCTGGATCCGGTATCGCGATTTTCATTCGATTTGTATTCCGTTTTCGGCGATTGCGATCTTGCGGCCCCGGATATTTCGGTCTGGCTCGGTCGGGGCCGGTGATTAAGTCCTTCGACGGCTGGATCGATAAACGTTAACTTTCCTGAATTCCTCCCTTTGTTGTTCGGCCGCGCCGTGGAACGCACGTTGCGTCCGACAATCGGAGGGGCAACTTGGTTAAAGTTGTTGAAATACAATATTGTACGTCAGGGAGTTCCCCAACTCGTTCCCCTCCGAGAACCGCAAGGTCCCCACCATTAGTCAAACCTCTTCCCGCTACAGTAATTCTGCGATCGAAGTCCCAACACCGTGTTTTGAACGGACTTCGATAGTATAGGGCAGCTATATTTTTATAACTGCGTCTACCGCGCGAGACTTCAAACGACGAGCCGAACATAGAGAAGGACAGAATGAAATAGGATCGCGTGGCCTATTATAAAAATAATGGCCTATTATATATTATAAAACGTGGCCTATTATATATTATAAAAAAATTTTATCTTCTTTATCTTTCATTATTTTTTTATGGAACTTTCACCATCATATTCGTGGCATTTTTGTAATGCAAAATGATACCAAACACGATATAATTTCAACTGTATTTAGTGGTTTAATCGACGGTGGAGGTTTCGAACGCAACGAAGAAGAGCGTATTGGAAAGAAAGCTGTTGTTCGTTGCCGTCGAAACTTCCACCTTCGATTAAACCACTGAATGCAGTTGAAATTATACCGTGTTTGGTGTCATTTTAATCGGAGAAATGGCAGAAATAAGCTAGCGAAAGTCCCATAAAGAAATAATGAAAATGAAGAAGTTTGATAATTCGGTTCACTCGAGTCAATGTGTGGTGTTCACGAGGGTGTTTAAATCAGATTTGTGCTAATTCAATTATATTGTAATTCAATTACGCAATTGAATTACATTGTATTTCAATTATGTAGTAATTCAACTACGTCGTAACTGAATTACATAATTCAAACCTTTCAATTACGTACGTTAAGAATTTTAATAAATACAATATAATTGAAATACAGCTCTCCAAATTATAGCCCAGAACTTCCAAGAAGTGAGATATATTTCTATATTTTTCTTTCATATACTTGTTTGTGCTATCTGTGCGGTGTAGCTTCTATTCCTCGTCCACGTTCATAATACGTAACGCTATTTCATGTATATGGTTGAAATTACATTGTAATTCAATTACAATGCATTTTGTAATTGTACGAACAAATTGGAAGAACATTTTCACAAAGGAAAAAGTTGCTTCGAATGACTTAAAGAATCACTCTTTCCAAGAAAGTGCAACTACATTTTTTGGACACCCTGATGGCAGAGTAACATCATCCTTTACATGAAAACTGTGTCGGATAGATACGAAGGACATACGAGGGTTAACATCGTCAAACTTGTTTCTAGAAAGTTTCTGTAGTGGTTAATAGGTACGCATCGAAACGTTCGTATTTGCACGTGGCACGCCGACGTGTTCTTCAAATATTGTTTCTCGCGGTCTCGCGAAATCGGTCGCGCAATTTTCGGATTAGCCACCGCGAAAGCAAAACCGCGGTTGGGAACCACGTTTCTTCGGGTTAACCTCGCCGCGCCGGATCATATGAAACCGCGATAATCCGCGGATTTATGCGTGCGCGCACGGACGACGCGGAGCAGAAACTCTAGCCACAAGGAGACCCGCTGAACTTTGCTTTTATCTTCGCCGAGAACTTCCTAAGATGGCAGGAGGAGGGCTGCGATAAATTTCGCTAAAAGAAGCCCGACACGAACCGAAGAACGGAAAACGCGGAGATCATCTTATTCTCGCGAAACAATCTCGCCGCGCCAGTGATCCCGTCTCTGGGCTAGACAGCTTCGTAGTCGCGAGAAATATGGTTGCACCGATTCGAATATTTTCTACACACTCTTTATTTCATTTATTCTGCGTGATCTTTATTTATTCAATTATTAATTCAATATTTAAGAATTAATTCAATATCAATAATTATCAATAGACTGCGGATTTTATGCATTTATGACGAAAATGGACGCGTACAATTTAACGCAGTGAACGAATTAAGAAGATTTAAGGACATCAGTGTATTCATTTCAGCTTGATAGAATAATTAAAAGAACACAATTTTATTTGGCTCCTGTGTCTTGCAATCAATGCAAATTATTGAAATTGTAAAGGTGTTTTCATGGGAATTTCTTCAATATATTTTTCGACTCCAGTATACAGGATTTCCAAAACCACCCCGTCCAGGGGTGTTAACTTCTCAGATAAGCATATTCGCCAAAAATGTTTGGGATAAAAGTTGCAGGGATTAATGGAGGACATATGTCCATGACCTTGTATTTGAGTTTCGGAACCATTTTCAAGGTTATTTGGAGGTCAGTACGTATTTTTAAAATGGGAACCCCTACTTTTGACTACGGTTTGACTAAACTGTTTTGACAATTCAGAATTGCGTACGTTGCTTGCATTTAATAAAACTTTCGATCAAGTAAGCAACGAAGCAAATGCTGGTAGCGAATGTGTGTTAATCTTGTTATTTTTTATAATACTATACATATCAGTCGCTTTTGATGGTCGGTAGGTTTAGTGTTAAGTAGATTTTCTCGAAATTCCATATTTTCAACTGATGTGATCACGTCGAATCGCCTCCTCGACGATGGCGCGATAAATGAATATGCAACGTAAATTATTTCGTCCAACACTGTTGTGACTAACCAACGGTGGTCGGCGGCGTCGCCCACGCAATCCACTCTTCATTTCGGATGTCAGAAACTCCAGTTTCTCCAGCAATCCGTTTCAACGGCCGTCTCCGCGGAAAGGAGGCGGCCCCGCCTTAAAATTCTCTTCCTTCTTTTGTCCGCGGCGCGTGTAATTACAAACACAATGCAAGACAGAACCGTGGCGGCCTTTCACCCGAGCGTCGTCGTCGTCAGCGTCGGCGTTCCCCGGGAACTCCGCGGTACCCGTGGACGTTGACAAAGCACGCGGACAAAATAAACGTTACCAAAAATTACGGTCTCCAAAGGGACCGAGGCAGCAAAGGGTTGCTGGTTGTAACCCGTAGGTCGCGACAAACGGTTAGCCAGGGCCGGGTTTTACGTTTCGTCGGAGCCCCGGGGGCATCGAACGAAAACCGCCACCGCACGTAACTCTACTTTTCGTGAGCAGTCGCCGCCGCGCCGCCCGGGCTACTCCTTTATCCTCCGCCACCCGGCTTCCTATCGTAATATAGCCATAACTCCTGGCTCGGGAAAGAAAGAGCAAAGAGATTAGGTCCGCTTCCTTTCACCCGTCGCCGGGAACGTCTTCCACCGGTTGATGCATTCGTACCTTGCAGCCAATTTCTTCCGCGGCCGAGATACAAAAGCGCGAGCATACGCCATAAAATTACCATTTTAATGGCGCCTCGACCCCCTCGGGACCGGAAACGCTACGAACCGCCCGATATCCGAGGAACACTCCTCCCGGTTCACGGGGCTGTTTTACCGATAGCTATGGGTCAGTCGACGCTTTCCATGCGGCACCAGGTGTGCATAGAAGGCTTTCTACTGGTTGTACCATGTTTTAAGACTCATCCGTCCCCCGTGTCTATTTGAAACACATTTCTTGTGTGAAGCATGATGCTACTCTGCCACTTGCTGAACATTTGATATGACACTTTGTGACTTCCGTTTTCTAAGGTGAGATATGTGTATACAGGTTGGTGTGCCACGTTGATTTACGTCATTATTATTATCAACAGCGAGAAATGTCTCCGCCATTTGCAGAACAATTTAACCAGACGATGCAGCTTTTACTATAGCTCGATTAGCCTTAACAAGTTGTTTGAAAATTTTCTTGTTAACAAATCATGAGGTAGCCAATGCTAAATTCTACTCTCAAGAAAGAAAAGACAACACTCAATTTTAGTCCTGACCAAAAACAAAAAAATATCTGCCATTTGCAGAACAATTGATCTTAGATATTCTGACATTTTTTGAGGTGAAATATACAGAGTGTGGTACCAGACATTACCACCTTGAATTTACGATTATCAGACTTTGCATCCTTATGCATTTATGGTTTCAAAAAGTTTTTAAGAAATGTTAGAAAATAGAATTACACTGAAGTTAGTACGATTTTTATTTCCCCCAGATCTACAAAAACTACTACCACTGAAAATAACATTTTACATATATGATTTTCCGCTTCCTTAAAATTTGCCTACGAAAATTGAAAATTGCATAAACATCCGCAGTCTAATTATCATTAACAGCGAGGATTGTTTTTGCCATTTGCTAAACTGATCTGAAAAATTGTGACATTTTTTTAAGGGTAAACATACAGGCTGGGGAACCAGAAATTAACTCCTTGATTTACGTCATTATTATTATTAACAGCGAGAAGTTTTTGGATGAAGATTTGAAGAGATGAACATATACATATATATTGGTATTAGTAGTTTCCTTGTAAGTGGACATGTCAAGAACTTATGAAAGTCAACTTTTTCCACATATTTTCTTATGCACTAATCGATACAGCTTTTTATTTTTTGTAAAATGATATTAATCTATGTAGAATATGTCGAAAAATGATTAGTTTACTTAGTAGTAACTATAACAACATATGAGAATGAAGAGAGAGAGAGAGCACGAAAACGTGTCAACTATTACGGCTAATTGAAAGATAGCACATTAAGCGAATTAGGTCTCGCAAACGACGTAGAATGTCGCTTCAATGCGAGCCTGGAGATGGTGCAAAAGATTTTGCTTGGAGTTACAGGCTGAAGATAAATAGAATTTCAGCCTCAGATAATCTTGCTTATTCGAAACGAAGCAAGAGTAGGGATAAGAACGAGCTTTCTTCGCATTAAGGGAATTATCCTTTCACGCGATGCTTCTGCACCCATGTAGAGTGCTCTGATACTTACAAAAATGCCTAAAATGGCCAATTCCATTGTAACTAACTAGATTGTGGATCTTCATGCAAAATCAAAATTTTCAGGGAATGTTATAGAGTAAATAGCTTTGAAACATCTTGATTTCTATTTAATTGCACTGGTAGACCTGTTGATGGCTGGGATATTACACTGTTAACAGGGTTAACAGGCTCGTAAATATCGGTTTGCAACCTGTACAATGAAACACTCTGAATAACGATATTATAGCAGTGGACTCGGCGGGGACAGAAAGGAAGATTTGAATCCAGCGTTTAACAATGGATAGGATGACAATAGGACAATGAGACTTTCGTCGGAACTGTACAAAACCGCTTCTATTTAAATTGCTTTGCTTCTACACCTGTCGCGAAAACTTTTAAAACCTTCAAGAGGACTTTAGACCCTCTAACCTTAACTTGGAATTAACTTAATCATGCTTCAGTAGCACTCTCTGCTTCCATTATTATTAATGAACACTCCTTGCTAGCGATCACAATTAGGCAGATCTTCATCCAAAATAAAAGGGACCAATCAAAATTTGTTGCTTCTTTTAATAACTTTAATGATTGGTACACTTTTCTATAATTATTTACCCACTAATTTCTGTCATAAATGCGTAAAATTATAATACTGCTACGCTGTGGCTGTTATTATAGTATTGCTAATAATTAGTGATTTTTATGCCAAATAAAAATTGGCTGCATCAATTGCTAGGAAAAGCAGCTACTTGGAAATATTCTTCTTTATTTAATAACTTTAATAGGTCGAAATTCATGCAGTATTGATGTTCTTCATGTCTTTTTATCTCTCTATTGTTTCGAATTACTCATTTTTGTTATGAATGCATAAAATAAAGAATTGGGTTGCTCTATTTAAACATGGTCGCACAGACATTAATGATGATCCACGTTCAGGACGTCCAAAAACTGCAACCACTTCAGAAATGATTGATCATGTCCATGATTTGGTTTTGGAAGATCGCCGATTAACTGTGGTTGATTTAGCTCAGGTCACAGGCATCTCAATTGGATCAGGTCATGAGATCTTAACTAATGAATTAGGTATGAGAAAGCTATCGACAAGATGGGTGCCGCATTCGTTAAATTCATAACAAAAACGCATTCGCGTGAAATGTTCTCAACAACATTTGGATCGTTTGCAAAAAAAATAAAACTGACTTTGTGCGTCGATTTGTAACCGTGGATCATACTTGGGTTTACCACTATAATCCTGCATTGCGACAACAAACCGCAGAATTGACCGAGCGCGATTGTTCAGCTCCAAAGCAGCCAAAGTGGTAAAAATCGACAAAGAACGTTTCGGCATCCGTTTTTTGGGATGCAAAAGGAATTTTGTTGATTGATTACCTTCAAACCAGGAAAACAGTAACAGCAGAGTATTACTCAATCCTTTTGGATCAACTAAATGCACAAATTCGGGAGAAAAGACCTGGCTTAAGAAGCCGTAGATGAGTATCTTAGAGGTCTCGAGGAAAATCATTTCAGAGATGGTGCAAATGAATTAGAAAATCGCTGGAAAAAATGTCTTGAGCTTAAGGGAGAATATACTGAGAATTATATTTTGTATTTTGACTCATTATTTCATGTCACTTCATTGTTAGGCTACGACATTCTCTGAATGACCTAGTAGGTTCACCGTAGCCGGAACATTGTTCGAAATTGATTCGATCTCCTCGTTATCAATGCGTGTTCGACGAGGTTCGCACCTGATTGCTCGCTGAGCTATCGGCGGCTGTAGCCCCGGTACATGGAGCATCGACTTATTGCGTCAACGTTGGGGCCGTTTCCGGTATCTGATTCGGTGCAATGATCCGTGTGATTACCTCGTTGCGCAACAAGTTCGCTCGGATTCTGGGGTTGCCTCGACTTTTTGCTCCCGAGGATTTGAATATCCGAGGCGTTGGGAAACTGCAAGCACCTCTCTTTCTCTCTCTCTCTCCTCTTCAACCACCTTCGCACGCCGCAACCCCTCGTCGTCACTTCCGCGCCTCTAATTGATTTTACAAGTTGAGGTTGCCGCTGTTATTGTATAACTGTTGCGTGCTGTTTTTCGTTGGGTAATAATGGTTTCCGGTCACGGTTTTGCGGATACATCGCGCCTTCCGTTTCTCCTCTTTCGTGGCCAGACGCGATTCAGACAGTTGCTTTCAAAGATTGAACTGTTTGATGCGATATCAGATTAGCTCGCTATCTTAAATAACAATGCTTGAAGGTGGTGATAAGTGGAACATCGGTTTTTATGCATTCGTGATATTTTTAACTGGTTTTCATCGTAAGAATTTTAATCAAATCTGGATTTATTCAGAGGACTTTTATGTATTTATGAAATTTTTACAGTATTTTACATTATCGTTGAAGTTTAGGAACTACAGGTGGTTGACGTTTCTTGTTGAAGCCAATCTTTAATAGATTATTCTACGTTCTTTAGAATCTTCATGTAATATCGATCTTCTCCAACTGTTTTTTGTATTATGGAATACAATATTATTGTTACTCTACAGAAATTATTAATATAACTATATTTATCCTATTCAAGAGGGTAGAACACACACCTCGACTGAAAATATTCTGTTTTCGGGAATTTTTGTAAAGATAATTACAGGTGAAAATCTTCGGTCTTTTACAGCAATATTAACGTAGCTCCTGACATTGTTCCCAATTTTTTTCGGAACTATATTCTAAAAAATGGCAGAGTTATTCGCTATTTTTCAGGAGGTATTATTCAGGAGGTATTATTTGTAGAAATGGCATCCATTTTCAATATAATAGATTGCTTTCCACGTTGAAAAATTAACTTCAATGATTTATTACTCAAAAAATATCCTAGAACCGTCTAGTTCCAACATCAAACACGACGATATACATAAATAAAAATATTCTTTTCCAATCCGCGTAGCAATATTTCTGAAACATGAAACGTTTTCCTGAAGGAAACTTCGTGATGTAAAATTTCTCTCTGTAACTTGCGTAGCAGTAACTTCTCTCGCAAACGAATATTCTTCTTCGACGTTAACTCAATCAACCGTGCAAACGTTAATTAGCTTTCGCAGGAAAATAGAAAAATATTCCCGGAGGGTGGGGGCTGTATTTACGAGTAGGGGTCGGTCGCAGGAAACGTCGCCATTTCTTTTTCCGTGGAGCTCATCAAACGAGGATGTAATTCATCGAGCAATTGCAGAACCGGCTGCGGAAGGAAACGTCGACGAATCGAGCGAATCACATTTTCGCTACTTCTGATCGCCGTCTTCGGTTCACGGGGTCACAATCGCGTCGTTAATTAGCCAAGTGACATTTAAGGGATGGTTAAAAGGGGTGAAGAACCTCCGTGAAACGGCAACCAGCCACGACTGGTGAACACGCGAAATGAAAATCAGGGATGTGGACGTTTCAGTGGTGAATCTCGCTCTATGATCTACGTTTACAGGTCTAACAAACATTACAGATCTCGCCATCATGCACGAAACATTCTCTGTCATTGAATAAGCCTTTTGCGTTAAGGAAGAATGAGAGCACGTAACGGGTCTCGCTTTCTGCATGCTTTAATTAGCAAGGAGGGAAACAGTGGCAATAATTAGCCGAGAGCGACATTTCATATTCTATTATGCCGCTTCGTTACTGCTCCTATTATTAAGCTAGGTGTGGACGCGTGGGGAAAGGTGTGGATGCTAAATGTTTAAGTACGATGTTAATTTGGAATTTGTAGAGAAGGAAACATTTTTTCTACTAAAATTTAGAAAACAGGGAAAAAATAATGAAGGGCGTAAAAAGTGAATCAAGATGAATAAAAATGGTTACTAAATTGTAGAAATCTAAGCAAATCCTCGTGGTATAGATAGTGAAATAAGATAAATAAAAATTGTTATCTTCACTACCGTACAGAAATATACAAAAATAAATCATTTGAGGAAACTAAATATTATCTGAAGCAGCATTAGACACTACACTATTAGACAGTACTGAGTATCTATCGATTAAAATTTGTGTGAGCTATAAATGCATCAAAATTTAACAATGATACTCTACATCAAATTTGACGTAAAGTAAATATAACATTGAGGCTACTTCTAACCAGAGACCAAAAATAACAGTTATTCTATGAAAATAATTTATGAAATAATTGATTGTCTACCATTTGGTTGTTGTATTAATTAGTAATAACTATTACAAATTTCCTTCATCAATAACTGTCATGTGCGATCGAAATGAACTTCTCTCATTGATAACTGTTATAATTGATCGAAATGAATTTCTCGCACAACGATAACATTTACGAACAAGAGAAAGAATTTTCGGTTACCAATACGATTTTAGGCGATTAATTACTTGTTATTCTGTGCTTTTTTTTCTTTTTGGTTATGACAGTTATGGTCCCTGTGCATAAAAATGCGTAAAAATCTAACGATGCCACATTACATGATATTTGACGTGAAATAAATATGGGCATTTAGGCTACTTCTAACTAGATATGTTCAATAGGTTGAAAATCATATAAAAAATTATTTTTAAATTCTTCTAATGTTTTTACTGTTTTAAATGTACTAATTTTTCTTATAATTCATAAAATCCGCAGTCTACTTTGAATTTTTAAGTAAACTAAAAATTCATTTCACCCCTCAAGTCCTTTTACGTTGAAAACAACGTACCAATATTCCTAGATTTTTCGCCCAGTTAATTTCCTCACAAAAAACCCGCAGTCTTATCACCAATTATCCAGAATGAGGATTCCAGCATCCAATCTACCAACTCCAGAAAGTGAAACGTGAAATAGATGATCAATGCAAATTTCTCAGAGATGGGACTCGGGGTGGTGGCGAAAGGGGGTGGCGAAAGGGGGTGGAGGCAGGATGACAAGCAGCAAGAAAACAGCTCGGGCAAGAAACGGGGGCGAGCCTAGGTCCGAATGGAAACAACCGCCGCTGTTGGAAAGCCGGGGATTGTCGTACGACGATGAGCTTTCTCATAACGAAGTTTCTTTCCCGGTTTGGCACGCGATGCACGTGCGATTCCTCGATTCAGCTGGTCCTCTTCGTCTGTTCCTCGGCGTCTCGAAGGGGCGGCGGCAGCGGCTGCAGCCGGCGGTTAATGGATTTAACGGCTGAGCCGAAAGCTGGACGAATCTCTGTTTGCCAGGAGATTCTCGAGGCCGAGGGAAAACGGCCGTGAAAGATGCCCCGGATATAAGGGGGATTTATGAGGCTCTCGGATGGCTGGAGAGGGCACAGGGCTTGGGAAACCGGGGGTAGGTGAAAGGCAAAGGCTCGCACGAACTGCCGGTGAAGCGAGTTAATTAAGACTCGTCCCCCTCCCCACCCCCGCAAGGGGGAGGCTTCTCTGCCCCATCCCCATCGCGAAACTTGCTGACTACGGTTCACCCCTGGACCTGTTTTTTAAAGACCTCCCCCGAGCTTTTGTAGTGGTTTTCCTGGAAACCTGACGGAATTTCCTTGAATCCAGAGAAACTTCTTTTTGGGGAAACAGTTTTTTCTCTCGGCTGGTTGTCATCGGGATTCATCAAAATTTGTCTTCATTAACCCCTTGCCGTATTTTAACGAGTCAGATGATGATTTTAACAAAATATGTTCCTTCTAGATGAAATAAAATTTGATTCGTTTGTAATTAATATTTAAGCATTAACATAAATATAGCCATACAAAAAATATAAATTTTTTAATTTTAATCGCTTTAACTGTAAAGAAAATGGTACGACAAGGGAATTCCCTTCGAGAATTTGATCTGTGAGATTAATGAATTGACACTGGCGATATTATTAAAAATTATATCAATGTTATCGGCGCAGTGGTTCTATCATTTGTTATTTAAAAGCAATTTTGAAAATTACCACATTAACTTCAACGTTTCGATCTCAATTTAGATCATTTTCAAGAAATGCATGTTAAACAAGGATGAGGAAAGAAAACTATTACCAACTTGCTTTGTGAAAAAGAATTTTTAAATTTGTTGATACAGTGAAACACGTGTTGACTTGCATATTATATTTAAACTAAGGGTAGTTTTATGCAGTGGAATATTGGGTAGAAGAAAGCTCTGCATTTTTAAAAGAAATATACAAAATTGTTTTATTAACTAATCTGAACAAAATATTTTTAAGGGTTGCGAACTATAACGAAGTCTGCATAAAATCTTTCTAAATCTTCATTTCTGAATCGTTCAATTATAGATACCTAAAATTTCGAACATGGCAAGTAATTCGAAGAGACATGTTAATTTCTGAGTTAATCTAATTTTCTTAAAGTCTGGAACAGCGATCATGTGGTTTTTTAAAGAAAGAACGTAGTTAATGATGTCGAGCCTGGATTTAACGTTCGGTTCCGTAAACTGGCGGGACTTTACTGCGACTTCCGGTGTTTTACTTACACCAGCGGCGTTAGGGGTCGCGATTTATTGAAATTTCGAGAGAGTTTTGTTTTAAGCCGCGGCCATAGACGAGTGCACGGAATAGGAGAGGCTACACGATATATTTCGTCGGAAAGAACCAGCTGCTCGAGACGTGTCGGAAGTTATGGGTTTAATCTGTAGTAAGCTTGCCTCGAATTTGTTGTTTCCTTGATAATCGGGTTGTACTTTAAAGTGGATACAGATTTGTCTAATGGCGCGTTCGTTGCGCGCGATTTAAGCAGCAGTCTATTTAATTTCATCCTCAAATCACTGGAAAACAGATATTAAACAAGACATAACTTGCAGCTTGTTCTTTCTGTTGAAGATCATAATTATCTCAAAAATGAATGGAAGGATTTCTGAGAAGCAACAATTTTTATACTTTGTTTATATTGTTATCATTTTATATTCCTATAAAATATGACGATGGTAATTTCTTACAATTTTTAGATTAGACGAATATAATTTTATGGGAAATAATTTCAAATATTAACTTTGTTGCCACAGAGAAATTATAGTTTCTCATTACAGTGAAAAAGATTAGATTTTTTTACAATTTTTACATCACAGTTAGTATAAGTACAGATTGGTACTTTCATACGGAAATTGACGTGATGTAACTTTGTTATCGAACATACTAAAGGTATAATGCATGGCAATTTATGTATCAAGTCTCGAGTAATTAAAGTTTCAGCTAGGAACCTATTAAATTTTATTAGTTTGATTAAAACACAAAATTCTTAATAATAATAGGTCTACATAATCAAAGGTCTGCTTTTATCCCCTTAGAACCATAATAAATTGTATGTAATAAATCAAAATATCTTGCGGACCTTTATGCAAAATAAAAATGTTCTACCTCAATCATAACAAGCTTAAGCAAAATAGAAATTCATTTTCTGCCTTGACAGATTTCACAGCTTGAAAGTAATGTAACAATATTTAAAAATTTATCATGACGTAATCTTTTAACTATTTCGTGTTTCGCAATTTTCCACAAGTGCGTGAAGCTCAAAATCGAATCATAAATAATGCTACCAATGCAATCTGCACAGGACACGCTCGCTCGCCGAGCATTGTACCAAGAATCGATACTCGCTAACGACGTTTCCCGCTAATGAGACCATTATAATTAAATAATATAGAAAAAGAAAGCAACAAATTGAAGAGCCGAGGTTCCCCGAGGTTTTTCGAGCGAGGCACAGCGTGTCTCGAAAGCAGTCGGCGTAAGGTTAATTCCGTCCGGTAATCTGCCGAGGAAGAAGCCAGATTACATCGTTCGAATTACCGGGGCGCGAGCAGGGAGTCGTGGGTGCGTTTGAGAGGAAGAAGGAAAGGGAAAAAGAAAAACAGGACAGGAGCTAGCAGGAAGGCCAGGAAACGGGACCCCGTTCTTCGGCGACCGCCATTGTTGCGCCTCTATGCCGGAAAATTCTCACTACCGTTTGTGGAACCTCTCCTCGCCACTTTTCTCGCGTATACTCTGCCCCGCACTTTTACCCCATGCTTTCCCCTTTCTTTTTATCACGGCGAACAACGCGCAGGACTTGTTTTACGACCTTTTAATTACTGGATAGTGGTTTCAAATGGATACTTGCCGAGAATATTTATACAGTAGCTACACGGAAAATCGCGGACTCCCGTATCCGCTTGTGCAGCGTCCGGGGTATAGCCATGAACTGGACCAGCTGCGATTGTTTTGCTACTGTGTCTGTGATTGCAATTTCATTACTTCAACTGGGGACCGTTTCTGTAGGGTCTCCCATTAAGAACAGGCATTTTAAATTATAATTACAATTTTCTACAATTTGGGTACAATCTTTTACGGTCTTACTAGCCACGTGTCGCGAAGAGGGACAATTCTAATCTTAACAAATAAAGAAAAGCGAAATTTAAAATGTAAGACCCCTTTATATTGATGTATAAAAATTAACTTGCACTCATTTTAAAGGCTTCTACTTTTAAACACCATAACTCATTTTTGTTAAAAATAATTTTGTACCATTCGATGGGTGAAGAATTGAAGACATTTTTCCTCCCAAAAAGTTAGGTATAATTGTTCACAATTTTACTATCCACGTGTCGTAGAGGCACAACTCTAATCTTCACAGATAAAAAATAACGCAAAATTTAAAATGGAAGACCCTTTGTATCGATGTACAAAAATTAACTTGCATCCATTTTAAAGGTTTCTACTTTCAAACACCGTCATTCATTTTTGTCAAAAATACGCGATTCGACCGGTGGAGATTTGAAGAAATGTTTTCTCCCAAAAATACTGTCCCTCGAAGCGGCTCTAGGAACATCGCAAAAATTTTTAGAGAAATAGATCTAATCCACGTTTGAAGACTGAAGCCTCCTCTTTACAATGACATAAAATAACGTGATGTACGATTTTCAGGGATTTTATTAAATTTTGAATGAAAGGTGTACTGTCAGCTTTACAGCGCCGAACTTGGGCTCCATTGTTGCTCAATAAAACTGTGGAAAGAAATACTCAAGACCAAAGGCAAGCCGAATAGGTACCCTAAAAGGGAAAGAAAACTGTATCGATGTACCAGAAGCTAGCCACTTCAACCATCTAATAAGAAAGAGCTATTAAGCACCTTAAGAAAGAAAATAAATTCGTATTTCGAGTTTGTTGCAATTCCGGTAGAAAATATATTGCAATTTGCGTAACGATCCAGTTATGAACTATTCTTCTTAACGAGCATGCGAGGGAAAACACTCATTTATATCCGTCAGGCCGCATGATCCCTCGGAAAGGAGCTCCCGAGTATAATTTCCCGGCGGGCCGATCATTTGCCGCAGCACAATGGCTAATCCCTCCATCAAACAACCAAACAAAATCCATCAGTAACCGGGATTTCGTGTTCCATTCGTCTTAGAGACGGTCGGCGTAGAATCTGAAAGTAGGAAATCGAGTTGTGTAGCAGATCGATCGAGGTTGAGGGAGAGTCTGAGTTCGGCTGAGTCGGAGGCAGGGTGTCAAATGGGTCCCACGTTCTTGGAGAAGGAGGAGGAAGAAGAAGACGAAGAAGTGGGAGGTCGGTGAAAAACGACGCCACCTGTCCGTGGAGGGCTCCCCTGCAGCCTAATCGATCGAGTCGACTCGATGTAACCGGTAACGCGTGGACAAAAGCGTCGTTTCCGGACGCCGGAGACGATCAGGCGTCTCTTTGCTTGATGCCAGAAAGGAATGGAGGGAAACGACGCCGGAAGTGGGCGTCGCGGCAGCGAAAATGGAGCGGAAAGCATGGTGAGAGAGGCCCGGCATTTTTCAGGGGTCCACAATGCCGAATTTACATTGTCGGGGCCGTGATATACCGGCGACGAAAAAGGAACACCGGCGCTCTGGATTCATTCGTCAGCTCTCCGACCCCTCGGAGAGGGGTAGCTCGCTGCTACCTCGACGCCCCCCGTTGGACCTCCGCTGAAAAATCGTCGAACATGTTTAATTCGGACAGTTAGCCTACCGTTACAAAGGGCTCTGTCCGCGGATCGCCTGTCCCATCGCGGACCGCGTCAGCGAACCGATGGCGCCGATAATAAATTATAAATGGACCGATATTTCTCACCGTTGAACGAGCACTCCGTTCTGACTGGTGATTTTTCCAGGATTTTCTAGTTTTCGGGAACAATTTCGTAATTGTTATTGACACGAGTTTCATTCCTGCGGGTTTACTCGTCCTCGAAGGGTGAACAGTCGACTGTGGATTTTTATGCAACATAAAAATATTTTCCAACGATCGTGGGCAGCAGGAGTTAAGTAAACATACACTTCATCTCTTAATAGATTTCATACGTTGGCAACATCGTAACAATATTTATGTTTTACAATCTTTTACTGTTTTATATTTGACCCAGCCAATTTCTTCGTGGAGGATGATAGGAAGTAATTTGGCTGCAGTGGAATATGTCAACTGTTCCATACTAATTTATATAGATTTTTAATCACATCACACAAAATATTATCTTGTTTTAGTATATTATTATAATAGAATATTACAACCTCATTCTAATATTAAAATTGATATCTTATTCGAATTTAATGATTCTCCTTCAGTATCATAAAATTATATTATATTATTTTCAACCTACTACATCAATTGAAAAAGGAAACAATTATTTATTTTACTCTAATTTCTTGCAATTGAGATGGAACATTTTAACTTTTCATAGAGATCTGCAGTCTAATAAATTTTTACTATAATTTTGCTTATTCGTCGTATACGTCGTTATAAATATCTATTCTTTATAATTCAATTTTATATTTCATCATTTAAGCGCACGTTGACGTGTTAATCGATGCAGATAGCGTACGTGCAAGGGAAGAGGAAATATGTTGTTGAGGTTTTTGTATTGGGTTGGCTAGGATGATCGATGGACGTGCTGATGACTCCGGTGTACCGTGAGCCTTGAAGCTGTTTTTTCTTCCTTTTTATAAAGCATATGCAACATCGGATAAGATTCATGTCAGTTATACATCGATGTACTTAGAATGTACATTAAACTCTCAGGTCACACATCAATTTTTTCGTAATGTCTAATGTAATTTCTCTACTCGATGGTAATTAAATTTTTCATGCGTTTTATGAGCTATAGATTATATTCACGAGACGTTGTATATGATTGGTATTTCAAAACTAAACCTACCGAACTCTAAAAGGGATTAAAATAATGACAAGGCTCTATTTAATGTATTTAGATCTCGCGCAATTTTTAATACAATATGTGCCTGGACGAAAAAATTTATCGAATCAATTTCCATGTATGCAACTTCATAATTTCAATAATCGAAGTGGGTGGATGGATAAAGGTGTCAAGTAACAAATTGTTTGTTTTCTGTAAAAGAGTTTTTAACAAAATGTAAAGGTAAAGAGTATGCCTTTCTGTTAGATTATTAGCAACAATTTAATGAATGCTATTATAAGAAGAAGAGAAAGAAGGTAACTTGTATTTCCGTTATTATTATTTGTCACACACGAGAAACAAGACATGTAAATACATTAGACAAAAATAATAGCACTTTCATTTAATTGTTATCAGAAAGACCCATCTAATAGGCGAAAGAAAATGTCCATTCATTCTAATTTTTATGAAACAGAGAAACCAGGATTTTGCACAAAGACTGCAACGTGGAATTGAATGGAACGCGTTGATTAAATTTGTGTTCGGAACGAAGGGGGCGATACCTGTGGCACAGATTGTCAAGGGGAACGTGTAGATTGAAGCTGTTTACCCAATTATCCGTCAGAGGTGTGAATTTCATTCGCGACGGGGCTAAGCAACGCCTAATTGAATGACTACGAGTACTAAGCACTAGTAACCACTCGGCTCTAGTAACTTCTAAGTAGCTGTAACGTCGTGGTTAATGAGAGTTCTCGAGGAGCGAGTCGATGACGCAACATTGTGGAAATTGTTGCGCGTACATACCGAGGGACCCAGTATTTCAGCGTCCCACCGAAGCGTCATCATAGTGATCGTCAGATAAGGAATTACTTCGGGATCCAACCCCCTATCCCCCGGTATCCCAGGAGTCTCGGTGACAGAGCAAACGATCTGAAACCCTTTGAACTTCTGAAGGATCTTCGCCATATTTTTCCTTGAAATAACCGATAACAATAAACGGTTTTAGGACGTTGAAACGACAGTTCCACCGGCGTCCGCGGGACCAGAGATTTACCGGTGATTTTATTTCGCAATCCGGAAGAAGATTTGGCGGAAGGACCACTTCGACCGGTTCCGCTTTTCAAAGCAGATTTAGAGCGAACCGAATTTTCGTCGTTTCTGTTGTGGTTGACCGCAAACGGTCTTGCCGGAGCTTACGAGCAAACACGGGTCTCTCTTCGGCTAAAGTACTTTCACTGCAGCTGTCGAACTTCCCTCAGTGTTGCGCAACATCTCACGGAGAACTGAAATCTCCGGGCGACGCGACGCCGCGGATTTAAATTGGACTTCCACGGTGGCCCTTTTCTTAACTGAAATTTCGTTCAGCAGAAGTTGCCGGTCAAGTACGGACTTCACCACACGTGGTCTCGAACCAACATAACCGCAATGCCCGTTCACGTCTCGTGACAGTTTATTTTTTAGTGAACCGGCGAGACAATAGTTTCTTATTTGTAATAATTTGCTTGTGCAACTTTTAGTAACATATTCGTCACATTTTTCTGATTGAAACGATTCCAGACGTGACACGATTCAGATCGTAGTTAGATTTCGTAGACCCTCCAGTATCATATAATATAATTTTTATTTGTATTGCAAGAAGATATACAGTGAGTTAAAATAGAATAACTTTTCTATAATTGTACCAAACGACCTGATTGTTTATAATCAATTAGAAGCATTGGTTTACGAAATTATTTGCGAAAAAGATTTTCCAAAAATTATAATTTACAAGGTTACATGCAAAAATAGAAAAGGCTTTTTCTAGAACTTTTTTATTTTTTCGATGAAATTTCGATGAAATTTTCAGCATGTGTGTAACTAACATAGATCTACAAAACTATTTTAAATTTTCATTGAGGTCCCAAATAAAAAAGTTTTAGAAAATCTTTCTTGCATATCATTTCGTAAACAAATGCTTCTAATTGATTATAAAAAAATCAGGTCGTTTGGTACAATTATAAAAAAGTTATTCTATTTTAAAGGGTGTACGAATACCTTTTACACTCACTGTATATTAAATTAGATACGACAATAAGTGCTTCAGGATTCTTTCGGACATTTTAAACTAGAAGTTAAAGCTACGAAATATTGAACATTTGCAACAGCTGTAACTGACGAAGATCGAAGGGCGCCTAGTTACAGAATTTTTAACGAGATCCGAGCGAGGAGGAATACTAAAAGAATTAATTATAGCTGGAGACTGTGCTTCCCCTTTCACGTTTATTATTACAAAGCCCGACATTAACTTTGTATAATGTCTTTTCTCGCTAATTACTCCGCAAGAATTGTAAATCTCCACGAATATTCGCAGTTCAGTTGTAAGTAATAGAGCAGTTGGAAATCTCTATTTGCTTTTCCCTTTGGCTGTTCTTTGCAGCATTGTTCAGGGGTGTAAGGGCTCGTTCCAGTTACGACAAAACATTTGGTCGTTTCTTTCGAGTAATCCTCTTATTTTTCCCTCCCCTTGGGGGGGCGGTCGTTTAATTAAGTATTTACATCATTATTGTTCTGTTTGCGGACGAGGGGATTTCTCAAAGGTAAGGGCGAAGATAATGCAGCATTCAGCTGGCACAATCGCGAGTGGAATTCGCGCACCCCGAGCTGACGAAGTTGAAATTAAAATAGAAAATGGTGTTACCGGGCGTCGGGGTTGTTGAGCCTCGGTTAATAGAATTCTTGTATTACCAGTCGCCATCTTTGTCGCTATTATCATTTCGTCTCTGGGGCCTTGTACCATTCTTTTCGGTGGGGTTGTTAAAAATTTACCACTACACAACAACGCAAGCGTCTGTATAGTGGAAGAGATTGTTGTTATCAACTTTGTTCTAAGAAGATCTCTTTTATTTTCTCTCATTTTGTATTTTTCTATCAACTAGTGGTATCTATAAAAAAGAGAATATTTACTATTGTCATGTTATAATGATAATATAAACTTAATGATATGATCTGTTATTATTAGACTGCAGATCTTTATGCAAAATAAACATTGTCAGCATTAATTGCAAGATACAGGGATTAAACACAAATTTATTCCTGTCATTAATAATTTTAATACGTTTACGACATATCAATATTTATGTTTTCTTGTATTTTATAATGCATAAAATCTCGTGGTTTAGTAGCTGCATTTAAATTACTCGAATAAATTCAAGAGGGAGATGATAAAAATATCTGTATGCTCTAGCTGCAACATTTACCCACAATTACTTTTTAGTGAATCGTACAGCATTATTCCATGAAAAGGAATATCACAAATAAATGAGATCAAGTTGTAAGAGATATTTAGCATAAACTAGAACCTTGAAGCTGAATAAAGAATTTTTAATACATGTTTGCATGAATCTGCTTGTTATTATTTTGACCAAAAGAGCAAAACTTTATCGAACGTAAATGCTTCCGTTCCGCGTTCCAGTATTTTTGTTCGGTGTCGGATGATAGATATTCCACGCACTCGTGAATATTTCTCAATTTGCTCTAACTAAACTGATAAAATCAGACGGCGCGCGTCGCTCAGAATTTTTCTCGCAGAGGCGTCATATTAAATTACACGCGTCTTTCTTCCTTTCGACAATTCTTTCTTCTCAGCCTGTGACAGTCTGTTTCGTTTCAGTTGAAGCGAAAGCTCGGTGTACAAAACGCGCGCACGTACACACCCGGTCGGAAATTCAGAAATACAGTTTCATTTTCTCCACGAGAAAACTTGGCGAAGTAGTCCGTCTGACCACGCAAAGACCAATACTACTTGTCAGCGCGGGATGAAAGTAGAGCGCGAGTTATTCGAAAGTATCTTAACATTTCGGTATGAAAGGAACCATAATGCTTTTCCTGCTGCTCGAATTACTTTTCGGAGGTGTTATTTTCACTGACAGTGCGAATCGTATTTACCACTACAGAGTTACGTTCATATTTAACAATTATATTCTGTGTTAACGTTGCACACACAAAAACGCGAATGATACAATTTAATAACGTAAATAATTGCAATTATATCTTCAATGTATATTCTGTTTTTAGCATTGTTTAATAACGACGTTAATATTACTTCGATAATAACGTTTACACGTTAACATCGTACGAAAATGATCATAATATAATTTAATAATCTATGTGATTACGTTTATGTTTTTAAAATATATTCTGTTTTTAGCATTGCATAATGACGACAATAATACGACTTCATTAATCATGTTTACCGTTAAAGAATTATTTTGTATAATTATGACAATAATAATAATATAACTTCAATAATATGTTTTATGAAAAAAGAATTGCATTTATATTCTGTTTTTAATGTCGTACATAAACGATAATAATATGATTTAACAACGTTCTATACTGATTACAATTTAATAGATAAAAGTAGGGACCATAACTGTTATAACCAAAAAGAAAAAAGTCATAGAATAACAAGTATTTCATCGACTAAAATCGTATTGGTTACAAATAAGGATTATAAATAACCGAAAATTTGTTCTCTTGTTGGTAAATTGTTACCGTTCAGAGAAATTCATGTCGATCACTTATAATAGTTATCAATGGGAGAAATTTATTTCGATTGCTCATAACAGTTATCGATGGGAATTATTAATGATTTTAGAATAACACATAAAAGCTACACAGTTTTGTTTTAATGATTTGAAAATAATTTGTCCATATTAGTCTCTGTCTTTTTTTTTATATTGTATTTATACTTTTCCTAAAAGTATTTTATAACTTCATTATTTATATGCAGTTCTAGTTATAAATATATGTACTTTGCTTAAACAGTTAAATCATGATATATTATCTTATGTAAACGACTGAATTAATTGGTACAGTTCCAGTGACTATTTCCTTCCAGTAATTACAGTTAAAAGCGTAATAAAACTTTATGGGACTTCATTTAATTATTCATCCGACCTCAATTGTTATAGATAAATCTATTAAGCACCCGTGCATATCCGCATCCACATTCTCTAATCTGAAAGTCTAAAATTGTCTGTACGTATCCATAAATGAATTTGATTATTTCACGATATTCTCGCGTTGTTAATTAGAATTGCTTCTCTCGGTGAAACGAAAGGATAGAAAATTAGTAAAAGTGGGAAGACCTCTTAATTTCTATATTGCTACCAACCTGCCTACAAGAACGTTCTCGTCTTTTTACTTTCAGTGTCACCGAGCCGTGAGTGTCGACGCGAGTTACAGCTTTCCGGCTCGATTCCCAAAACTTTCACGGTTATTCGCTCGGGCCCGAGCGACTACGAGATAGATTGTCTTCTGGTATAGAAAACGAGAGCTGATGAATAGCAAGCGGAAGTCGATCATCCAGGTGAATCGGAAGCTGTGAACCGAGGACGTTCCCACGGCATACGACGGTAAGTTTCTCTCTTTCGTTATAAATTTTTTGTCGCCGACTTTTAACTACCTTGCTCTCCTTCAGTGATTAAAAGAATTATGCCGCGTCGAAGATGTACGATTATTCTTATCTCGTTATTTTCTCCGGTAAATCTGCTTGCTAACGTGGAAGACGGTCCATAAAGAATTCTTGTATTAAATAGTAATAATAGTTATAAAATCGATTAGTAAATAGTTTCTTCAAACTAACACATTTCATCAACACACTGAGCCCAAAAACTGGGAGACGGAATTATTTGTTTAAGTATTAGTAAATTTTATTAGCATCTGCAAAATACTAGAAGGGTGGAATAATATTTCACTTTCCTGTTCAATAAATCTAGCTAGCTGGTCCTGTAAAATTTTAAACTAAATATTATAACAAATATATTATAAGTGTTTAAACATGATATTGAATTCTCTCTGAAAATTTGTTATTAACACGCATAACAAGTTCTAACTGGCTATTCTTGAATAAAGCAGTACACATTTAATTCATAATTTATAATCATCCTAATGCGCACGTTTATTTTTAAAAAATCGTACATTTTCAAAACTGGTCCGAGTTTATTTATGAATTTTTCTATATTTTTCTTTATTTACTAATAGCAGCGTAATATATTAATGGCCAAGAGAAGTTTGTTGCGACGAGTCAAACATTATGGCTTCTCCGTTACGGAGCCAAACATTTATTTAGCAAATCAATCCCCGTAATGACACTCCACGGATTCAGTGTACGCCGAATGTGGGCGCTTTGGTGGCGCTAATCTCGGTTCTATCATTCGTGTGCGTGTCCTGAAACAATAATGCCTTGCCCGGGCTGGTGCATTCAGGTGCATGCCCAAGAACGCTCCGGCGCATTACCGAATCCGTGTCAATCGTATTCACTCGGGACCAATAATTCATTTTAGGTAAATCAGACCTTCCTCCGGCGGAACGGTGTTTCTGGAAATATTTACTGCTTCGACCATAAATCGACTTCGCAAATACAATTCCGGATACACCATAATTATTAACGCCCATTAATAATGCTGTTATCAGAAAATATCTTTGAAATTTCTTTTATTCAGCGAATCTCGATTTTCATCTTTCACAGCACCCCACGTGAGCTCATAAAATACAACGTTGGTGTGTACGTTTATTACTGGACAGCGGATTTTATGCATTTATGACGAAACTGGGTAGCTGTAATTTAAAACAATGGACAGATTTAAAGAATTTTAGATTATCAATGTATTAATTGCAGCTTATGAACATTATTAAAGAATGAACGAAATTATTACTTGGCCCTTGTTTGTTGCAATTGATGTGCAAACATATTTATTATATATATATTACTATTTATTTAATGCTTTAAACCGAGTATGGTTTATGCAGCATAAACAATACATGAACATATTGACATATTACATATTAATTTTCTTAACAAATAAAGTAGTACATAACAGTAACTTAACTTACAACTAGTTTCTATAAGTTCTAATTGGTAAGCTTAATGAGGTTATATTTTCATTGCACATCGCTTAATAAAATCGAAGATAATTGACAGGCCTTTAATATCTGAACCATATAAGAAAAACATTATACAAGTCGGGAAGCAGTACTTGCAACGGAGAAGAGCTGATAGGACGCAGTCTAGTTATTACACAAATAGTTTCGAGGGTGTAAGAGCCATTGGATTTTTGCAATTAGATTCGAACACTCGCAAACTAACTACAGCATTTTGATTATTAATCCAATGGAACGTGTTTGAATACAACGAGCCCAAACATGACATAACTCGGAGCATATTTGCCAGCTTAATTCATTATTCTATAGAACCTCGATTATCCGAACCTAGTATCTAACTTCTCCATTGCGCATTGTTCAATTCAAAGCGGTACATATACAACAACGCGGTACTAGCACTGTAGTTAGACAACTGTTCTATTATCCATGCACTTATGGTCTCAGAGAGGCTCTACTGCATCGTGAATTAAAGAGGTAAACGTGATCCGAACTGTATCGCGTTTGGCATCATTTCAATTAGAAAAATGCTACAGATATTCCAGTAAAAGTTTCACAGAAAGTTGACAACTTACTGTGTCGATGTTTCGATTTTACGGTGTTTTATCTCTTTTTGGTTTTGCTACGTTTGACGGCAGCGATAAGAAACGAAAAGTATAGTGTCTGTACACGACGTAAATGATATTGTGGCCCCGAAGTTTTCCCATATATCGAGGCATTACTGTGTTACGGGTGACAGATAGCAGTCTCCTTTGTCTCAAACGATACTGCGTCACGCAATATTCGAGGCGCGGTAAATTCAATTCGATATCCCCTTTTTCCGTGCAGGGTATCTCGTCAATCGCAACCCTATCGGTTCCATCGTTAAATTAAATCCGTATACTTAGCGGGCGTGCTATATGACGTCGCCGATTTGATGTGGTGTATTCACCCTAATCTCGGTCCCGCCGACGGCGGTGTGTGCGTGTCCTGAGACAATGGGTTCCCCGCTTAAGCGTGTGCATCTAGGCATACAATTCAGGTACATTTAGCTGCATAACTACGTCTATCTCAGCACAAACACATATGCTCCGGCAGATACGCGATATCATGCATGCCGTTAGACTGAGTAGATCCACGCCTAATCTACTCCTTTGTGCGTCGTAGACAAAGGGCCGTCGACGGGTCGGGGGTGAAAGAGATCACCGAGAAAGAAACTCTCCCCTTACCTCTCTACCCCGGACAGCTTCCACCAGTTCTAGATGAAAACACTGTGGAAGCACGAATGTCGAGATCTCGGTCAGCAATCATTATTTTTGAGATGTCGCTCTCGCTCATTTTTCCAACCCTCTCCACCCTACTTTTCGCCTAATCGCTTCGAACAAAATCTATTAAACACGAATGGTATGTCTTGGTTTTAATATGAAATAATATATCTTTGTTGTTTAGTCGTTGATGGTAAAAAGAACTACAAAATCAAGATAACAATCTTGTAAATGAAACACGTGAATGACCATAATATCTTATTTTTACCCCATAAGACATTCAAGAAACTTGAAATTTGTAGATAGAATACGTCGGGTACAAAATTGCATTTGTTTAATGCCACTGTTAAAAATCGGACCTTTCATCTGCAACAACCTAATAATAATAATAATCGTATGGCGTAAGCTCAACCCCTTCCTGGATTATAACAATCTGTCTTGAGATGATGCTTTTACAAATGATGATTAAATTTAAATTATTAAATTAAAAATTTATTTATCTATATATATTCATAATCATACTTCTATACACTTTATAAAACAGAAATGGGGAGAAAATGTAATTTGTTTGAATGAGCAATGAGATTAAATTATATTTTTCAGTGAAATTGTTGATAGCCACTCATTGACAACTTAAATAAGAGTGTGGGAATACAATTTAAAAATAATGGTCAAGTCAGTGCCATTATATCAATTGCATAATATTCGTTTTTGGAAAGTGCTCGGTTCTCATTTTGAAAACCATTGAACCTCCTCTTTTTTTTTTCGATTTTAGAATAGAGTATTGACAGAACGAGGCATTAGTTTTAATGAAATTTGCCGTCCTCTTTGAGGCGCACCCGTGAAAGGTTCTGTCAATTTACGTGGAAGGCAAACGTACTTTTAATTTATTGGCGAGTGGGTAAGGCTTTGATTCAAGGGATGTCGTGTTTGCTGTCACAACACAAACGAAAACGGGGAAGTTCGATGCACTTCAAACATCGATATGTTATGTTACATAAGGGAACGCAAACTTTATTCTACTATGCGTACATGGGGTCGTGTTTGTTGGCACTAGCTTTGACATCGGTGTGAATACTGATTTCTGTTGAAACGTATCACGATCACTTCGTCTCAATATTTTACAATATTTTGATTATCCTTGCTGTCCATATTCTGCACTAACATACATGCATGGTTCGTAAATAAATAAAGTAGCAGCGTGTACGTAACATTCTCCAAACGAGTAATATTTATTTCATATTATCGTTAATTCTAGAAAATTTAACGAATTTGTAGTGATAAATATTTTTATTGCACAAGTAATGTTTGTTAATTTATTTTCACATTATTGGAATTATTTATTCCAATAATTCCATTAATAGGGCATTTAATTATATACATTATAAAAGGCAATTAATATTCTACTTTTAATTAAGGCTCTACTCTCGAAAGTTATACAGAAATAATTTTGATAATTAGAGAGAGAATGATTTATACCAATATAAGAATTTACAAATCTACAATACTACGAAAATCTTCTGCGAAAATCTACAATAAAACTAACTTTTTGTCATTCAGTGGCACTAAGAGATTCAGCATGCATTGAAATGTTTATAATTTAAACAGTGGAGTTAATCGTTTCACCCTAAATTGCAACAAACAGAAGTCACGTAAAATTGTTCCCTGTTTTAATCATTTCGAAAAGTTGAAACCAATATGACAGTATTTTTCTGCTCTTTTCTAGTTTTGTATTTCAACCACTCATTTTTGTTATGAATGTATAACATTTGCAGCTTCATCATGCGAGTGAATAATGTCGGAGTAATCTTCTATTAATTAACATTCACTCGCTCTGCCATTTTATCTCCAGTTCGGAAAACCGTCTTCGAACAAGAAGCGAAAGCCAGATCTTGGCAATCATAAGCAGCCTGATCCTCTTAAACGTGAAGAATGGTATCATCCTTCTTCTCGAGGCGCGTCTTCAAACACGCTGAGTCGTCGACGATGAAAAAGCGCCCTTAGCATAGGTTAACTAGCTTGGTAAGGTCGCGATGGTGATTATCATGCCTACAGCTCGCAAGATATGTATCTTGATGCGCCTTTAGCAAGAAATCTGTCGCCAGATTGCCGGAACAGCGTTTCATGGGAGAGATGATTGAAAACGTCAATGAATCCCTAATTTTAACATCTTGCCTGTCGAAAACCCTGCAAAATGCTTCATTTAACAACAGCTGGAAAGCAAAAATTTGTTCAATTGAATTGGGGATACAATTTTCACAGCTAAGGTACAGATCTCCTCTTCCGTACAAAGAAAAAAAAATAAAATTGTATCTAATCCACACAGTTGGGCAGAAATTTCATTTAAATAAAAGTTTCGAATAAAGTGGGTTTCAAACCCACTTAGAAAAAACCCACTTTACTCTACATTTTTATTTAAATAAAATTTTTGCCCAACTCTGATCCAATCTGTTGCAATTTAGACGGGACATTTTCATTTTGCACAAAGATTTTGCACAGTCTACTTATATCTGTATAATTGTTGACCGCCAGCCACTGATTTATTTATCAATTTTTTGTAACGTATTTTTGAAGGTACTTCTTAAAAACGTCATTTCTAATGCAGAAAGGTTAAATTTAACCGTTATTTGCAGTTTATTTTAACTTGGTCGTGGTTACACTTGGTTATAGTTAGACTGCGGATGTTAAATTTCAATAATAATCAACGTTTCATTAATGATTTTCATCATTGAAAATTTTAAAATAACTGTTATTTTTGGTCTTTTATCCGCAGAGTCTACTTATAATCTGACATCTGAGACAAGAGCATGAAATTATAATAGTTCGTATAGATCAATGAATTTAAAAAAGAGGAGGACGTTCTCGATGCTTAGATTCGTAATGAGCTGCTACCATGAAATTATGATAGGCATCCGGTCTAGCCGGTGGAAGCCGATAAACCCTGTGCACTCAACAACGTGCGGGGGTGGATCAAAAAATCGGACTGCCGGGAAATGTGCTTTTGTTCGAGCGTTACGGGTCGGCTGGATTTTTCTGTCCCCGATTTTTCTCCCCGCGACCTGTTGTCTCCTTTTTTCCCCCTTTGTAATTCGGTGGCGATGGAACTTTTTTTCGCAGCAATAACGCAGAGTCATTCTGGGTCAGAGATCCGATCGATCCGGCCTGGACACCGAGAGCCTGGACGCGCTGACGTTGACAGCATTATCTTAATGGTTTTATGGAACCGTGGCGCCGAGGGTGTAACTCGATGTGGCCGCGATGGCCCAAACTGCTTCAGCTGGCTTAACAACTATTTTTTTTCCGGATAAATGTGGAAACGCGTTTGAGAAGTCTCTATTTTCTGGTAAAATTATCGATCTCTGGCTGCCACATCTGTCGTTACGTGTTACAATTCTTTGTTCTCTTTTAAAAGTTGTGTTAACCATATTTTTTTAGGATTTATTTTGCCTTTTATAATGAATATAATATCATCGTGTCGTTCAAAACCTTTTAGAAATAAAACACCTGTCACTACGTGTTACAATTCTTTGTTCTCTTTTGAATGTTGTGTAAACCATATTTTTCTAGGATTTATTTTACCTTTTATAATGAATATAATATCATCGTGTCGTTCAAAACCTTTTAGAAATGCCATAAAATTTATTTTGTGCCTATCATAGTCTCTAATGGCTAAATATTGTCTACAATAAAATCGAATTATATCCTGGTATAGAGGAAATTAATTAATAGACTGCAGTTTAATCAAACTAAAAATTTTCTGTATAAATTGCAAGAGTCAGAAGCCAGATAGAAAGGCCTTTTCTTCATTATTACAAGAAGTTGAATGAAAATAATGTATTGATATACCTACATTCTTTTAATTGTTCCTCTGTTATAAACTGCTCGTCTAGAAAATTCTCACGAGAATCTCTACAGCATTCTAGATCGCAAAGAAAGTATTCCACCCACTTAGTTACAAAATTCTGTTCACTCGCCGAGTTGAGATACTTTTACCAACAAGGTAGAAAATGTTAAACTTCTTATTCTGGGTCGTTAAAGTTTTAAAGAGATGCGTCCTGTAATTCTTTATCGATGGAATTAATCCTTCTTGAGCATTCCCGGAGCAGTGCTGGAGATTATTAGTGTACGATTCATTTACCTGGCAATAAGATGTGCCTGTTTATGCTTCCTTTCATCTCTTCTGTGAGGGAGAGAGAGAGAGAGTAGTAAGAAAGATCAGAATAAAAATAATTTATTTCAGTGAACGAGAGAGGACACACACATAGAATAAAAATTTAATTCATTTATGACAAAAATGGGTACATGCAACAATTTAAAGCTGTGAACATGTTTAAAATATTTAAAGGCATCAATGTAGTAGTTTTAGCTTAATAGAATAATTAAAAGAAGAATACAATTTTTATTTGGCTCCTGAGCCCTGCAATCAATGCAAACATTTTTTATTTTGCATAAAGATCCGCAGTCTATTTTCATAACATTTACACACACACAGATAAAATAAACATTTTTCATGATTAGACAGCGGATTTTATGCATTTATAGGAAAAATGAGTAGGTGTAATTTAAAACAGTAAAAACATTGGAAGAATTTAAAAATACTGTGTGTTATTATTTTAAACATATTAAATATGTTAAGATAGAACATGAATTTCTATTTCACTCCAGTTTGTTGCAATGCAGGTACAAAATTTTTATTTTGCATAAAAGATCCGCTGTCTACATGATACATGTTATGTTCACAATGATAATTTGATACATTTTGAGATATGAAGCTTTCTCTTGTTAAATTGTTTTAATATTTAACATTTATGCATTTGCTATGAACCAAAGTTTAAAAGGGCGTATTCTGAAAAAAGCACAAAAATAATTCTAGCTAGAAAATAATTTAACAATAAGTGTCCTAAAAATGAAGGAAACAGGTTAAAATGCCGGTCTAGAACAATTACATCGTATTGGGCTGGCAAGAAAGTAATTTCGGTATTTTAACGTGAAACAAAAGCCAATTTTTCTATTCGAGCAATGAACTTTAACGAATAGAATATTTTTCATTTTGTTCGACGATCTTTTGCCATCTTTCCAAAACTTCAAAATTTTCCTAAAATTGACTTTTATTTCATCTTAAAGTGCCGAAATTACTTCCTTGCCAACCCAATAGCTCGATTGCTCGATCCACCCCAAGCGTCGCCTGGTGATTAGAGTTTATCGAGTTGAACCGACGAGACCGGATGCCTATGATAATTTCGATGATGCTGTGGAAGGCACCTGATTACATCGAGGCGCGGGCTTTAAGCCGTGATTCGTGCCTCCGACGTGCAAGGACGAGGCGCGTGGGTGTCGAGCACGTGCGAGGGTGCGTAGCACCGCGCACCGAATGAATATGTATGCCGTGAAAGTCCGCATTCCTGACCGGTGGGCGGATTGTCGCCGATTCCCGCAAGGTCGCGCGGTATTCTCCGGATGAATCGCGATAATTGAATGGATAAGTCGTCGGGGAATGTAATTCCAGTGAATTCGCGCGCCTTCGATCGGTGCAACCATTTAATTGATGGGATTTTTGGAGATATCAAGGGTACCGGATGTCCCTATTAACGTTAAACCTGCTACGGTCACGCGACCTATTACATTTTACGATTATAATTGGCATTATACAAATTTATTTGCGCAAAATAACAGAATGTATTTTCTTGAGAACTCAACTCAATAAATTTAGTGTTTAATATGAGCTACATTTAACAATATTGCATTTGCTAAATAAACCACTCGGTTTAAAGCAATAATAATGTTTACGGACGTGATTATTTTTAATTAATCAGCCATTTTTTAAATACGATATAGTCGAAGAAGTAAAGTTGAACAATTCCTTGTGGATTAATCTTCTTTAAACGACACCTACGATCTACATAATGCTTTTAATTTTTGATTTATATTTATATATATATATATATATATATATATATATAGGATTTATATAATTTTTATTTGCGATTTATGTGAAAAAGCTTCTTCTATTCTATAGAGTGTATGCATATTAATGGGAGTCGCTGCATGTGCATTTTTAATTCAATTCTAATACATTTATCCGAAAGTTCCGTCTGAAAGTTATATGATAATTATTTTATGAAAATCCTATCTAAAAATGAAGTTATCATTTCAATCTGAAAAAATTATTTCGGAACATTTGACACTTTTATTAAAAAATTACTCCAAATTTTTATTGAAACGAATTTATCCACTGCTTTCATTTTAAAATTGTTTTCATAATCATTCATTATTTTTATTATACAATTAGTTTATAAAAATCCTCTCTAAAAATGTAGTTATTACTTCAATCTGGAAATTATTTCGAAACATTGGACATTTTTATCAAAAAATTACTCCAAATTTTTTATTGAAACGAACATATCCACTGCTGTTATCTTATAATTGTTCACAATCATTCATTATTTTTATTATAAAAGTCAAAGTGCCAAACTCATGTTTTTGAACGAGTAAAACTTGATCGCTTAGTATAGTCTTCAGACACACTGGTAGCAGCAGCACGTGTGGTAGCGTCTTGAGCAGTATTGTAAAAGTAGTAGTGGGGAGGCTGTTGTGGCCGTGGTCGTTAAGGCACGGCAAGGCAGTGATAAATCCCGAGATCACGAGTTCGATCCCCACTGGCTAGATCATTCCTCTATTCCACTAGAATCATCCCTATGCACGTTTTTTTCTTCGTTAATCCAGCTAAAACTCTCTCCCATGAATTTACAGTGAGCGAGTCAAGTGTTCGTACAATAATACGAACGCATGGAAATAAAAAGAGCTCTCTGTGTTTTCTGCATGAGGCGCATTCGATTCGAACAGTGCATTTTTATGGAAGGAAAATGTTCTACTATCGAACACGCCAGATTAAAGTTGGCAGGCTAATTAACCTGTTTCGATCACTGTAGTCGATACAGGTCAGTCTCCTGACCCACATTTTTCTTTTTGTTCGCTGTTGTTTCAATTACGTATTTATTTAGCGATTGCATCAAATTTGCATTTTCCATCGTGTAAACCACTGCTGGAAATTATTTTGTCTTTATTTATACATAAATAAAATAATTCATGAATGAAATGTATCTCTTCATTTATGGATAATATTTACTCATGAATAAAATGTATCTCTTTATTTATGAATAATATTTGCTCACGAATAAAATGTATCTCTTTACTTATGAATAATACTTACTCATGAATAAAATGCATCTCTTTATTTATTTATAGATAGACAATTATGGATAAACAGGGAGACTAAACTTATGAGCTTTTGAGAACGAAGAGAGAATAATGAAGTTTGATCTTCTTATTTAGAAAATTAGAGAATTGAAAACGGAGATTTTTATGGATTTGAAATTAATTGGTATATAGTAATGGTAAAATATAAATTAGAAAAGTAATGGTAAAATTTAAAGTGACTGTGGTAAAAACCTTGGGAGTGGCAAAAACATTTTTTGGAGAGAAGCGCAACTGATGTTGCAGGGGATCGAGGCCATTAGAAACTTCTTGACGACCATCCGGCAAAAACAAAAGTGTCATCGTTCTGTTCTGTCGAAAGAAACTCGCCTGGCTGTTAGAGCCAGCTGCGTGAACATCAGTAATCGCGAGAAACTAGTTATTTTGCTGAATCAGTAACAGCGTGAAAGTCATGTTCAAGATGACTTTTATCGTTAGTGTAATATCATGCGTTAAAGAAATCGGAACAATGCGATACAGTAAGAGAACGATCATCGCAATACAATCATTCCTACGGATACCATTAAAAATAGTGTATTAATACGTGTAAAGAAATTTTGTCAATTAAGGAGATAACAGATTACGTTTCATAGAAAGAAATACGCGTCCAATTTTACTCGCAATTCGAGCGTGAGACACGTTGTGTCCAATTAAACTGCGATTCCTAATGAACGCTGAATTTGTTATACTACATATACACCAAAGAAGACCTTTATAAAATGTGATTATTAAAGCCGGCTTTCTCTTTTATAATAAATTAGATTCACCATTTATTCAAAGTGAAATTTCATATTATAATAATAAACTTTCATTGCTCCTTTTCGCGTAGACTTTATTGTTCATACGATGGCTCCCGAACGGTCGTACAAATGGACACGTTTGCAAACTAATTAATGGAAAAGGAAATGAAGCACACCGTTATTTATTTTATACGAGGTTTGATTGCGCACGAAATAAAATAAACATAGCATCCAACAATATTGAAATTTGTAATGCACTGCGTTCTGCACACATACACGTATAAAATTTGCAATTTACTCGTACGTAATTGCAATAACTTATTCATTTGTTCGGTTGTTTCGATTTTTATCAATCTTCAGTAAAATCGACATAAAAATCAGCAGATCGTGGTAATATGCCACAGATCCATTCAAAATAAATATCGTCCGTTAATTCGCCGCAATTCGCTTTACCAGCAATTCTTCGAAATTGTGAAACGATTTCATCGAACGACTTTTTCGTACAATATTATTTAACAATTCTATAAAGACCCATACAGTCAAACCTGTTTTTGTGCGGTAGATAGGAACTGCAGAAAAAAAATCGCACAACAAAATATTCACAAACTTCATAAATAGCTATAACAAATAATTTTTCACAACATATTAAAGAAAAATTTTTTTATGCGGTGGAGAGGGACCTAAATAGAATGTACGGACATAAATAAAAATTCAAGACTCGTGAGCCATATAAAAATTTCTACAATTTTAATAAATTCAGGATGAAGGTTAGATGTTCTTAGATCCTTTAATCCTTCAAACTAACAACTCGTTTCTGTCGTAAATGTATAAGATGCACATCATCTGTTCTCTGTCTCCGAACGGATGACACTCATTCGAGCATCATTCCCCGAAAACGAATATAATCTGCAGCGCAAAGTTCTATAATACGTACATTCCGCTCGAGGCGGCTTATTCTATGCGAATCGATATTCCTGGTCGGTTCGTGTCATGGAAAAAAAAGTTCGAAAAATAACACTGGAAAGCAAACTATCGCTTAATGCAACTCAGCAAAAAATCGACCGCCGATTGTTCTAGATGCGGATGCATATCCTGGTTGCATCACGGGATAATGAATAATTGGAACGCCGTGCATACCACCGGAGCCCGATAATTGTTATACGTTCGCTGAATAATTAGCGTTTCATCGTGACCGCGAGCCAATAATATTCCGATAAAAAAAAAAAAAAGGAAATCGGTCCGTCGTCGACGGCGGAAATTAACTTCGATTTAATTGCATCGTATTAATCGTGGCGCGCGATTTAAAATGCAGATTTCGTGGGAATTCGGCGCGGCGCGCAGCGCGCGAAGAAAGTCGGGAAAAAATTGCTAAAGGTGAAACGCATGATCTAGAAATGACGGGACACATTTGCTTGTATTAGTATAGTGCGCGTAATCCTGGCCAATTTGATTCGTGTTTCACCGACGTTTTCGGATACTGCAAAAGTAAACCAATGAATAAAGAACTGCGTTTTCTGGGCCATTAATTATATTAAAGTCGACGTTCGCAGTAACTTTCATTCCTGCGGTACACTGTACTTTCATTAAATGAATAAAATTATTATGAAGACTAATTTGTGGGGGGCTCAATCATTTTTATAATTTTTATACGACGATGGACATTGCATTATTTCATATTTGGTAAAAGGGCAAGGAGTTTTATCAATATTTTTCTGGTGTGCCCATATTAAACCGAAGAACTTTATGCCAAATCAAAATATCTTAAGGCAATTTAAAGAAACAGGAGTATGATGGAATTGCATAAATTTTTAAAGAATTTTAGAAAGAAGAGAAGAAAAAATTTTAAAGAAATAAAATAAAGATTGTTCTAAATTTGTCTGACATAAATTTTATTTTACGTTTTGTGCATTCATAGCTTTCATCAATGCATCAAATCCACAGTCTAAATATTACTAATTCTTCTATCATATTTATCATATTATTATATTTACTATTTTCTTTGAATATTTTTATTTAGGAATGCTTATTTACCGGGGGAGTAATCTGCAGTTCCAAAAATTAGAATAATAGTCGAAACTATTTATGGTCCCCAGTATACTAGAATAGTTTCAAAAAATATAAAAAAAGGAGACAATACAGTGGTTGGTTCCGCAATTGATAATTCATAATTTCTGGGTTGATGATAAAATGTGTGTTGGTAGAGAAATTGTTCGACCATTTTTCAAACAAAAGTGGTTGAACGTTGTACACTGTGCAAAAAACTCATTGTCCATTTCGTTTTTGTGATTATTACTCTGCGTACAATAAACACACTAATGGACAACAGACTAAAATATCAGACAAGAGAAATGTAAGCTTATTTCTAGGCAAAAAGGTTTGGTAACATTGCTCTCACCTCTTGATTTATTAAAGAACGTTAATGGACAACTTCTTCAGCTTTCTATGATTTCAATGCATTATTCTAGCCCCTCAAATATAAACACTTTAATTACTAGGAACCTAAATAGGATTTTTAATGACTGGAGCTATATGTGTAAAAGAAGTTTCACAATTTTCTCTTAAACAATAATCTTGTTACTACTTCTTGTAGAACTATTTCTTAAGAAATCTTCAATTATTTATTAATACTTTCTATGTATTTTGAACACCATCTTCATACGTGTATCTTGATAATGATATACAATTATATTATTAGCAGCTACCAGTCTGAATCTAATAAACTAAATTTATACGTTGTTACCTGTGTGTATCTTATAATTTGCTAAAGATTTAAAGCCTGTTCAGTCTTTCTTTAAATTCAATTTTTAATATTTATGTTTATTCCAGTAAATCGTAAGTAGGGGTTACGTGTTCAAATTCCTCTTACGATTAATAATTCTTTTCATTTTCATGGGTTTTCCTTATTTACCACGTTTTTATTAGCTCGCTTTCTTGTTTGTTTGTCTGTTCGGTACAAATCTTGCAATTGATTTTAAACTAACTTCCCGATGAGCTGGAGACTTGAAATTTCAAACATAGCTCAGAATTGGATGACAATGCAATATTCCAAAAAGAAATTGTTTAAAAACTGCGTTTATTTAGCCTTTATTTGTCGAGTAAAGTGACACTGTGGCCTCTCCTTGTATAGCCTTCAATTTTATTTGCACCGTGATAGCTTCGAGATAGAAATAGCACCGAGTTTTACGGGATTTCATGCCGCATTGATTCCCCAAAATTTCTCTAAACCATAAATGGACAGAACTCCGCAATTCAGCCATTAAATTCATCAAATTGCTCGCGCTCTTTCGCGCTGTATTGCGTCGCGTCGCGGCCATTGGAAAAAAGGCGGTCGTCGGAAAAATATTACGAGGGCTTTCCGTCGCCACGGAACGGATGCGTCGTTAATTACTTTTTCTCCGTGGTAAACGGAGCAACTTGCATCCCCCCGCCCCTCGATCGAACGATATTGCCAAATCGATGTGTATCCGAGCGGATTCCGATCGGCTTTGAATAACGGCGGCGTCGGAGCAACGGTGAAAACTGAGAATTAATAACAGTAATTCGTCGGAATCGCTCGAATTTCCAGCATTTGGCCACCGTTTCCAGTGACGTGTAGCCCTACGATTCCACCGCGATGCACTTTCCTTCTCCTTTATTTTTATGCGAACCGCGTACCCGTTCTTTACCGTCTATTTATCCGGCCGCTTCGTCCGAGAATTTATTTCAACGTGGAATATTGATGGGACTGTGTCGACAATTCTGGAAAAACTTGATTCAATGCTTCAACGAATGTGCATACGAAATGTTACTTACTTTTACCTGTAAGAAAACTGGAGCAACTTGTGTACAGAGTAACGAGACTCCTTTTACCAACGATTATGCCCTAATCCATCTTGTCTGGCTTCAGTAGACACTTACAGTTTACATTTGAAATGATTACGCCCATTTCCTTGGTTCTTTCATCCCACCCCTCTCGATTATCTCTCTTCTGAACCATTTACCTCTGTTTTTCACCGGCATTGTCATGGAATATGCATTAATTACGCTCGTTTGGAAAATTCCATTTGAAATCGTTCCCATGAGCGAGCCCCTTAACGAACGAATTAAAGTTCACGTAATCGCGATGGAATATCTTTGTCGTTCGCACGTGGAGAATCGCGTTAAGAGACGATTCTTTCTCCGCAGCCCGGGTACGTTAATGACGAGATAGAAAGGAAATATTAATAACGGTGGTTTGCTCCCCGTGACTAGTCGAACATCTCGCGTTAGGCCAACGACTAGTCACGATGCCATATGCTAGATGTGATGCACAAGTTTCTCCGTTCTCTCACATTTACACAAGAAAGTATCATTAGGAGTCGCCAGGTATTAACACATTCCCGACCGGTGGTTATTGCATCATTTTGAAAAATCTACGCGCGGTACATTTTTTAATGGAACCTTCAATAGCAACAGTGATTTTCATCGTGAATTAACAAGTCACCCTCAATAACGTCGTCTAATAGTTTCATTTAATCCTCATCCGTCCCTCGTATCAATTTGACACAATTTTCCCGAAATAAGTTATACTCTTCTGTTTTTTGTAGGCAAAGTTGCGAATTAATCAATTAAAATTTTAATCAAGATTGATTGATTGATGTGTACGATTAAAATAGGCGATCATTGAAAAATCGACGGTAATTATTTACTTTAGGGACTTCCTCACCGATTTTGATGACGTTGAAATATATTGTCCAGGTCATCATTCAGATCAACTTTTTCCTATACATGTTACCGCCGGTCGATTTTAGTTTTCGAGATATTCGCAAAAAACTATCGCTAATACTGTATTGAATTTTTCGTATTCCTGAACGCTGCGCTGTGCGGCAACGTAAGCCTGTCCCGGCGCGGCGTTTGTTTACATTTTGCTTCTACACACGCTGTGGAGATGAGAGAGAAAACAGGGTCTCACTCTCATAATATTGTATATTATATATCATATATTATACATTGTACCTTATATATTATACATTGTACATTATATATTGTATATTATATATTATACATTGTACATTATATATTATATATTGTATATTATATATTATATACTGTATATTATATATTATATAATCTTATTGATTTAAATTTCAAATCTAACCCAGACCTACACCGATCACTTTTTGAGATGTTGAAATTTTTATTTATAATATTATGTATTATATATTATTATATTATTATATATTTACCATGTTCACTTTTCTCTCTAAAACTACATAAAAATTTACTGAAATAGTTTTAAATCTTTACCCACCTAGGAAGCCTATTGACAGAGTCTTCAATAACTGTGCTGTGTAAAAAAGAAGCTTGGAAATCCTCTTTTATATTATGATCTCAAATAAAATAAAATTTCATTGAGGTCATCGGAGACCCCAGGTTACCATCGCAGGGTTAATGTGTTTGATACCCTGAAAATGATATAGTATTCTAAATTCGTTCAATGTTTTATCATTAGAACTACAAAAAAAAATTTCTCCGAATGAAACATATTTATAGTTTTAATATTTCTAAGAGAACAAATCAGGAGAAAGTAATTTTGACTAGTTCGGTAGTTCTAGTGTTAAATTACACCTACCATGTGTGTATAAGATAAATGCATCAGCTCGCTGTCTAGCCTTCGTACTTAATTTGTGATCAATGCAAAAACGTGCGACAGATAAACACTAATTTATATCTGAGTACATTGACTTAGACGTTGACCATACGGGCTGTGTTCGAAAATAAATATAATACTTCGGTCGTTGTACCCTAATCCTAATGACGAGACGCGGCATAAGCATGATGAAATAATTTTTGCAGGGACAGTCTGGCAACTTTCGCGCGAATACGAACCGCAGTGAGCAGAAATACTTTTTTCCCTGGGCGTGTGTATAGTTCTCGAGCAAACCGGTCGCTGGGAGTACGGGAATAGACGCGTCTCGACGAAATCCGTCAGGTAGAAAATTATTAATAAACATATCCGGAGGAAGGATTCATCGCGGTGCTACGCTAACTCGGTCCCAGATGTCATCAGAATTTCCCATCCGCAGCAATCTCCGAACACTAGAAATTCAGATAAAAGTGCTTTCGTCTCGCGTGGGTAATATATTCTCGAAAGGAGAGATCCGCGAACCAGCAGCCATTTCGATTCGCCGGGAAAAAGAAGAGATCCTTGAGGGGTCTAGAGGGCCGAAGATCCGAGAGACAGGAATGTTGCCGGCAGGAAGGTCAGAGGTGAAGGTGAATCGCTTTCAATAATCCGAGGGAATTCTTGTCGGATTAAGACCCCAAGAAAACTTTCGATCCCTTCGCTGCGCAGTGCCGGGAAGTGCCCACTTTTGCTTGCAAATGCTTCGCCGTGACTCGCTGATTTATTATCGATTCGCCACGGTTCGAGACTATGATTGCAGGAGTCGCCTTATTATCGTTTTCTACTTCCCAGGTTCACTGTCATCAGTATTTTTTTTTTTCGCGCGACCTGTCTGCTCGATCTCTGAACTCAGTCACATCCGTTTCTAACTTTTTTGTTAACTCTTGTGCACACAATTTGTATTTCTTGAATGTGAACTTGATTTATAATCATTCCCGAAAGTAGAAATATCGTGGCTCTTGCAATTACCTCGTTGTAACTTCATTTTAAATCCAAATCTGGAAACATCGAACTGAAGATTCAGCAATTATTTATAAGCTGGAGCAAATACGAAAGATAAAGATTCCAATACAAATTTCTCTTTTTCTAATCATATTCTTCATGGAAGTAATAAATAAACGAGTTTATTGTGTGACGTAACTTATACTTATTATTAGACTGCAGATCTTTATGGATTTATGAAGAAATTGGCTGGGTGAAATATGAAACAGTGAAAAATTTGAAAAATTTAAGAATATTGTTTTTGAATGCAATAAAGCCATGAAGGGATGAAATCAATGTTTATTTTACTCTTGCTTCCCACAATCAATGCAGAACATTTTTATTTTGCATAAAGGTGCAGCACAGATAACCTCTTAATTAAATGTTAACTTTCACAAATAGTTACTTCTCTGTCTATATATATTTTCTCATAATTTTATTACGCGATTGGCACACATGAAATAATTTTTGAAATAACGTCTATAATATGTTCCTGTCCAATATTTTGATGACTATTATATCACTTAGAGATCATATCTAACTCGTTCATGATGAACCATGATTTAATTACTAACAATAAAAAGCAAGTTCATGCTCACCTCGACAAATCGTATATATAAAATATTGTTTAAAAAATATTGAAAGCGTGAATGCACTATAAATACCGAAGCTCGTAATAAAGCAATCGCGAGTCAAGTAGACAGCGTAATAATTAAAAACGCGTGAAATGAAACAATACAGTTGGACCGCGAGAAGAGCAAACGAAAACCGGGTTATTTTTAACCTAATCGCATCACAGAGAAGCTTCGCGGTACGGAGAACCGGTTTAGAGCAGCGCCGATTCAGACAGCAGCGAATAAAGTTTTCTGCGAACGCAAACATTATCGGAACACTTTCATTCGAATATAAACTGAATCACGGGCGGCGATCAAAAAACCGTTTCGCAGTAATCTATCGCGAATAAATAAGATTTCACGCCATCCATGTTGATTTTTATCGCGGCAAAAAAATGTTCGATCCATGATGGTACCGTCCCCCGATGAATCCGCTGGAAACCTGATCCGCCACTATACCGTTTGAAATTAACTATCACCCCACGTATAGTGTCGGTGCGTGGACCCCGACGGTTTTCGTGTACAATATCACGGTGCGTGAGCCTGCAGAAATTCGTTGCGAATTCATGCGTCGCGGACATTTCGCTTTCATTATATCGTAGGCGTGTTCGATTGTAATTGACGGACCGCGGGCATAAAGGGACACTGTTCGACGGGAGCTCCATTTACGGTTAATGAAACAAGAATTATCGGGACTGAATTTCAAAGGACAGATAACGCCGCGTGTACTGATAACGGCAAAGCACGTGGCCACCGTGAAATCTCCGAAATAAATGCACTGTATTAATCAAGAAGTACTGTCGTAGTATTCCATTTTAAGATATTAGGCAGAGCTGGGTAAACTTCACTTTACCGGACTCAAAATCTGTGCCTTTCTCCTATAAATTATGGTATATTTGGTATGTAATCTAGTAGATTTGTACCCGGGGTGGCTGCAGATCGAAGTTTCGATCATGTAGGATCAATGGTTCAGGAGTTATGCTTGCTTAAAGTTGAGCAATCGCACTGTTTTTGGCAGGTAAGGGCACCGCCATATTGGTTTGTAGTGACGATCGCGAGCCGCTTACCGAGCAGAACCGCTAGATGGCAGCACTGACGCACAGTAGTATCGTTAGCATAGAGAAAATATCTCGGGAAATGTTGGAGAAGAAATATCGTGGAAAATATTTACAAAAACCTAACGCACACCAGTTGAAACGCAACATCGTGATCATGTCTTCCAAAATTCAAACGACAATCGCAATACTCGCTCTATATTATCAACATTAACGCGTGCCCGCGCTGCCATCTAGCGGTTTTGCTCGGTAAGCGGCGCGCGATCGTCAATACAAACCAATATGACCTTACCTGTCAAAAGCACTGAAAAATGCTCAACTTTAAGCAAGCATAACTCCTGAACCACTGATCCCACAGGATCGAAACTTCGACCTGCAACCGCCCCTGGTACAAATCTACTGGATTACATATCAAATACATCATAATTTATAGGAGCAAGGCACAAATTTTGAGTCCGATAATGTAAAGAGCAGCCCCTATTTATTTTAAAGTGTGCGTACAACACACTTTGGAAATAAAATATTTTATTTGATGTAATAAGTTTTTAAAATAGTATTTCATTTGAAGAATAATAAAAACATCTGGATTTCATCTCGAAACATTTTATTATTTTTATTTTCAATATTTTGCTGAAAATAATGGTTCATATTCAATACATTTATTTGTTTTGAATAATCGAGAACAACATCCAATTTTCAATTTCTATTTAGATGTTTACTATATTGCATTATATTATATTTTCGTGTATATTTTATTGTGGTACAAAGCTGTTCTTTGAAGTCCTGCCTTCAGGTTTCATTTAAATGTCATTTATATTATATTGTCAAATTCATTATACTATTCAAGTGTGATACACATTTCTACAGTTCAATAACAACAATATCCGCTAGAATTCACCCGAATTGTAAAGTGGTTAGCCATTATTATGACACAAAAGCAATTTGAGGAACGACTCTTCGCACTACATTTCGCGATAATTCACTATGAATGGACATAACATACTGTAACGTACACATGTAATTACAAGCATGGATAGCTACAATTAATTATTGTGTTGCATGCTCACTGTAAACGCGGCGTTGTTCAAATACAGATGTTTCCATCAAGCATAATGTAACCCCATAATAACAATCATTAATTTCGAATTAATCACTTACATATTGCAATGGTAATAAAATGTAGATCAGTCAAGTGAATTCACAGTAAGGAAATATACATATTTAAATATCGAACTTTAAATAATTTAAACAATTTGGGGCCAAACATCACAATGCTATCTTCAATGTATCATTTTTCCAGTCATATATCTCAACAATCGCATTGGTTGTCATTCAAATTATATTTAAAGGAAAATTAGGTATCTAAATAAAAACAGTAAAGCCCAATAAAAATTTCATTCTACAATTAATTATATTATTAACCAAATCTTTCAAATCTAACCCAGACCGACTACGATCACTTTTTGAGATGTTGAAACATTTTTGCGAATATCTCGAAAACTGAAGCAGAGCGGCGGTGACATGTATAGGAAAAAGTTACGTAAATAATTACGTATTTATTGTAGGAAAAATCTGGCAGAGTCACACCATACGTTCGTACAGTGAAAAGTCGCACTCGAATGAATTACCAACTTTTCACGAAGCAGTGAAATATTATCATTACACGGCGAGGAGATGCACAGTTACAGTGTTTTCTTTGCTAATTAAAGTGCAGAGACATTTACATTTACATTGTGCGAGCGTACCGTAACAGGGCCCCGCCATTATTTTTCATTTACTGTCACGCGGTGCTAATTTCCCGTGTTGTTGTTAAACGTCGTTCCGTAACAGGCAGCAACGCAATACATAATAATCAGATTATTAGGACAAGCGATTATTGGGGCTGTTTCGCGCGATAATGACACCGGTCGCGTTTTAAACGGGGAATAACGGGGACCATTATTTCTTTGCATTAGTTATGATACAACCGATCGAAGCCGGGATCGAATCGCGTTACAGGCTCGTTAGCCAACGATTTAGCAAAATTCAGCGGATTTACCGGCGGGTTTACTAGGGATGGCGATCGCAATCCCGCTTTCTCGAACCCGATGGAACTCTGTTTCACACACGCGGATATTTGTATTTTCGATCCAGCGAATTTCCATGCGATTTCACGCGTTAAATATGAATTTGATTCCTGCAATTGGAATCATTACGGTTCGTTACAAGAATCATAAACGATCGCGCCTGATCCCAGCAATTTTTCCCATCGAATATTCCGCATTCGTGAGCTTGAATATTTCGAGCACGGTATTATTCCAACGCATTACCTTCCCTTATGATCTCGCTCGTAATTATCGTCGTTAGAGTAACGATCTCTGATTTTGTTGGGTATACCAGGGATCCAAGCAAATAGTTCTACAGTAAAACCTTGATCTACGAAAAACGAATGTCCCCTCCAGTGTAAACTGTACACATGTCGCGTAAATCCATACGGGGTCGGGTATGTCGGTGTGAACCACTACTTATCCAATTACGAAACTTCTTTATTTTTCATTATTTTTTCCTGAGTCTTTCACTAACTTATTTGTAGCATGTTTTTTATTAAAGTGATGAATCATATCCCACGAGTTTCGTTCGCTTGTAATTACAACTACGAAAATAATTTCTAACTTGCCTCGGTGAAAAATCACCGAATTAACAGGGTGTAATGAAGATATATTTTCACATTAACTGTGACCTTTTGAAGTTTTTAATGGTTCATAACATTTTAATATGTTCCTGTTCATTCCACATTCCTATACTGCAAGATTTTGCCAAAGTTGGATTATGTATTGTACAAATTACAATATAAACATTCGTGTTAATAATACAGTATAAAAACTTCAATAAATATCGAAATATTTCTAGTTTGCCATTATGTGAAATCTGAAGGAGTCTACAAATCAAAATTCAAAATGCACTCATAACTATGTACATTCATACCAATTAAATTCCGCTTCATTTTTTAACTTCAGACCAATAGAACACAAATGACGTCTAAAAAATATGTTGAAAAAATGCATTTGGTCGGAATTGTGAAAACAATAGTAACTCGTATAAATTATATACGCTCCGAAAATTTCATTGAAATTGGTTAATTGGTTTACGAGTTATAAACGATCAAATGTGGTAAAATGTGGTTTTTACCACTTTCGATCGTTTATAACTCGTAAACCAATTAACCAATTTCAATGAGATTTTCAGAATGTATATGTTTAATTTATACAAGGTGTGTGTGTGTGACCAAACACATATTTCAAATTTTCGTCATTGGCCCAGCTAAAAAAGTAGTAAAAATCAATTTTTACTACACTTTTTCACAATTCCGACCAAATGCATTTTTCCAACATATTTTTTAGACGTCATTTACTAAACTAATTCTTCTAGCCTTACAGAGAAATTGAAGTCGTTTGGTGCATTCATAAAAAAGTTATTCTGCTTTAAAGTGTGTGTGTGTTCAAACGATAGAAAATATGTAAGCAAAAATTTGCAAAATGAGCTGTAAAATTGAGCATTTCATATATGTACAACCTAGCGTTTTCACCGAACCTAATAAATCTCGAATGAACAGAACAAGCTTCAAAATACAGAGAGGCGGAGTGTATCCAACTGATACAAAATCAATCGAACCCCGCCGGCTTTATTTACTTTTAATTTCCTCGCATCGACCTCCACTTTTCCCGAGGTTGCCCGAAGAGTCGGATTCCGAGGTCAGAGGCGTACAGCTCTCCAAGAAGGTCGCGATCTAGATCTTGACTTGTGCGAAACCAGTTTGCGAGGTCGTCGAGCTGCTTGTTGCAACACCATCTTCCAGGCTACTGACCCCCCCGTGTGTTTGCGTTCGGTTGGCCGAGCGCGCAGCGCAATTTCACGGATTAACTGCGTCCGTATTAATCTGTCCCCAATCGAACTTTTTCTCCCGTGTTCCCCGGGTTTTTTCGCGAATTCGATACGTTGATCAAGGATAGCAATTATTGCAATCGAACGGCAAGTTAAGCGGCGAACGTTCGGACGGCCATGAATGGTAGAAGCAACGAAATTAGATTCGTTTTCGACGAAGTCTCCTCACAGAAACACTTCCCACACGATTAATTACTAAATCGCTATAAACACAGCGATTTAGGTAGTGTGTAATTCTGTCGAAATTATTATGTCTGTTAATGTGTGTGGGCTCGTTTCTTGGGCAATGCGAGTAACATGTAGAGTGAAATTTAAGTGATTAAATTGAGAAATTAATTTTTTGAGATGTGCTCCTATATATTGATTTATTCAAGTTATACATATAGTTATATAATATAACTGTGTATCTGCAATTGTAAAATTATCTTAGTTATTTAATTGAAAGGTTCCAGGGAAACGTAAGTGAACTACTATGTTTCATTAAAAGTTTCACGTATTCATATTAAAAGATCTTTTACAGGAAAAGTAAATGAACTTTCATGTTATTTCATTAAAAGTTTCGTATAATTCAAATTAAAAAATTGCTCGCGGAAAAAGCAAACGAACATTATTTCATTAAAAGTTTCGCTTATCCGTATTCAAAGATTCTATCCCAAAAGGAGTAAATAAACTTCCATACCATCTCATTAAAAATTCCGTTTATTTACACTCGTGTTTCTAATTAAAACATTAAAGTAATGTAATTAGCAAACTACAGCAATATCAGATCAATGTAAATCCCTTCGTTCAAACAGTTATTCTATGAAAAGTTGAATCTATTATTCATCGCAGAACTGATCAATTTTTCCCGATGTATAATTTCCGTGAAAAGAACATGCTGTAGCAGATAATACGCACTCGTGCAGTGAGAAAATTATACACGAGATAAATGTATCTCGTAGATGAATGATGGAGTATTTAGAGGTATTATTAAGCATTACATATTAATGGACATTTCGGGTTGACGTATTTTAATTTTCAATTAATTTATTTCTGGGTGGTCGTCATATTCAATGACACGCTTCTTTAATATGAATGGATTAAATTATACTTCTTGACCGAAGGTCATCTATAAAATAATTATAGAATAGAATAATGGATAAATGTGTGTCTTAGGTTTTTCATTGATGTAACTATCCCCCAATTATACAAATTTATTTTATGTATATCAAGATTTTTTGTAAGCTCAATATTTCAATATTCTCCTTTATCCACAAAATTCCACGGAATTAAATTTAATAAAATTCAATAAAATACAAATTTTTACAGACTCGATATTCTCTTGTATCCAGAAAATCGTTTATATTTATATTACACAGTTATTATATTTATTACAAAAATTCCACTAGATTAAGTCTAGTAGAATCCAATACAATACAAATTTTTAGAAACTCGATATTCTCCTTTATCTAGCAAACCGTGTATACCTATTACACGGGATTATCCTTAAATCCAATAAAACACAAATTTTTAGAGAAATTCGATATCCTCCTTTATCTACCAAATCGTTTATATTTATTACAGAATTATTAAATTTATTGCTAAATTCCACTGGATTAAATCTAGTAAAATTCAATAAAATATTCTTGTTTTTCTAGCAAATTGTTTATATTTATTACGGAGTTATATTTATTATATTTATTGTAAAATTCCACTGGATTAAATTTTAAAAATTTCAGAAACTCTATATTCTTCTTTATCTAGTAAATCGTGTATACTTATTACAGAATTACTAAATTTATTGCAAAATTGCATGGAATTAAATTTAGCAAAATCCAATTAAATGCAAAATTTTACAAACTCGATATTCTCCTTTCCAGCAAATCTCTTTCAGATAAGAATGTAGAATTCTTGTTTGAAGTAATTGCTACCTGAAAACGAGAACTCGCGTCCACTCTACTTATACATAACCAAACAATCGCATTCTTATGCAGTCTGCGGGGTCATTTACCTAACGTTTCTATTTCAAGGACAGCTGAATTGCATACTGTCCATTTTCTGAGTTTCCACGGACTCACGTGGTAACGGTCTAATAACGTGCAACCGGAAGACTGTCAATACCGGCGAGACAGTCATTCAAGTCGATAGAAGTCGGACAGCAGCGGCACCGTGCATTACTCAATCTAACGGTGCCCGACGATGTACGTTTAAGACACGTCATTCATGTGCCTCGTAATTGAGCTAGATTCATGCAATCGGTTCAGACAGATAGTTTCGATCCGAAAGGTTACCAGAAATCCATTTCTGATGCGATGGAAATGCACGCGACGCCGGTACATATTGTGTAAAGCGTTCGACGCTAATTACTATTACGCTGCGTGGCCGAATCGTTTAGGGTTCTTGGAACCCGAAGAGGTCATTGCTGAGCTGAATGATTTGCTTCTTCCGATTGTAGTGGTTATAGGTTAGAATAGATTTTTTATTTTATCTGTGAATATTAGTGTACTATCTATAATTGAAAGAATATCTTATTAATTCGAACTTCTATTATTTATCTATGCACATTTCCATACATTTTCATTCTATTTCTTCTAAATACAAAATATTCTCATTAAGCATAAATTATTTTATTCGTGCTACAGGAAGAACCACTGGAACTTTATGCAAGTAGGATTAATTCTCGACCCGTAACATCCAGCATTATTACACGGTGAGTTTTTTCGTTACATTACTTTAATCATGAACGCAGTAGCTGCTCATTCCATTTCGTCTCTTTCTGATCCTTTGAAACCATTTTTCCATACAATTATAACGTAATTTTTTTACGATTCTGCAGCAACCATATTAAACATATTAAAGTAAAATGAAACGAAAACTCTCTTAACACGAGAGGCATGCTGCGATAAACTCGGTCTTCCAAATTCTTAAAAATTCTTATCGGATTTTTTCGTGTCTCTAATTTGGCAATGAAATTAAAAATATACGTATGGGATACCAATAGATCTTATTATAATTCTTATTATAGACAATTTTATATGATTCATTTCTCAAAAAACGCATCCAGCATATTTTTAACCAATTTATTGTTTCTCCGTTAGAATTCTTCACCCTTTTAAAAATTGCATCTTCCAAAAATCTTGTTGATATGAAATCCTCTTGTTTCATTTCATTTAAAATAAAGTTATTACCTTTCCGGCACTTCTTGATAACATTATAATAATCTTGGAGGACAAACAGTAAATCATTTTTCTTTAATGACATTTCTACGTCGTTTATCAAACAATTGACTAATGGACTTAGGTCACTTTCAAAATAAAACTTTGTATCAGTCTATTAACCCCTTGCCTTACAATATCGTGTGAGACTCGTGACGAACATTCTGAACAGAGTCTAATAAATATGTACGTTATTAATTTTCTTTAACCTGAAATGAAATTTTGTTTTGGTTTTGTTGACGTATAATTACACTGTACAACAAATTTCAACTTTTTTTATGATTTCAATATACTGTTTGGTCCTTCTTATAGAGTTTTTTGCGCTGATTCCGAATCTGGCCTTAATTTTGTTTCCTATACACACAGTTTTTGAAAACCATGTCTTTGAAAAAAAAACATATTTTTCAACTTTAAGCAAACATTGTGATGTTATTATAAAAGATATTGAATTGTTCTTTACAGCAAAAGATTCTGTAGACTTTCCCGAATCCAGTGATATATAATATTTATGCATTATGATTGTTTAAACATGTTTAAACATTAAAGACGGAGAGACACCACTTTTGCACCAATTTTCGAGGATATTTTTCAATTTCAGAATTTTATCTTTTATCAATATCTTTCATAATAACATCACAATAATTGTTTAAAGTTGAAAAATATGTTTTTTTTTTCAAAGCCATGTTTTTCAAAAACTGTGCGTATAGGAAAAAAATTAAAGGCATATTCGGAATCAGCGCAAAAAACTCTATAAGAAGGACCCAACAGTATATTGAAATCAAATTTGGTGATGGACAGTGTTATTGAAGAACACACGTAGGCATACAATAGATATAAATTTTCTCCTGTTTTTAGGAAATTACGAACTACAAAAAAAGTTCTAATGACTGAAACCGTAAAATAAATCTTAGAGCAACGAATTAACCAGCTAATTTCCTTTTTACAAAATCTTTGTGATTTCAAATATATTAGTTACAATTTGCTTCAGAATGTGGAAAGATACCGTAGAAATGTAAATATTAAAATCGCTAGCTTGATTTTTCTCGGGAATGGACGTAGGCCACTTTCAAAATAAACGGCTCGTATGTTACCACTAATTTCTGCTGGAACTGCCAATAACAGCCTCGTCATGGTAAACCTGATCAGATCTTTCCTGCATCCTGCTATAAACGTACGATGCAAAGTTAGGGGCGATGTTGCACGATAGCATTCAGGAGTTGATGCGGGCCATTCCGTACGTATAACAGTACGAACCTCTAGCATGAACCCGCGAGGCGAAGTCTGTCAGTCAATTCTCTAAACTCGAAACAGTTCGCGGAGATAGTTGAAACCCGGTGTTAGTAGAACATGCTTTGCGATGCGAGAGAGAGAGAGAGAGAGAGAGAGAGAGAGAGAGAGAGAGAGAGAGAGAGAGAGACAGAGACAGAGAGAGGAGGTCGCTAGTGACTCGGAATGAAGCGTAGAGTCGTGCGGGCGCGATTGAAATCAGTCATAAGGTCGTGCCGGTAGAGTGCAGTTCGCACGATCGCGTCGGCAATTCGAGCACCGTTAAGTCCTGCAAGTCTATTTCACGTGGCCCCGCAATGTCTCTTCGGGATACCTGCACATACCGCATGATCGCTCTGGCCCGACGTAACACGTCCCCGTGTTTGTGCCGAGAGTTCGATGCCCGACACCCGGCGTCGTCCGTTCCCCCCCCTCCCACTTAATCGTGTATTTAACCCCCACCCCGCGCCATTTCCTCCCTCCCCTTGTCCCTTGATCTTTCCTTCCTCCCATTTCTCCGTTCCTTCTTCGGTACTCAAACACGATGTCTCGATCTATGGGAACGAAGTGTCTACTCGTGCAAAAATTTATTTATACAGTCTTGTGGTTAATTATTTTTTTATGAAACACTCGCCAACGTATTCGCGACATTTTTCCGATTAAATCGACACCAAACACGGTACGATTTGCATTGGATTCGAAGGAACCTCGATTATCCGAACCGAAGATGTCGGAGTTCTACGAGTGTAGGGTTCAATGTAAAGCGATGAATGTCCAACGCGATTTATTTAGACTGCGGATCTTCGTGTAACATAAAAATTGTCTGCATCGATTGTAAGAAATGGAAATTAAATTGAATGTTATTTCTTCCCGTAATGATTTTAATAGAGGAGAAATTATACAGGGTGCGGCACAAATTAGTCCCCACGATTTCTCAGCCCCTTCGGATGGTCGGACAGAAAAGTGTTTCGTACCAAAGTTAATCAGTATTTAACCGACAAGAAATTGCAATTTTTTAAATTAAAATAAAATCGATTTTCAACCAAAAATCAAGGTCACTGTCATATCTTTGAATGGAACTGGGTACTTTTAACTTCATAATATATACTGAGAAATCGTGGGGACTAATTTGTGCCGCACCCTGTAAATCACATCTTCAATTTTTAAAATTTTTCAACAATTTTCAATTTCGTATACTCAATTTTGCTGTAAATGCATAAATTTATTTATGCTGGTTATTATCTTGAACAGTTCCGATAGTCGAGGTTCCACTATGTCGTGGATTAAACAATCAGGAAAACGTCACGAAGATGTCACAGTCCAAGTTTCACAAAAGAAATAATTAAATATACCAAAGATTTTCTGTCACTGTGTTAGTACTTCTCGGCTGTTCTAGGTAGGTTAGTAAAGTTACACATGGGAATACAATTGAATTAGATTATGTTGCAGTGATCCTAAAATTTTAATCACCCTGTAGCCACCGCGACCAAAGTTCCACTGGAAAATACAGCCAGCTGCGCCCATCAACAGGATGCTCCTCTCAGCTTTTACTCTTTGCTCTGCTTCTCCATTTATCTTTCTCCGTTTTCGTCCACCCGGATCATCCTCGATCCTCCTCCCCGTCCTTGATCGTGAGGAGCGGGCCGTGAGATTGAGAGCGGCACTTTTTAACGACCTCTACGTACGAAACTCGTGACAACGAAGAGAAAGGGCCAACGTCCCAGTCTTCCAGGACACTCGATAATGGGATGATCCTCGGGAGACGCAGGATCCAGCGCCACAACAGTACCTAAAATGGCTTCTAATCGCATTCCAGCCTGTCGATTGCACGCCAAGCTTTCAAGCTTCGACTTGTTGGTTTCTTGAGACACTATCGATAAGACAATTTCTGAGATTTATGTGGCTTGGCAAGTCTTAGGCAAGTTTCCAGCCGCTACAGCTTCCTTCAAACTATTCCTCTGGATCAGCCTGTATCGATCGTTCGGATATCAGAGCTCCAGGTTATCATAAGTTCGCGCAGTTTACCCAAAAAGTTTTAATTGAGGCGGGAATTTGATAACTAGGGTTACGCTCCACTCCACTGTTCCTTTTGTGCGGCAGCTGCTCCGAGAACTGTTTCAGCCGGAACACAATGTGATTGATGAACTTTGGTAAAAGAGATTTGGTTTCTAGTGCAAACATAATTTTTTCCGGTTTTGACTACCTTTGGAGGTTCCCCGTTTGTAACGAGGTTTAATCATCTGGAATTTAGAATGTATGAACTGCACCCAACACGTACAATGGTTTTTTATCTTTATAATCATGCTTTTGTAACTTCAATTTCAATATGAACTTTGTTCGAGTCTTTTACGTTCAATATTTATTACAATATTACGTTCAATATTCATTGCACATATTTGTGCATTTTTTTGCATATTTGTGCATATTTAGCATTGTTGTACGTTTTCAGTGAGTTTTATTTCAGCAGCTTTGCAATTACATTGAATTACATAATTCACTAAAAACTTTATTGAAACACTTCGTGCAACAGTTGTCAAGTCTTTAATCCTTCATGTATGAAATTGCAATGTTTTTATCAAAAATTCCTTTTAATAATGATCGACATACGAACGATTCAGAAATTTCCACATGGAAATATTTTATTGAAAAATTGTTTATTAAAATCTGTCGTGTATGTACAGGGAATGAATAATAAATCAAATTGAAACAGAAATGAACAACACACTTCCATGAAAAATTAATTCAAATAACTTCGTGTAATAATCCTGGATGTGTTCAAAACGTTTGAAAACTCATTAATTTAAAAAATATTGACTGCTTCAGAAATCATTGCAGATAGTGATGTTTCGTCCGAGAACTAATAAAATCTGCCACGTACACACACGTAATGTGAGACATCCATTAGTAATAAATTAACACTAACCCTACCAAGCATTAAAAGCGATTAAAATGTTTCATTTGATAAAAATGACAAGGCTCTATTTACTTAGATTTTGTGCAATTTTTATATAATATAATATAATAATATAAATATATTAAATTCTATGGAATCACTTTCCATGTAAGCAACGTCATCGTTTCAATAACACTGTCCAACAAATTTTTATGATTTCAATATACTGTTGGGTCCTTCTTATAGGGTTTATTCTATATTCTATATGTTCAAAAAACTCTCTATAAGAAGGACCCAACAGTATATTGAAATCAAATTTGGTGTTGGACAGTGTAATTATAAAATTAAAAATCTAAGTGTTAACTCGCTTGCAGAAAATTCCAAAATAACCAAAATTCAATTTGTTAAAACGTGGCCAATCAAAATTCTCCTTTAAGAATACACGGATTGCAGTAAGCGTTATATCATGCTGGAACGGTCCTCTGTTTCCATTCACTCACTGCAATTGCCCGTGCTTCCCCGGAGCATATCAATTCCGCGGGTGCCGTTCGGTAGGGGTGCAATATTTTTAAACAAATTACCAGGAGACGGTCTCCCGGCAGAATTTCTCCGGTCTTCCCTAATTAGAGTCGCAGAGATTCCCTCGGCAAGAATTTGTTAATTGAAGTTGCACGGGCCTTGTCTTTCGCGGAGCTCGAGTCGAATTAGGTTTGCGGGGGTGGTCGTTGGTGATGAAGGGCGCAAAGGCGCGCCGCTTATTAGGAGGCACCATCTGGTGCCACTTATTGTACCGTGATTCGTCCCAGGATATTGCGACTGAATGTAGAATTTAAATGCGACTACCGTTCCAAAGGCGTTTTACGCCGACACGCCAAACTGTTTTCCTTTTCGCCACCCCGCTCTGGCCCTCCTCGCTGAATTTTCATTAAACAATTATTTCAAACGCGACCCTGGAAATATCGGTCCTTCCGGGTCTGGACGGATACTGTGGTATAGCATGTTTTACAAGTCCGAATTACTCGCCATCTTTCAAACCATCAGCGACGCGAATTAGGCGAGATTATTGTTGAGGTTATAGCAAGGTTAACGGTATAACCTTGGCCACAAGTAGAACAGTTTAAGCGATTATATAAATCTACCGGGTCTGGAACGGTTTGTAGACTTCTGGCTGAATCCATTATGCAAATTTCATTCCCTTTTTAAGGGTATATTTTAGGAGTGTCGAGAGAGTTTCCACAATCAAAGGATGGTGAGTTTAATTAGACTTTATTAAAATTTTCTTTTCGTGGAACTTGTGGGAATGAGTGAAATCTTATATCTTTATTCGTGAGATATTCTTCATGCATGATTTTACCACAATTTTCATAGGTACAGTTCTTTGTAAGATATAATGTATCCTTTTCTTGAAGTATGAACAAAATTTCACAGAGGAATGACGTAGGTTTCCTTGGTTGTATTGTCCTTTGTATTATGATTTTAGATAATAAAGTGTGTCAAATTATAATATACTGAATGCGGTAAAACACGATGAACAGATATCACATAATATTAGAGTATTGGGGAGAGTAAGTAATTAATTTAATAAATAATATTTACTTATGGCAGTAGCATTTATTTAATTCTTTTAATTGTCCTCGTAACTCTGTAGGACTTTCTAACAACCGAGAAATTCATAGCACAATATAAAGATTAATGATTTATCATTGAAGAGTGAAAGCTTATGCGACGCTGCAACTTTAGGTATACATCTATTAATACGATTAACAGATTAAAATAAATTAAACATAAAATTGTTCATCCCACTACATGATTTATACGAACAGTTTCACAATAAACTGAATAAAATGGACGAGAATAAAATTAAAATTATGAAGTCGATTCCACTTAATTTTTAATGCAATTATTAAAAATGCATCATTACCAAGACGAAAAAGTCATTGATTTCTTTCGTCATTCGCCAGTCTGCCTACTGGATGGAAAACATCCACGTAAATTATAATGATCGTTAAACTTGACAACTTGATGCAGTCACGTCCACGGGAATTGCTGCACGCAACTTTATGCAACACGTTATATTTTTACTGCGGTGTAATATCGGTGCTTCCGAGCAATTCCAGTTTACAGTTACACACTTACAGCTCCTGGATCGTGCAGCGATCAGTCGAATGGCCCCCGGTAGATCCGAAAGGATCGCGAACGTTATGCGAATATCGCAGGAGGTCGACCGTGTTGTCGAAGACTGTTAGTCGCGATGCAATCCGCAGCTGTCTGGTATAGAATTTCAGGCTAGACATGAAATCGTTCCCGGAAAATCTCGACCGTCAGGGATAAATATTTCAATCTCGTCTCGTGACTTTAGCTATCGAGTAATAAACTCGTCGGCTGTATTGACGGTGACTTGCGCTGAAAGGCTTGTGTAACGTTATTCGACGCCTGTACAGACTCGATCGAGAGTAGGTGTTATGTATGGTGATTGTACTTAGACAGAATGCCGACGACATTCTTTATGCCTGCGCAAGATTCTTTGTCAATCTTATATGCAGATCGTAGATTTTTATGCGCAATAAAAATTGTCTAAATCGGTTTTAGGCAGGGACCAAAAATAAGAGTTATTCTAAAATTTTCTACGATAGAAATCATTAATAAAAAGTTGTTTATTATTGAAATTTAAGATAATGTACCCAAAATATAAAGAAAAACATTCGAGGAACAAAATGATTACGAAATATCGATTTTTATACTTTTTAGTTACAAATTACAGTTATTAATGTCCAACAAATTGGATCCTCCTCGATAACTGTTATCGATGAAGAAGAACTGTTTCGATTGCTCAAAGCAGTTATCGATGAGAGAAGTTCATTTCGATACATTTATCAAACAGTTATCAATGAGAGAAATTTATTTTGATCGTTCATAACAGTTATCGATGATCGAATTTCATATCACTTGTTCATAATAATTATTGATGAGAAAATTCATTTTGGTCGCTTATTTAATTATTCAGTTGTCTACTCTTTTTCGAGAAGGTTTCGTACAACAAGACGAATCAACATAAGAACAACACAAAATCTGTTTGTTTGTCACATTAAAATTTTGATGGTAGCAATTAATTTTACGAATTAAAAATGTATGAAATAATTGATTGTCTACCATTTGAAAGTTGTACTATTTAATAATAAGTATTACAAGTTTCCTTCATCAATAACTGTTATGAGCGATCGAAATGAATTTCTCTCATCGAATATCTGTTTTCGATAACTGTTATACATAAGTGATCGAAATGAATTTCTCTCAACGATAACATTTACCAACAAGAGAACAAATTTTTGGTTACTTATAATCCTTATTTGTAACCAATACGACTTTAGTCGATGAAATACTTGTTATTCTATGATTTGTTTTCTTTTTTGTTATAACAGTCATGGTCCCTGGTTAAACTTGTAGCCGCACATATGATAATGCATTTTCTCTTTTAACACGTTGACTGCCACACGAATTTTATGCGTTCATTTAAATTTGTTATTCATTTAGAAACGAAATAATAACATCGTTTTTAAATAGTTCCATAGATCACTCACATTAAACTCGAAAATACTATTTACATTATTGTCTTTTAATTGAATCAATCATAGATCAATCATTGCATTACCAGTATTTAAAATTAAATTGCTTTTCAAGCATGCATTAACTAGTTATTTGTTTTTAAAAGATTGTAGGGCTAATTCATGCATGCAATCCTGCACAAATCGAAAATACTATTGCCTTATTGTCTTTCAATTAAATCAATGAATCAATGATCAGATTTTCAGTATTTGAAATTAAATTACTTTTTCAACAAGCATTAATTAGTTATTTGTTTTTGGAAGGCCGCGGGGCTACTGTAGCCAGCTACCGGACAAACCAATTCATCTATGCAATCCCGCACAATATCACTGCTATGAAATACAAACGAAGATGATCGATAGAAATAAATTGCCATTCCCGGCCAAACAGAAAAGATTCCTTCACAGATACCTCTATCGATCATCGGTTTTTTTTTAAACTCGGACACAGTTTCCATTTGAATCATTCACATTTCAATAGAATCAACGACTGGAATCGTAGGATGATCGATCGAATGTTAGTTTAGTTGATAGCAAGGGTGGCCTATCAGATAGCTAGGGATGGGACTGAGACTTGTTTGATACGTTCTGTAGTGATACTTGCATATCAATCTACCGAGTGGCGTGTTCCCAAACAATTTGGAACACGTTGCAACGAATCACTGGACTGTTGATTTTCTCCATTTACAGGATACATGCCTGTCGCCCAAACATCACTGTGGCAATTAGTAGACAGCGCATTCTTTATCATTTATATTTTAGTGCTATATTTCTGCATTAACTAATAGATCATGTTCTGTTCGAAACCATTCATTGCCTGTTTCAAATCATCGAAATTTACTAGTGAAACGGCATCGAATTTCCATAATGAACAATTGCTTACAAAACAATGACTATGATCCATAACATTGATCATGAAGTGAGCCTCAGGGGCGCATTATCTAAAATGGATGCTGGTTTAGAGGACTCGTCAATTATTGTATCATTTGGAGGTTTGTGATTCATTAATCATTATAAACTCGAAAGTTCTGATATTAGTAGAACATAAACCTGTTAAAAATGTGAAAAATGGTCGATATATTGGGTTGGCCAGAAAGCAATTTCGGTATTTTTAAATATGTGAAATAAAAGCTAATTTTGTGATTCGAGCAATGAGAGAGAGAGAGAGAGAGAGAGAGAGAGAGAGAACTTTAATCAATAAAATATTTTCCATTTTGTTCGATGATCTTTTGCCACCTTTCTGGTAGGTTTACAAAACTCTGAATGGTAATTGAACATTTACTAATAACGAAGGAATTATGAAGCTACCAGAAAGATGGCAAAAGATCATCGAACACAAAATGGAAAATATTTTATTCATTAAAGTTCATTGCTTGAATAAGAAAATTGGATTTTTATTTCGCCTCAAAATACCGTAATTACTTTCTCGCCAATCCAATAATATTCAGAACTTGTAAAACTCATTAAAGAAAGGAATTTGCATTTAATTCCTGTCTCTTACAATTCTCGCAGAAATTTCTATTGTGCATAAAAATCCACAGAAGTGTCCAGAGAAAAGTATTTAATGTCTTTTCCCAGCTCTGCTCAGGGTACAATAATTATTTTAAATAATTTTTAAATAACTAACAAACAACGAATTAAATAAACACACTGCTTACAGAGCGTAAACAACATTAACAAACATAAAGCTAACAACAACCCAACAGCGAACGATAAAGAAATACGCGCGCATTCCATCAAACTAGACAGGAACAAAAGAGAAATTACACCGCCACCCATTTTGTTTACTGGCGAAGTGGGCAACTCGTAAACTAGGTAACCACTTGTGCCGCGTGTTGACAGAAGAGTTTCACTCGCCGAGTTACAAGGCAGCATCACGCAGAAAAGCTAAGATCGTATTAACGCGCGACGTCCCACCCTAAAATTACCGCGGAAAAACGCTGGGTGCGTAAATATTTATCCAACCCACGGTATCGCACGCGCCTAACATTGTTCCGGTTGGTTATCCGCCTTTCACAATCGCGAATTACCCAGGCAGTGTCCCACGCCGTCAGCGACGCGTGGGCGTGCAACAAAGAACTCTGTCATAACCGAGGTAGCGTTAAAAGTATGTAGCATTTGGACAATAGAGTATCGTTCACTTAAAGGGCTTGGGGTAAAGTGGGTCAAAAACATTCTTCAGCCAATTTTCGTCTAGAAATTGCTCATTCGGTAAGCTACCAAGAAAGAACCCGTCCTACCAAGTTTCAGCCCTGTACCTCACCTGTAAGCAGAGTTGGGGAAAAATTTTATGTAAATAAAAATTTCGGATAAAGTGGGTTTTTTCCAAGTGAGTTTAAATTTTTATTCAGATAAAATTTTTGCCCAACTCTGCCTGTAAGGGTAGTTACGGGGGAAAAACGAGAAACCAGTATTTACCCCATTTTCCCTCATTTCGTTCATTTAAAAATTCTAAGGAAACCCTGACAGATTTACTATATACATATATTGAACTACATATTCGAGAATTCTTTCCGATTTTCCAGTTGCATACTCTGCCTGCGAAAAATGAAAAATCCGGGAAACTCGGATTTCATACAACATACTAATTGAAGTTTAAGAGATTCTCCTCTGGAAATTAATTTGACAATAAGGTATTGTCATGATCAGCGATCTCTTAGAAATATTTTTGTTATTTCTCGACTTCGAGTTGGACAAAGCGAGAGAATAAATATATTAAGGGAAAGCGTAAGGTGAAAGTCGACAGCCGACACTTGAAGAAGAACAAAGCATTTCAAGTTCAGTTATTTTTGTCTTACCTTTTTAAATGTGGTACCATTGAATCGTTGAGATTCTTCCGATTAAAATGAGTCCAAACACGACGTAAATCGGTCTACTTCCTCAGACTTTATACATAGCAATCATACCTTCCCCTTCTACGACGCTACTCCCCCACGCTTCCGCTACGACCCGGTCACGTGACGTGTTCTGTCCTGTCTACAGAACTGCTCCGATCTACGTCGTGTTTGGACTCATTTTAATCAGAAAAGTCTCGACAATCCACTGGTACTAATTTAACATTTTTTACGTTCGCGGTACCTCTTTGAAGTCACCCTTCCTGATCTACTGAAATGAGGTTTCGTTGGGCTAACCTGCGTGGTAGGCATTTAAGTGCAATAGATTTATCGCGAGCACTACGTAGGCGCGAAGACGGTGAAACTGGTGGCCGGCGCGACAAAACCGAGAGCAGAGAGAGTCGAACGGCGTCCAGGCGAACTTTATTAAACTGTTACGGAGCAAAACTCGTTAAATACCCATGAGCGAACTATTACATACCCAGAAGCTGCGGTCTGACCGTCTAATTTCATCCGACAGACAGCATGTTTGCGTGACGCCGCTGGCATCTTCACGCTCCACATGTCGAAGGCACGCCACGGGAATTCGCGGACCGCGCGCGGATCTCTGCGTACGCTCGAGAAATCGATACCCGGCATTCCGGCTTAATAACACGACCGGTCCTTGTCAGGCGCGTCGTTAACGCCGGCTCATGCTATCATTCGGTCGGTACCCTGTCGCTTTTCATCGATTTCTTCCCCCCCCCCCCTCCCTCCCACAGTTAATTGACCGATTCGCTTTCCGACCGGTTTCTCCTAAGAAAACGTCAGACGCCGGTAGCCGTGCGACTGATTTAGCAATCTTACAAGGAAATCCCGGTGGCTGGGACACGCAGATTTTCATGAAGCTTTGCGCAAGTGTTCATTACGCCCTAAGGTCTTTTACTTTAAGGGAGAAGTCAACCCTTCCACGTAACTGCTCATGAATCGCGAACGACAGAGGATATCAAAAACTGGCGGAAGTAAAAGTTATACATTATGCCCATAGATGCCTGAGAAACCAATGTTGAAAATCATTTTGTACTTGACCAGTCCATGCTCATTACAAAAGCGTAAAATCCGCAATATGGTGACAACACGGCACTCAAAGCGTTGACAAACAGAATTACGAATTTTGAGCCACGACGGAAGACACCAAGAAATGGTTGAAGTAAAAATTACATCGTGTTTTTGAGCACATAGATCCCTGAGAAAATTTTTTTGGAGGAAAAAATGTTGAAAATGATTTGGTATTTAACCAGTCTATGTTCATCATAACAGCATAACATCCGCGATATGGTAACAAGTGGCCAAATAATTCTCACTTCTGGTACACACGACACTGAAAGTGTTGAAGAACAGAATGACAAAGTTTGAGCGCCGAACCCTTGGTCGGCGGGTATAATTAATCATTGAACCAGGATACTGTGAGAGTGCAATAATATTAATGAAACGGGGAAACGTGATAAACCGTGACGGAGCGACGATCAAGTTTCCACGATCATCGATAATCCCAGCGGCGTGCGATGGCCCCGTGTTGTTGAACTTGCCCCGGGAACCGGAAGTTCTGATTTACTTCGTTCACGTCCCATCGTCGTTCTACAGGAATAACTGCGAGCTGTTTTGTCGAGTTGCTCCGCTCACGGCGATAGAAATCGATACCCGCACACGAAACCCCGGTACAATATTCTCGACGAGTCGAGAGACCGCCTCGAGTCAACGATGAAATGGATACAACATCTCGTCGGTCACGTATCGGAAAATTCTTTTCACGTATTTATTTATTTACTCCCTCCCCTCGTCGTTCTTGTTGTTGTTTTTTTTTCCACCCGGCCTCCCGTTCGGCTCGGTTTTTTGATTGACTCCGCGAAACAACTGACAACCACCTGACATTCAAAGTACCCGCCACCCCGAGCGATCCCCTTTTGATGCCAGAAGTTATCTTTGGAAAGCGGGATTTAACCCTCCAGCGAATTTGTCTCGGAAATTAATTACAAAAGCCCCGGCTACGCGCCGCTGAATTTTTAATAACGTTCCCCCTCCCTCTCGTCTGCAACTTATACCTCCACCCCTTAGTTTTAAATTCTCTTTTGTATGTTTTTTGCGGACTGTGCTCCGCGAATCCGGGATCGTTCAAAAAGAATCCGTGATGGAGGACGTTACAATTGAATCCGGTCTCTTCGTTAAATTGGAACGAAGCGATTAAGCTTTTTCGCTTTTTGGATTTCGAGTTGTTGCCGTGCAATTTATCGGCCCGGTCGCGATACTGCGATCAGCAGCGCTTTTTAAATGTTTGCAGAGATGGAGGTAGCGGAAAGCGTTAAGTCAGTGCAGCATTGTCACGTGCACGTCCACATTTTGTATCTTCAATGTTAATTATTGTTCCAGCCTCGAGTTTTAACGTACTTATACCAGGAGTATCTGGTATTTTCCTTAATTAAAATACCATTTATGCTGTACAAATTGTCTCAATTGCTCTATTAATATCCATTTCATAACATAATAAGTCAACATACAATTATCAAGTTATTTTTTCCACATCAAGCACTACTAAAATTTTCCCTCTTAATTCTTTCTTTCTAAAAAAACATGTCATTTATCGACTTGAAGTCTAAATGAGATACTTTGATCTATTTCTTGTCAGTTAGGATGCATAAAATCAAATAAGAATGAAAAATAAAATATATTCAAATAATTCATTCTTGAGAAATATTATATTTATTTTCGATTTCTTCGAAGTTTTTCTCTCTCTCTCACTTTATAATATAATTTCTTATTACCACGCTTATATCGAATTTTAAATCTCTCCCCTAGACCAATCTTGCTGTTTGTATACACACTTGCTTCCGATGATAATAAAAGTAGAAAATAAAATATATAAAAAAACCTTTTCAAAACCACTCTTCTATTAAAATACATTAAAAATGAGAAAATCATTTTTTTCCTGGTTCTCCATAAAATACCGAATCCAGTCAAATGATTAATATTTTTCCCTAAAATTTTAAGAAATTAGTTCAAAATTTCTTCTGTTATAAAATTAGTGTTGCAATAGATAGAAAAATTTAATATAAATTTTAATCAAATCATGACATCAGTGACTATATGTATACAGAAATAAAAGCGTGGAGCGCTAAACTATATTGACGTAATCATCGTGGGTGCTCCACCCTTTTATTTTTATATACAGTGACTAATGTCATGATTTTGAATGTTTTATATTTAAAATTTTTCTATCTATTCCGTCACTAATTTTATAACGGAAGAAATTTTGAACTAAGTGCTTAAAATTTTGGGGAAAAATATCATTAATCATTCAACTGAATTCGGTACTTTATGGAGAAACAAAAAAAAATTATTTTCTCCTGTTTAGTGCATTTTCGTATAAGCGTGGTTTCTAAAAAGTTTTTGTTTCACCAAAGTTAGTCAATTTATAAAATTTGATTTCTTCCGTGTTTCACATTACAAGATACAGTGTTCCCGCGATTGTTGTGAGAACCTCGGGGGTATCGAGTCTCAGGAAACGGAATGGTACTACGTTTCTTTACGTGTGCCGAACATAGATTTCTTGGATAACTTTTCCAAGTGTGAACGACGATCCTGGGTAAACAACGGTGCTAGGCGGGAAATTGTTGTATTGTACTAAAGCTATTCCATACCTAAGAGTGATATTTAGACAGCGGATCTTTATGCAAAATAAAAATGTTTTACCTGAATTACAAGAAACTGGAGTGAAATAGAATTTTCTTTGTCAGCATGGATAAAAGGCTGAAAATAATATGACAGAATTTTTAAATTTTTCTAACTTTTTCACTGTTTTAATTTCAGCTATTCATTTTCGTTATAAATGCATAAAGATCCGCTGTCTAGTGATATTAGATAATGTCATATTAGATGATATTAGATTAGAAGATGATATCAGATAAGAATGATAAGAGATCAAGTATCATAAAACCCCAATTTGAACACCCTAATACCTTAATTTCTTTGTAGCGCGATCGACCGACCCAAGGGGGAACCCCCTAGTAGTGGGGAGAAAAAAGTCACATCATCCGCATACCCGAAAGTCACATCAATCGCGGGAACACTGTAATTGTGAAAATAATTTGACTTTTCCCCGAGTAATTTTGAGATAAAAGGTATGGAATGAAAATTTTTGAAGACAGAAGAGATTGTTGTTTAGAAAGGTTATGGACAGTATTAATTTCCTCCATTCTCTATTGTCCAAGTATCGAGCGACAGAAAACGATTAAGTTGAGACGACACGAACCAGATTCCACTGTCACGATCTTCATTCCTCCTCTATTTTACCGAAGCCCATGCAGCCAGTGAAAGCGATCATACTTCTGGTGAATCCTCCGCCGTCATAAATCGTCGCGATATCGATAGCTCCACCGACTTTTTCTTATTCGCTCGTGATTTGACTCCATGCTACGAGTATCCTTCGCAGAAATTACATTCGATGCTTTCCATTCGATTTCCTCGATTTCCACTTTCCATCGACAGTTCTAATGCCATAACTCATGCTCGGTACTAATCGATGTTGAACGACGTTTGCATTAAATCCGGTTTTTACTGACAGAAATAAATAATTAATTCATTATACTCGTCTGTAAGAGAACCACGTAGCAGCTGGTCTGAATTATTTAAGAATTTCAGAATCTTGATCTATAGCAAGAAATAATTTATGGATCATTGTCCTGAACAGTATCTTTTGAATAAATATTCTGTCTAGAATTTTATAATGTTTAAGGTGAATAATGTAAATTCAGGAAGAGTATTCAGGCTATCATTTAAAAATTGATTGTTACAATGTAAAGTTCTTAACTTACCCAGATGGCTCCTTACAAGGGACAATTTAATCTGTACAAGAACAAAAATTCATCCCCTACCATAATTTATTTCGCCAAGAATAAGTTAAATACAAAAATACTGTGAAGACATTAAAATAATTTAAAAATACTTTCCCATTATTTTCCACTGACTAAACTTATTAAAAATGGAACTTTTGATTCTCACAATCAACCTGCACAATTTTTATTGTAGGTAGTCTACTAATCGCTGACCCATTTTGTACGATCAGAAAGAAATATCGTCACATTATTTTCGACTTATTAAAATGATTAAACAACGAAACATATTTTCATATAACTTTTGATTCTCACAAATCAATAAATAAATAATTTTTTTAAAATTTACAAATAAATAATTCAATTCAATTCAACCTGGACAATTGTTATTTTATATAGTCTACTGATCACTGAGTCATTTTGTAAGACCAGAAAGAAGTGTCGTCACATTATTTTCGACTCATTAAAATGATCAAACAACGAAACACATTTTATATAACTTTTGATTCTCACAATCAAGCTGGACATTTTTTATTTTGCATAGAGTCTACTGATCACTGAATGAAAGGATTCGCTATGACTAAAAACGGACCATAATCCCATTTCGTCCAGCAAGTATTTTGCCAGTGGCTTAACTCTCAAGAACATTGTATTATAGACTCACAAAAACCGAAATTACTATTTCGTTACGGCTAAATCCTCGGGAGCAGTACTTTCCGCATTCGCCGGTCTAGAGAGAGAGCAGGTCCTTTATACCGTCATCCGGCGGGAACAACTTAAAATCCTTTCGCAGTGTCCTTTACGAGCGGCACACGCTTGAGCGAAACATCGCATACTTTTAATACACCGGCACACGAAGCGGAGCGAGGCAGCCAGGTTCGTAACACTTCTCGCATTGTGCGATTTAAACATAACCAGGGGAGCGGCTCGTAAAACCCTTAATTTCACATAATGCCTGGCCGGGGCCGGCCATTTTTATGACGCCAGAAGTGGTCATTAAAAGAACCGGGGCTGCGGCGCAAGGGCTGGGTTACCGAAGCTCGGACACAGAGCCAGACTGAGGGGAAAGGAAAAAATGTTTCTCCCGATAAAACCTGATTCGCGAGCGGCCACTGTGAACCAGTGCTCCTTTGTCCTAGGCGAGACATGCGACTGAATTAGAACCGCGTTAGCGCTCCTCGACGTGCTCGGTTTATGACAACTCGGCGTATCAACCAGTTCCTTAATATGTACTGACCATGGTCATTCCGTAAATGCAGTATTTTTGGAAATAATTTAATCTGGTGTCGTGTCAATTACAATTAGTCCTCAGCAACCTGCAATCTTCTATGTAAATTCCCATCCTTGTAGACCATTTAAAAAAACGTTCCAATTAATTCTAATTATACTGCAATAATCAAATTAAAATTCTACGAACTTTTTGTTAACTTATTCCTTGCTTGTATCTGACCATGGATTTTTGGAAATAATTTAATCTGTCGTGTCAACTACAATTAGTCGTCAGTAGCCTGCAGTCTTCTACGTAAATTCATGTCACATCATTCAATTAATTAAAATTATACTGCAGACATGAAACGAAAATATTACTAACTTTTTGCTAACCGACTCAAATAAGTTCATTTGTCGTCGCGTCAATTACAATTAATTTTCAGCAGCCTGCAGTCTTCTACGTAAATTCCCATTTTCGTAGACCATTTTAGAAAAGAATGTCCAATTAATTCAATTTACATTTGCTGCAAAATCAAATGAAAATACTAGTCACTTTTTGTTAACCGATTCCTTGCTTATACATACCTGACCATGGTGATCTCATAGATGCAGTATTTTCAGAAGTAATTTAATCCCAACATTGTGTAGAAATTTATATTCTTGCAATGTATACATCACCTACTATTTTTTAAATTTATTTCTGCGTCATATTGGTCCCCTACCATTTTTTAAATTTATTTTTTTGTCGTATTCATCTACTATCATTTTTTAAATTTGTTCCCACACCATTTTCATCCCCTATGATTTTCTAAATTTATTTCTGTGCCATATCCAATCATTTTTAAAATTTCTCTCTATACCGTATTCATCCCCATGATTTTCTAAATTTTATTCAAAAAACGCAACTTCAACCTATTCATGAAAATCAGAAAAATCATCATGAATACGTAATCAAATCTCTACATTCTAAAAAATGAATTGGTCAGCATGTAAAGACATTAGCATCGAAAGTATGTTACAGAAAAATGTTTCACACAATACAGAAATGGACAAAATTGTCCAACTTGTAAAAGCGCGTGATGGAAAAATGGTGTGAAACGATTCTCACTTGTAACTCCATATAAAAATGCTCCGCTAAAAGAACACCAAGTGAAACTTACAACCCAAAAAACGATCAAAGTTGCGCTCTCACTTGGAAACAATGGCGCGAAAAAGCAGACTGTTTCTTTCACCTTGACCATCGTTGAAGCATTCGCGCAATCTCCGCTTCACACCCTGGGGATGCCACAGTAGCAGCAACTGATCGGCAACAACCGGCCGGGGCAAGAAAATAATTTTCACCAATTAAGCCGGCAATTATCACCGGTCACGGTGGTTTATCTGATCGCGGGGACTTCAGAAGTCGCGTAATTAATACGCGAGGAGGGAATTACCGGCGTCGCGATTGGTTTCCGGCCGCTAAACAATCCCGCCTCCTTCAGCCGTCCCCCGACCGATTCTCTCGATGTTCTTCTATTTTTTCTCCCCTCGTTTTTCGTAATGCCGAGTGGATCCGGGTAAATTGCATCTCGATCGACCCAGTTTTTATTTCAATTTGTCGTGAATTTATGTGCGAATTATCGGCAGCTCGAGCAGAATGGCGGGGGGGGGGGAAGGAGAGTAGAGAGTGGGGAGAGAAGCTTGGAAAGTAGGAGGAGCACGATTTACTCGCGTCGTTTCTCGGCGTTCTCGCTAACTACGATTCAATTTGCATTTCATCCAATAAATCCCGTCTCCCCTTTTTCCCGGCAGCCATACACGTTGACGCGCTTCTTTTTTTTCCAGCCGCCGCGGCGCCGTGCGAATTCTTCATCTTCCTATTTCCCGGGATCGTGATTGCTTGAAAATTCACGAGCGATAGCGTATTATGCCCCCGTATAATCCCTTCGCCTCGAAACCGTATCGCGGGACCTTTGGTAATTCGGCGAGAGGTTAATCTGCTCGCGAATCTTGCGCGACCGGGCCCCTTGTCCTCCGCTGCCCCCGTTTTCGTGAGAAATTCGCGAAGTTTTAATGGAGTTGTTGATTAGAGCGAACCTGTGCTGCCAGTTATTAGAACGCGCTGCGAAAATCGCGAAAGAGGCGAGTTCGGGAGTGAAAGTCACTCGGTGGGGTAGGGGACGATTTTTGATCGAGTACAGTAGTGTTTCCGAAGTAGTATACCGAAATGCCGCTCATAAAAAGCTAGAATGCTTCTCCTTGATCTGTTGTAGAAAAGGATAGCGAGCAGAGTAACAAAATAACTAATCCTATGACGGAACATTTTCGTTTCTAATAATTTTTTGCGAAACCTTCATCAACGTATTCGTGACATTTCTCTGATTCAAACGAGACCAAACATGACACAGTCTTATCATGTTTGCTCGTTTAATTCTGATCCAAATGATATCGTGTTTGGTATCGTTTTAATCAGAAAAGTGTCACACATAAGTTCATACACGTATCTTGTTGGTGACGTCTCTTAAACAATAAAACAATTATCATACACATCTCGTTTGCGTATATCGAGACATTATTCGAGAACTATACTAACCTCATTAGTCCTTGAGCAAACTATTATGGTCGATGTAGTCCCACTCAAATTTATCTCCCAATAATAATTAAACGTGTAACTAGTTATAATATAACTATTTGTGGATGTAGAGGTGGAATTTTATAGACTATAGAATATTAAATATAAATATAAATTAGTTGATTAATTGCATTTTTAAAGTTTGAAGATCCACCTAAGGGTTAACGAGAACTGTATAAACCATTTTTAAATGGCAATCGCCCCTTTGCTCATCGAGTGACCTTTGCAATTAACAGGAATCGATGTTCGGTGGGTTACGCATCAAAGACGGGATCCGATTGCAATTTTAAGTTGAGCAAGAACGTGAGTGGGTTGGGTTTGCGGGATTGGTGTACATACATACATGCAGCCTCCGCGCCGACGAGACTCGTTCTATCGGCGTCGATATCATGATTCCCAGCATTCGTCGGTGGGTCGCGATAAAATCAAAGCGAAATCCGGTGAAAATCGCCCACGGAGGAAAGCCACGCATCCTCGGGATCGCGTTTTGACGCTCCGCTTGAGCGAAAGAACCTACCAGATTTTTTGCGAATACTGGCTCGATTCGGCTGAGCTGGCAGAAGCAATCATCTTCCGGACTGTCAGACTTTCCGCCGGTTTCGCGCGGTACGAAACTTCCCATGTTTCCAAGTTCGAGCCCTATGTGTAAGATTAACCTATAACGAAGTACAGTAGGACCTCGCTCGTTGCACGAAACAGGGCCGAAAGACGTAACCAATCGCGCTATCTGTTTCTCCACTGTCCCACTCCGTGTTCCCCCACTTCCACGCATTGTGTAGCCACCGTAATCACGAAAGAAAGGACGAACAGAAAGAACAACGAATGAGGTTGTACTGTAATAATTAGATTGCGGATTTTATTCATTTCTAACAAAAATAAGTAGGTGTAATCTAAAACCATTACAAGAATTTAAAAGTTCTGTGGTATATGATTTTACTCCGGTTTTTTGCAATTCAAATAGAAAATTTTTATTTTCAATAAAGATCCACAGTCTAGCAATAAGAAACCCGGATCATTTTTACAAAAAATGTTTATGCGATTTTTAATTTTTGTAGACATATTTTAAGACATATTTTCATTATATATATATGATGATGATGAACAATGACAATGAATTTAAGAATGTTGTTACATTATTTTCGACTAGTTAAAATTATTGAGAGACGAAATACATTGCTATCTAGCTTCCATTTATTACAATCGATTTAGAAAAATTTTATTTTGCATGAAAATCCGCAGTCAAAAAAAATGAACGATGCGTTCGGAATTTTGAATTTGATGGTGTGAATATTCGCTGCCCCTGATCAAACCCTTTGTGCAACGGATCCTAATGCACCGTGTCTGTAACAATTCCCCTAGTTACTCGACCAGCATATTTCGCGAATTGATCCGCGGGGTCATCATACTTCATCGGTATGTTCCACGAATTGCTCTGACGAACGAACCTCCGCGCACAACACTTTGTAGATACGTGGCCACCAGTACATCGATGCCGACTAATATCTGGTTTCCGTGTACAATGAATGTTTCATGCTTCGATGCACCACGACCGTGGAATTCCCGTTTTTGCGGTTAGGCATTTGCAATTTGCGTTTTCGTGCCCGCGCATCGATGTCACGCGACGCTTAACATCACACGAACCAACCCCCGGGCACGCCTTGTTATGACTGTTATTTGTTACAGTTTCATTCACATGGTTAGTCGACGTCCAATAAACTAAACAAGTCATTATACCGACGCTTTCTGAATCAATATAACGAGCCGCTTCTTCGGTAAAGTGCACAAGAAACGTAAAAGGAAATTAAATGGCAACTTAATGGTACTTTTCTCTTGTATAATAGCAGTATCGATCCATAGTCATTCGCTTTTATGCACAGAATTATGTACATGCTGTATTTACACATACATGATGCGTAATGGCAATATTTATTTAATTGTTAACAAAATGATTTTGAAAAAAGAGGTATTTTATTTCTGTAAAATAGAAAATAAAAATATTTCTTATTTATTGGAATAAGTGGAAAGTAACGCAACAGTATTTCAAACACTTTAAATGTTTTCTAACAGACCATGATATTTTAGTGAATATAATAATAGGTATTTTAATATTCTAGAATTCCATTAATAAGATTATGAATTCTGCTTTATTTATTAAATGAATTATATGTACATGCAGTATATAGACATACAGAATAAGTAATGGCAATATTTATTTAATTGTTAACAAAATGATTTTGAAAAAAGAGGTATTTTATTTCTATAAAATAGAAAATAAAAATATTTCTTGATCATTGGAATAAGTGGAAAGTGACGCAACAGTATTTCAAACACTTTAAATGTTTTCTAACAGACAATGAGAATATATGATAATAGGTATTTTAATATTTTAGAATACCATTAATGAGATTATGTATTCTGCTTTATCATTGTATTCACTTTGTGTCGTTAATGGAACCATCTTCCACATTAAAAGTATGAATAATTGCAATAACGGAGTACTGGAGTTGTTCGACGGAATAATTTTTGCCAATATATAATTTTAAAATCAAGGTCGAATATCAATTTGTTACGTCGACTGACTGTTTCTTTACGTTGGAAAAAAAATGTGCGAGAGGAATTTTTAGTGTTACACGTTTCGTTTGGCAAGAGAGAAAAAAATATCGAAGCGCCGCCACAGTGATCATTGTCAGCCGGCGCTTCGATTCTAATCCGGGGGAAACGGAAGCGAAACGCACCCGCGACAAAAACGGCGGCGGGTGCATCGACAAATGCATTTATCCGGCCGATCGTGCATTTACATTCCGCTGCGATAAATGTTACCGTTGGGACGTAACGATGTTACGTTTCATCGGCAATCTCGTTCCACGGATGACGAACCATTTCTTGCCCCGCTTTTTCGATAGCCATTTTCACGCGAAACGAGTTTCGCAGCCCGAGAGACGCTGGGGAAAATCTGGTTGCACCGGGTTGTTCGACACTAGTTTTTCTTTTCTACCCTGTGATTTTATTTTTTTTTTTTGAGAAACTGAGTTTAATCTACTGAAGGTAGACTGCGAGCCATTTTACTCTTTTGAACCTGCTTGCACGCGTTTCTTTCAATCCCCTTACATTTCTACGAAACTTTATTCGATACCTTTTAACGTCTCTGGTTCACAATTGACACTCTAGTAAATTTTCGATAACCATTTCCTTTGGGAAGTTTATTATTTAACACTAAAAATTACAAGGCTGAATTTACTTAGATTTTTCACAATTATAATAATTTGTACATACATTTATACATAATTTATATACATTTATACATAATTTATATAATATTATTAACAAAATAATAACTCATAATAATGGAAACATCTTTATAATTTCAATAATTAAAAAATAAAGAATGTGAAAGCGATCATTTGACAGGTCGTGGTACGGTTAGTGTTAATAGGAGATTTTGAAGAGTCTTAATGTGGCGAAAATGTCCGGCTCGGTTTTGTTAAGGAATAATTATTATTAACTTATTAACAAAAAACACGGATCGATCAGAGCGCGACCACGAGTCGACTCGGTGGCAAGTGTCACTGAGCGTAGCGATGGCATCGCGCCGCGGTGAAGTAGTGAACAAGAAAAGGAGCAGAAATTGATTTAATTAAAACTCATTTATCCAACTGCTGCTTCGAAATGTGCGTCACTGGGCCATTCGGAGACGAACCGCACAGCTGACTTCAGGTACGGTGAGGTCAACGAACTGTACAGCAGCTGGTGATAAATATTTCAAAACAGTAGAGTGATTAAAATAATCTAGAAATACCAATGTATCATTTTCAATTTGTTAAAATGACTAAACTTCTTATCTTAAAAATTAATTAAATACCTACGTGGCTGCTATTCCTTGCAATAGCGCAGTCTAGTGAATACTTTAAATATTGTACATGATTATTAAAAACACATTAACAACCGTGAGAGCTGCGAATTGACAAATTTTTAGAGATGTTCTGTTTACCTCGGTTCGAACAACTGATTGTACGCAATATTTTTCTGAATATTTAAGAAGGGCATTATGCATGTCGAACGACGGGGTGGTCAGAAAAAAAAAACAGGACAGGAAAGGTATCGCTGTAGGACGAGAATTTATGGCAACCACATGGCAAAACATCCTCTGTCCTTCTTTTAGAAATTTTCTTAAGGGAGGTATGGGACAATAGAGGCTCATAAACGCCACGCGGGCCTAACCTTCGTACCTCTTGTTGAATAAAAGGACAAACTTTTTTCCCAAACAGTTACCCATCGATTTTGCGTACCAATCTACAGGGGAAAAAACCGAAACATGTGATTGCCATAAATTCTAGTCTTACAGCGGTCGCTCCCGTGTCCTGTTTTTCATCTGACCACCCCGTCCTCTCTGAACTCCTCGGAAAAATCTTGCGTACGATCAGTATCGTTCGAACCGCGGTAGAGTGAACATCTCTAAAGACACTTGTCACGGTCGTTAACCACTTCGTTCTCTTGGACGTGTTATGTCGCGACGCCGTTAATGTTTGTATAAAGTCACAGACGAGTTATCTCGCGACGACGACACTGTTTGTAAATACAAGGTCTCGCGACGCAATGCTGCTTGCGCGATGCCACGGACGTGTTATCGGTCGTGCGAACGGCATTGTGCCGCGGTATGACTCTGTCTGTGACTTTATACAAACAGAATCTGCGTCGCGACATAACACGTCTGTGACTTTATACAAACAGAATCTGCGTTGCGACATAACACGTCCAAGAAAATGAAGTAGTTAATATGTGTGTTTTTAATAGTAAGTGGCTTTCATAGTACTAGTGTGCTTAAAGTGCAAGTAATAGTTCGAATGGCCCAGCAGCATACATTTCAAAGCAGCAACTGCATTTACGGCTGAACAAGTAAGTTCCAATTAAATTCTGTTCGTTCTCTTGTTCACGACTCCACCGCGGCGCGACACTACCGCTACGCTCAATTTCCCAGAACGCTATGTTTAATTTCCAAACTATCATTTGATTGCATAAGTTCGTGCCCGATTTGAAAATAAAATTCTATGGTTAAATTTTAATGACTTGGATAAAGATTGGTTAAATTAAAATTTAAAAATGGATAAATTTTCTATAATTAGAAAAGAATGGTGACTATATGTATAATTGATTAATAAGGTTGTATTCTTTAAAATTTAACCATAGAATTTTATTTTCAAATCAGGCACGAACTTATGCGATCATCTATATTAGAGTTTCTATTTAAAAATGCACTCTTTTAACTCCTTGTACTATCATTTATTTTGAGGTTACAATGATTAGAAATTCTTCATCGTTCACAATTTCATAGAAAAAAAAGAAAGTTTATATTTATTGTCTGCCCATGTTTCCTTCAAAGCCTATACAGTGGCTCACGAAAGTATTCGAACGCCCTTTGAAACAGAATAACTTTTTTATAATTGTACCAAACGACCTGATTTTTTATAATCAATTAGTAGCATTGGTTTATGAAATGATAAACAAAAAAGATTTTCCAGAAAATTATAATTCACAAGCTTACATGCAAAAACAAAAAAGGCATTTTTTTAAATTTTTTATTAGGGCCCTTAAAGAAAATTTGAAATCTGTGTTTTGTAGATCTATGTTAGTTATACACATGCTGAAACTTTCATGAAAATCGGTTGACGCAGTAAAAAACGACACGCATCGAAAAATGTACGATTCCGTGGATTTCAAGCAGAAACTAATCAAAAGTCGCGTAAAACTGCGATTTTCACCATTTTTAATCGCTTGTAGCTCGTGTGTATGTTAATCGATTTTGATGAAATTCTCAGCATGTGTATAACTAACATAGATCTACAAAACACACATATTTTAAATTTTCTTTGAGCGCCCTAATAAAAAATTAAAAAAAATGCCTTTTTTATTTTTGCATGTAACCTTGTGGATTATAATTTTTGGAAAATCGTTTCCGCATATCATTTCGTAAAATTGTAATTGACTATAAAAAATCAGATCGTTCGGTACAATTATAAAAAAGTAATTCTATTTCAAAGGGCGTACGAATACTTTTTACACTCGCTGTATATCAACTACAACAAAATAGAATTTTATTTCGGCTTAAGAGAAATTAATAGCATACATATTTATTAGAGTCTGTGTGTTCAGAATCTTCATCACGAGTCCGACTCGATATTGTATGGCAATGTAAACACTTCGCGCAAAAGAACAATAAAAATTCAGTACAGCTTTGCATTTATAGACCGATAGCTGCAATGTAAATATTTCATAAATACTTCATAAAAGAACAGAATCCCATTCGAAAATTTCGTAAATTGCCTACCTTTTTCATATGTGAAACATTGTAAATAGAGCACTGTAAACTGAACTATACGAACATATTGATCGCATTCCACGAAACGAGAAACTTTTAAATCGAACAGAGTGCAGATGCTTCGCCATACGCGTATGTTTCCACGTTTTGTATTTTGTCATGATTGTTCCACTCTGAATTTCATAAGCGTCGTTGAAGAGTAGTATACACGGGCCGTGGGTGTATCTCTCCTATAAATGTAAATATTATGGAGGAATAAAATGAAACAAGTTTAATTCGATCGAGCAAACAAATTGGCTGGACACACGCATATATAAAAATCAATTAGTTGAGTATACAAAGAGCACGTGTACGCGCGCGACCGTGCGGACACGGGAGTGGAATTAATCGAATATTAAATATTGCTAAGAGACGGAGTCGTTGTTGATTTAAAACGCAAAGTTTCGTGAAAACGCAACGCGTCCTGTAATCACGCTGCGTGAAAAAGAAAAATGATTTTCGGTCGTTCGAGCGGATAATTTCGCGATTAAATCCTCGTTAAAATGGAACGTCGGAGCGGCGATATTTCCTCCGCTGGTTTTTTGTTGTTTCAAATTATTCACTGCGATTGATGCACACTTTGTATTCCACGGAATATCAATAAATCCATATACGCGACAAAACTCCGAAACACATCCCGCAAAATCGGCGAACGCGAAAACACTTGGACGTTCCGTTGGTTTCGCTGGGAAGTAATTCGTCCGTGAATTATTGTCCGCGCTGTAAAGTATTAAAATCTACTATGTATTATACAATTTTTTCTTGTGTATCGCTTCGCGGGAATAAGAGGAACGACTCGATGAAAACTTGACAATTGATGATGAAGCTTAACAATACGAATGGCCGGTTGTAAATAATTTTCTAGAAGTATCGAGTGTGGGAAAGATTTATTTTGTCCATTAGTCTCACAATTTTAATCTTATGATTTGGTGAAGTTGCATTAATAAAACTATTAAAAGCGAATTCGAACATTTCGTGTAATTTATTCCAGCGGGAATGAATCAGTAACTGTTTTTTATTTGTTGAGGTAATTACATGAGCCACAGTTTGTATTTTATGATATTTATTTATACATATTTCCAGGACAATATTGTAGAGGACAGAAGTTGTTAAAAATTATGTGATTCTAATAAGTCAAAAATAATGGTAATAATTAGACTGCGGATCCTTATGCATTTATAGCAAAATTGAGTAGATGAAATTGAAAATTGAGGGGAAATTTTGAAAATTGAAGATGTCAGTTTATATTATATTCCCCTCAATAATTTTTTATACAAAATTATTTTTTTTCAATTTGATTTCTCATCTATTATAAAATTATTGAGGGAATAAATGACATTCTGTTTGGTTTCTATTCCTTGCAATCGATACAGATGTCAGTTTTGTGTTTCTCGTCTTCCTTTTTGTTTTAAACGGATAAAATCCGTCGTCTATTTAAAAATAAGTAAATGAGACACAGTATAATACAATATAAAAACGAAAGGAATTTTTGAGTATGGTTAGGTTACTGTAGTATGGCTATAGTATGGCTACGTTACTGTTGCCAACATACTAAAAGCATTAAAGAAAGGGAGAAATTTTTATTTCGTTCCTTGCATTCGACGCAGAAAATTTCTTTTTGCGTGGAAATTCGCAGTCGAGTCGTTATTCTACATAACAAATGCCCCTGAGACGAGGGAGTAACAAATGGAAGCGAGAGTCAGAAGCTAGTCTAGGTCGGCAGGTAATTAAGTACGGAACACAGCCGCTTGAAAAGAATCGGAGACAAACAAAAACATTGTACATAGTCGCAATTCAAGTGATTGCAGCGTGGGCGGGCGGATGACAGGATAGTTCGCCGGTAGAAAAATGGTGGACAATGAAATGGGCAATTTTTCTCTGGCGTAACGGGCCGTCGAAGCAGCGCAGCGCGTCGAACATTTGCAAACACGTCGATTCACCGTCGGACTTCGTCGACCATTTTTCCCGTTTCCGGAACGAAGTTATGAATTTTCGCGTGGGACACAACGAAAATCATTTCCTCCGTCGCTCTTCGCCGAAGCCAACCCAGAACGAAATTGAAAATGTGCTCTCGCGCACGCGGGAAACGCGGCGGTCGTGATTTACCAAGTACAATATTTCTTTCAATTACGGGGTCCTATAACGACTTGAAAGCGAGTAGAGATTGTTTGCAAACTAATTCATGGTGGGATGACGCGAATGTTGATTCATACTGTTCAAATTTTAAATCAAATGCCTAAATATTTTTGTTGTGCTTTTTAAACACTTTTATGAAATTATTGTAGGATTTTAAATTACGAGTAACAGAAAATTGTTGACATTAATTGCAAATTTTTATTTTGTTTTACTAAAACGAACTTGATTTTTATTGAGTTTTATTGAAATAACTTTGATTACTATGCTAAAGCATTTAGCAACATCAAGACATGATGGATTATGTTTTACATTCTAATTAGTCTGGCAACTTCAAAGATTATGTCTTCTATAATTTTTGTCAGTTTATATTCAATTAATAATTTTTCAGTTAATGGTATTCTTTCTTCATTATTCCATAAGAATCTTCTCTATTTTACATCAATCTATAATGATTTATAATAAATTCGAATTTTCATAACGATCAAAAGGTAATCTAGAAAAAAAGTTTTTACGAATTTTCAAATTGAAGATTTTGGTGTAAAAATGGAATAAGTCTAGAGTACAAAAATTGTTTAATTTTTACAATCGAAAATATATAAAGTTCGACAAGTACAATTTTACCAAAAAATCGTTTGCCTGATTTTTGTATTAATCTTTTCAATTCATGTAGGTGCGGAATCGTCAATAGTGAATATATTAAATAATTATTGCTACATTAAGTACCCGTGTTCTCCTAATTATTAACGATTATTCGTCCAACAATTTCTCCATGCTCGCCATAAATATAATTCTTTATTTTTACCATAAAGCTGTGTCCACACTGAGGCAACATCGTGCAACTTTTAGAAACGGTAAGAAAAGAACAATCAACAAGAGAAGTGTCCTATTTCGCGAAACAAATTTGTCTCATGCTTTCTATTCTAAAATAATTTGTCAGAAAATGCCGAGTTTCCGTTACGATCCCCGCTCTAGGAGTACAGTTCTAGGAATAAAATTTCCCGTTGTATAATTCAGCGAGCTTCATCCGCAACAATCTCTCGTAACTTCCACATCCGTTTAAATTGCGACGAGAATATCTCTGTGTACGTGTTTTCGGCGCAGCGGCGGAACATCCCATTTCATTTCGACATTTTATCGTCAGCCAGATCGAACCCTTTAAACGCGACTCCATCTTTTACGATGAGCCCCGACGCCGGTTTCCATTTCTCTTTCTCGCGCGCATAGCTAGAGATCGCGCGCACTCCTCCCACTTTACAGAAACCGTAAACCCGTGGAATAGCTTGTCAATTTATTGCTCGGATGTCCAGCTGCCAGTCTATAAATGCTTGATAAAGCGCGTGCATGCTTTATTAATCCTGCATGATACCTGGCGATTAGAACTCTGTTCCGGAACTCGTCGCGCACCTGTAACGTTGCGTTCCGCATTTGATGTACAGGCTGATCCATCAGGCCGGAACGGTTAACCAGCTTCCGAGTTTTCTGACATTTTTGACTTGATTGATACTTAACCCTGACGAGGTATACTAACGAGGTACCGCACTGGGATCTTCCTGAAAATTCAATTAAAATTCATTGGGATACTTCCAGGTGTATGGTTCAAGATTACATAACCCAAATGTCCAAGAGAAATTTAGAAAATTGCATATTCACGAAGATCAGTGTACAGGAAATTTTACCGGGGTCATTAGTAAACTGGGGATCGTTATGCATTTATAGTAAAATTGAGTAGATGAAATTCAAAATTGCTGGAAAATTTAAAAAATTAAAGATATCGATATACGATTTCTCCTCTATTAAAATCATTAACCCTTTGCACTAGGTGCCAATTCAACTTGAAAATTAAACATTTCTTTCGATCTAGAATAATTCCATTCTCTCTAGGCCCTAGTGGCCCTTTAAGGGTCAGATGAAGGGCAACTTCATTTTTTCAAATGGAAATTCATATTTTTTATTTTATATTCTTATTCTACATCGAAAAATAATAATATTTCGTATAAAACATTTTTTTCCTAAACTTACTTAATTAGATACCAACATATTTTATATAATGTAAACAATACATTGAATAATGGTGCAGCAATTTTTAGTGGTGACTCCGAGTCACTGCTCGAGTGCTAACGATTAAATTCGTGTAAGAGAAAGGCTGTAACACCCTGATTAAATTCTCAAAAATTCATTAAAGCATATAAAGCAGCAGAGAGAGAGAGAGTCGTGCAGGATAACGTATAAGACACGTGCAGAGTCCCATAACTTCTCGCACAACTTCTGGTATTTTTGCGACTGGTTATCCATCTTCCGGGGGATGAAACGAGCGGATGATGTGTTCCTTGAGGGGTCGCGGCCGATTATAAACTTTCCCGTGGCTTTCCACGGTCCGGGAAATAAAACGAGCGCTTGGGAACAGCGAAAGAACAACGAAAGAAGGAAGAGAGAGAGAGAGAGAGAGAGAGAGAGAGAGAGAGAGAGAGAGAGATCCACGATGCAAATTTTACCCATGGGTCCAGCCGAGATGCGCAGCCCTCCGACTTCATTCGCCAGGGTCATTCGTCTTTTCCCTTGTTACCTTTCCCTCGTCTAATTTCGCCGGGAACGGATATCACCGTCGAGAATTTTCGCGATTTCTTAGCCGCCGTGACGTTGACCGACGATCGCGACCATGATACAGAACCGCTCCTGTTGGCTATTAATACGAATCGGTATAATTTGCTTTATCTCGACGAGGCTGGCGAATCCAGTTCTCCTTATCTGGATCTCGGTTGTTGTGAGTGGTTCCTGAATTTTAATTTTCCAACTGTTATTTTTGTGCTAGATCGCTGCGGGACTTCCGTTCTTTTAGCGCTTACGTTTGATGTTGTAATCGGATCCGATGTGACCTAGATAAAAATATAGATAGATAGATTCATTATTTCAGAAGATTATTTTTCATCTTATAAAATGTGCCTGATACCGTGGATAGAATATCAATCTTCAACCGTTCGACAGCACAGTCCGGGTCCATTTTGACCCAGGGTGTTAAAATTAGAGCTGGGAAATTTAATCAACGATTGACGAATAAATTGATACTTCAATCGTTAATCGCAGTTAACAATTAAACGCCTACTTTAGTCGTTAATTGCGGTTAACGATTACATTGTTTTCAATTGTAATCTTCAATCGGATAATTGAGCAATGATTAACTGCTGAAATTTCGTAATGAAATACGGAATCAAAACTGTATGCATACTGAAAAAAATGTAAACTGAGTTTTTGTTGAGATATATTTCTGTCAATTCTCCATCTCCGCTTTCAGTTTCTCTCTCTTTCTCCCCCATCTTATTACAATATATAGATAGACCGTGTGGCGATTAACTTCAATAATTGATTAAATTAGTCTCTTAGATTTTTCGATGATTTCTTTTTTTAATCAACGATTGACAATTAGCTTCATCAATCGATTGAACCAATCGTCGATTTTTTAATAATTACCTTTTTTAATCGTACACATTAATCAATCAATCTGATTAACTTCAACAATTGATTAAATCGGTCTCCGATTTTTCGATGATTTCTTTTTTTAATCAACGATTGACAATTAACTTCGTCAATCGATGGAATCAATCGTTCATTTTCCAATGATTACCTTTTTTAATCGTACACATCAATCAATCAATCTTGGTTAAAATTTAAATTGATTAATGCCCAACTCTGGTTAAAATCACTCCATTTTTCAATTTCCAGCTCGTCAATCGATTGAATGTTACATTGGGAACAACAGGTAGAGTTATGCTCTACGAAAACTGTCTTGAAAAATATGTTTAAAAAAATTGAAATAGGATCATGTAAACGTTCATTGTGTATAGTAAGTTTTAAATTTAGTATTACACAGTAACTTCCGAACAAAATAAACATCTTATAAAAGAATAACGAAAGCTTAATCGTTCCAATACTCTTTCTTCTGCATTATTATTAGACTGCGGATTTTTATGCAATTATGACTTTTAAAAATTTAAAAGAAATGCTAGGATATAAAAAGGCTACGACCACGGAAAATAAGGTTGTATTTGATTCGAGTTTCTTAAAATTCGTCTACAAAAATTGAAAGTTGCATAAACATCCGCAGTCTAATTATTATTGATCGAACGCCAACTTGACTGCAACTTGCACGTCGCGATAAGGAAAATTGTTGTGATTTTCTAAAATATAAAACTCCGCATAATCTGAATCATTTTCCAATATCTCTATTAATTTAAAAATATAATCTATGCAAATTTCTGCTTGAAAAATCAATAATTCTGAAATAATGGTAGTTCTAACCAGAATATGCACGTTCAGTGCCAGCGAGCACGATTTCGTCTTTCATGTCCACGTGACACGAAAATCGAAAGTTATTTTCATATATTCGGAAAGGTTCCCATTATCGGCCTACTCGTATCTGATCACTGAAAGGATTACGACAACATTAAAGAAGAAGTACTTAAATCTACAATTTGCCGAAAAAAACTTTTCCATAGATCGACCGTATTTTATTTCACTCAAAATAGTCTATTAAATATTGCGATATCACGCTCGGAACTCGGAAAAAGTGTAATCCGGTCCACAACACTGTGTATCTCTATAATTAAAACTTCATTTTTCATTATGCTTTTAGTAAAAATAACAAAACTCGATGATGGATACTCTCACTGGCCGAGCACACTGCTAATTACTTCTGTCATTGACGTAAAACATTAACGCGATCGCTGCTAGCGCTCGTTTCGACAACATTGTGATAACTAAACTGCAGATTTTTATGTGTTTATGACATCGAAAAATTTGTAAAATCAAAAAATACATTTTTGATAGAAATGATCGAATATCGAGGAAAGTACACACAGTATAATTATAATATTTTATTGAATGCACGATAACCTCTTATTAAATATACAAAAACAAAAATTGTCATAAAAACGTTAGATTAATAAATATGATCAATAGACTGCGGATCGTTATACAATTATGAAGAAATTAATTGCGTGAAATATAAAACAGTAATGGATTACTAAAATGCAAGAATATTGTAGTGTTGTTTTTAACACGTAACAAAGTCATTAAGGATAAAATAAATTTTTACTTTATTCCTGCTTTCCACAATGAATGCAGAATATTTTTATTTTGCATACAGATCCGTAGACTAATGATCGATATTAAAGTTCCATTAGGGGAATAACAAAAAGACTAATGGATCTGCAAGAAGTGCCTTCAAAAACATGTTTAAAATATTGGTAAATGAAACTTGAAGCAGTAATGGAAGGATTGAAAGAATTTAAGAATATGGATGCATAATTGTCACTTTATTTCTATAACCATTTCTATAACCATTGCAGAATTTAATTCAATAATCGTAGAATGAAATTGTGCGCAGAATGAATTCGATTTTCTCAGCACGAAACACAAAATCACGATCGAGACACGTGCATACCGCAGTCAGTAACCGCGTTAACAGAAAATGGAAGGCGCGGCACATGTCGCGCCGTTCCCGACGATAAATTTCGAAAAATCTAACGCTCTCGAGCGGACTTCACTTCTGATTTTTCGAGCACAATTCGAGGCAGGTGGCCGCCGAAGAAAAATGCGACGTTGTACAAGATATATGCCGAGAAAGCGATTTTATTTTGCCGCGGAAGCGGCGTTCATAAATTGACGGTAAAGTTGAAAAATTGTAATGGAGCCGGGGCGCGAATGAATGATGGCTGCGCGTAGCCGCGAAAAAGATAGAGAGCTTCGGGAACCGACGGTTGATTAATGCTCTATCACGGTGACGTAAGAAGCCAGACAGAACACGGAGCCATCAGGATTTAAAACGACTGAACCGGAACAAAAGATAAGGAGGCATGAATGTTTGAAGGATCCCGCCGCGCGCCGCGCGGGTTCCCGCTGATTCCGCGTCGCGGAAAATCAGGATCCGCCGCAGGGAGAACTCGAAGAAAAGAGAAACTGGAAGAAAGGAGCCCTGGTGAAAACGGCACGATGAAAATTGCTGTTTACAATCGGGTTTCAAAGGGAAAATTCCTCTTTTCGAGGGAAACCGGCTGGGGAAACACGGTGATTAATGAGGACCCCCGGTATCGCGTTACCGATACATACGCTTCGACTCGCGATTCCCGGGTTCGAGAGCGTCGTTAATCATTATCGGACACCTCTGTTTTTCCATTTTAAGGAACTGCGGCTTTTCGACCGCCTGACGATCGTCCGAGATAGTAAAGCCTCGCTACTTTAATTTTATTAAGTAAACTGATCTTGACCAATTGTAGACAACGAAACAACTTCGTTTTATGCACTTGTGATAACAATTAGCTGCTCTGAATAAATTGAATATATTTATTAATATGAATATACAAGGTGAGTGTCAACTAACGTTGCCACCTCAAATATCTTTGTTGGTTTTAAAGCCTAAGTATGAAGTCTACAAATAAGGAGCTTCGAAAATTAGTGAGTGATTAACGAGTAGTAATACGAATAATAATGTTCTGTGTCTGTTAGATAGACTAGGAGCTACTTGGAAAGTTTATACGCGCATGGGTAATTATAGTCACTGAATTCCTAATGAAAAGGACTATCATCGTAGGTGTTTAAAAAAGGGTGCTTACATTTAAAAAAATGAAGGTGACCCCACTGAACCATTCAACTTTGTTCTTCAGACATTTGACGTATCTTTAAAAACAACAAAGATATTTGAGGTGGCAACGTTAGGTGACTCACTATGTATATAAGAAATAAGAAGGTGTCAAATGAAACATTCTTTCGTTCGCAGCTGATTTAAAACAGTAGAAGAATTGTGAGCATTCAGGAACGCGCGTTGTACTATAAAAAGTACGTTTCATTTGGCACCTTCTTTTATACAATTGAAGAATAACATTTTATGCGCTTGTAAAAACAAATGAACAGCTGCGATTTGCAACAGTACGAAACTTGGGAATTTAAAAACGTCGTATACTATTTTCAATTTATTCAAATTATTAAAGAAAGACATTTATTCCGCTCCGGCTTTTTACAATTGAAGGAAACTTTTCGAAATTGGCGAATTCCAGATTCCTTGTTTCGCAATTATTAAAATTATAAAAACGTAGTAAACTTCGTTTACGTTATCTACCAAATAGAAATAAATAAACTAATAGAGTGACCTATCTTTTTGGGCCGGAACGATTTTCATTAGGAGCCATCGGGACGATCAAATACGTTCAATTTGATTCGCGGAGTGAGGCAAGCTTGTCCCACTGCTTGACAAGGCAAGCAAGAAGGATAATGGCGCCTCGGCCGTGATCCTTGCAAAGATCTTTGAGCTCTGTGTCCTTAATTACCTCGACTGCCCTTTGTTAGCAGCGGCGCGTGGGAGATCAAAGCGCGCCCGCGGAACACGGCAACAGTAAATACTGAACGATTACCACGGCGAGGGATTAAAATACATTCCCATGGAAAATCATATAGCCGTTTTACGAGATTCCCAGTCAGCCGTCAGAGCGTTTTACGGGACGGCTATGCAGCCAGCGCGAAATGACGAAGAGCCGATAAGGGTCGCGGGAACGACGGTGTCGTTATTATTAAATAAGGCGTGGTGAAAGAGGCGGCGCGCTGGTAGTCAACGGTTATCACGGCGGACAAGGGAGGTGGGGATCATGCATAATTCAGCGAAAACTTCGACCCCCGTGGGATTGTAGCCGAGAGCGAGAAAGAGATAGGACGACGACGACGACGACGTTGCATCGATGCATCCAGCCGCGGAGTAACGGCACTCTGTCCTTTGGTTCGTGTCACGAGCTCCTCTCTTCGCAATCTTTACCGAGCCATTAACGTCGAACAACTTTTTACGATATTCCGGGAACTCCGATGCATCCTGTAGGCCCTAATTTGTTGCGTCCTGACGTCGCCGATCCGATCGCTCTATGATTTATTGCACGGAACGACGTGTGAAGGAACTTGGCAGAATAGTATAAAAGGCTACGATTTTTCAAATAGAAATTGTTTAACCCTTGCTGTGCACGGCCTGTTAAACACGATATTGATTTTCCTCGAGCGTTTATATGCATTTCTTTAGAGTTTTAATTAAATCAATTTTTTTTTCTGCTCTGTTGTTCACTGCTTCACCGCGGCGCGGCGCCATCGCTACGCTCAGTGGAACCTGCCACCGAGCCGGACGCTGATTGATCCGTGGTTTTCGTTAATAACTCCTTAACAACACCGCAGAGAGCATTTTCGCAGAGAAAAAGGTTGCAGCAAATAACCTCGGGAATCACCGTTTTCAAGAAAAACGACGAGGATTTTGAACAGAGGCTATTAAACTAGAATCAAAATAGAATTCTATTCTTGCGTTGTCAACACTTAACCCTTCGTCTGTCCCTTATTTTTATCGACGCCTTCTGCATACATCACGACTAATTTTTGCCTATATTCTAGATTATACAAAACTTTTAAAAAAATCCTGGAATATGTGAAATGTTCAAGTGGGAGAATATAAATATTGGAAAGGAAGGAATCAAAGAGTAAAATTTCGCTCGGGGCAAAAACGAGAACAAGGTTGCACGAGAAGGGGGACACACCTCTGTTATCAAAGAAGATGTAGCTGGAATTCTAGGCTCAGGTTCCAGCCAAGTGGATAATAGGTTTTCGGTGAATAAAGTGTTAACGCGAGCCAGGTTAGGGTACACGGCGCGATAACGTTGGCCGTAAACTAATGGGGTCGCGTAGCCACGGCGAAAAACAGCGCAGCCGGGAATTAGGTGTAACGATACAGTCATTCAAACGTCAGAAACTGTTCGAAAACAATGAGAGACCGGGGCTGGGTGACGGGACGACGTTGCAACGGCCGCTTACCCCGAGGACAATGAAGTTTATGCGGCGCCGAGTGCCGTTATCTTACGACGACGCGGAGGATTAAGTTTCAAGCACCACCGACGGAGCTTGCACTTCTCGCCTGCTTATGGCGAACGCTCTGGAGCGTATTCGCATCCGCGCGTAATTCTCAGAGCCGTCCCCACGTTTCCCTTTCGTGGATATTGTTGTCGACGCGATAAGAACCGGTGTACCGCGGCATTCACGCTCCCCTGACGACTTTTTCGTCCTCCAGTTCTAATTAGCATCCCTCGGTAACCTTTTTCTTCGTTTCCGTGTACGGGATATCGTGCTACAAGCACTAACCACATAAACTATTTCAGAAATGATTCTACTGTCTAGAATTGTCTAGGGTTCCCAAACTTTTTTCTCTCGTAGACCACGTGCCAATTTGTTCCGTTTCGGGTAGACCCCCTCGCCTTTCTAATAATGAATTGATACAAATTCAGCAGCCTCAAATGTGTTTTTGACAGCTGACACAGTGATACTCACTTTGATAGGTTTAACTGTAGAGTGAGAAAGTTCATCCAAAAACTCCAAAACTGTCTCACAAAGTGAAAGAAATTTTGTCAAGCGGAAGCACTCGGCGGAAGAGCGACATCAGTTTTGGGGATGATCTTTGAACAAGGGATCTTTGTGCAGCGTCTTACGAGGCTTGCGTGAGAAATAAGCTAGGTTCCGAATTATTGATTCCTCCCCTTTTTAGCCATACCAAAGAAATTATCTTTCTTCGAGGTTTGGTAGGGAATTGCAGGAGAAATAGAACTTAGAACTTTAAGATCCTTCGAGGAGAATCGTACGAACATTATTACTACAGCATACTGAATCGTAGAACGCTACGAAGCCAATTTTAGAACAGTATTAACTTTGGATTTGTATTTGAACTGTAAAGTGAACTGTAAAGTGAACTGTAAAGTGAACTGTAAA
>CM052319.1:18334999-18385189 GCA_028455605.1 Lasioglossum malachurum
CTGCTGGTTTCCATAATAATTGACTGTCTCAAGAGAAAAGGACCACCTTTTTCCGCCGAATACCCCACTGTGCGTCGTGTAGCAAACCAATTGTTCCTACTTCTGAAAAAATTTAGAATCGTACGGGCGAATATTAAAAAAGTTATCGTTTTTTAAAGAGCGGATATATAAAACCTCGATAATCTTTGCACCAGCCTAACAGCTTTGGATGGAGGACCTTCGTTCCTCGCAGGTTCTAAAGGATCTAGAAAGACCGCAAAATCCGGCGGGCCCACGAAAGCTGGGAAAAAAGAGCCGGCTTTGCACCGTTACCAACCGGAACCGGTTTGGCGGGTCGGAGCCCTGGGTACTCGGCTGTACATGGGTGCTCTTAATCGGTTTGATTTGCTACGATGAATGCTGCGCTGCGACAAATTGCTGGGATCACGTTCGAGCGCGGCCACGCTCCGCGAAATCCGCTTTGAAACGTTTCTCGCGGCAACCGGGACCGACAAGAGAATTGCGATGTATCAGATTGAAAGGAAGAGTGAGGGAACCGATGATACGAGGGGAAAAAAAGGCGACGAAGAAAAAATAATCGATAAGTAACCGTGACGGCGATGGCGCGGGAATCCGATTCATTTTTAACGAGGAATTTTTCTCCCGCAATTCCTCGCATCGCTTCTCTTCCCTTTTTACAACGTCTGCGTATCGCGGGAACACGCTCGCTGCGGTTCCTTCACAGTCGTGTTTCATAATTGTGGCTTCTTTTTATTTCGGCTGCGTGCCTCGTCACATTTTTGCCCCTCGCCGTGGCTTTATTTTAATACTACCTTTTTCCATTCTTCGAATATACGAAATCTCGCGGATACACTTACCTTGCGCCGCGCGACGGGAATTTTAAGTTCACCGTCCTGCAGCGTGCGCTTCTTCCTTTTATTTAGAAACTCTCGCTGGAGATTCGTAAATACAGCGACCTCCAGTAAGTACTGTTACTTTAAATTATGAGAGACGCTGTCGTTTTACAATTGGCAATTTTTTTACAATTTTTCTGACCACGTTGGAAGAGCGACAACTCATAAGTGTGCGTAGGTTTAAAATGTTACATTAGAGGTACAGTTCAAGTTTAATATCATACAAGTCTCTGGATTCGCAAATTATATTCTTTTAGATATGACTGAATATACAGGGTGTTCATTTGAAAACTTTCCAGCCGAATATCTCGAGAAGTATGAAAGAGGAGGGCAGTATCAGTTTTTTATTTGGGTGGCGTTTTCAAGGTCATTTGAAGGTCAACTTTGTTTTGTCAAATGGAAACCGATATTTTTTATTATGGGATCTTATTGTACGCAAAAAGACCAGCAATTTTCGAAGGATACTTTTTTTTTTTATCCGCAAACTAGTTTCGGAGATATTTAAAGAGAAGTAGAGCGAGTATGTAATGTAATTCAAAACAGTAGAAACATTAAGACAATTTAAGAACGCCCATATGTTATTCTCGATTTATTAAAATTGTTGAAAGTAGAAAGAAAGTTTTATATGGCTTCTGTGTCTTGTAATTGATGAAGACAATTTTTATTTTGCATGGAGGTCCGCAGTCTACTTATTACAAACACAGAAATACTATCACATACAGTAGTATACAGGGTGGTTTCGAAATTACTTCCCACGATTGTTCAAGCACTTCTGGCAGTTTTCAGGCAAATTGTCAGCCTCAAGAACAACTTGAAATACTATCCACAACAAAAATTCACATTTATTTACAGACATTACACAGGGTATAAAACACAAAGACTTGCTCGCGGTGTACAAACTCGAGATCCACGAACCGTCTAACCAATATGGTTGCGAACAAAGTCCAGTTATAACTTGTTGTTTAAAGTTTGTCTCTTTTGTCACAGCAAGTATGTGTTTCTTAATTTAAAAAAATTCTTTTCCGTTGGATTCACATGGCTGTGATACAATATTTGTATTCAAATTATATTTTATTATAAATACATTTCTTTTTTCAGACGCAAAAAATGTTCTCTTTGAGAATGATCCACATAAGGATCGAAACGTCGCGATGCATTTTCAATTAATTGCACATTTGCTGTTGTTTAAAAACGGTCGAACCTTGCGCCGAAATCATCAAATTTATTATAGAACCGTCCAACTTTTTGCTAATTACTCTGCCGCCCGGAATCAAACCGATGCTGTTACCGAACCCGGATTCAACGTTGAAAATTAATTTTTGAGCACGTGAATAACCCTCGGCGGCGAAAAGAACGCTTTGATTCTCCGCGAACGTTGAATACCGGGAGCTGCTCACCCCGAAAAGAGGCCTTTGAATCCGCCGTTACGGATATTAAACGGCACGGACGACGAAGCACCTGAAAATTCCGAAACTCCCTGGCCCGTAGGAAACAATAATAACACGGAAAGGGGGACGGGGGCAGAGTGGGGGCAGCGAGAGAAAAGCAGACGCATCGTGGGGGGATTATGCTTGCGCGACACGCGGAAGCAATTCCGCCGGCCGTGGCCTTCTTGATTTCGCGGAGCGAGCCGTTTGTGCCATTTTTCTTTCTGCCTTTCTTTACCCGCGCGCGCGCGCGCGCGTCGTTCGTTTATTCTTCTTCTTTTTTCCCTTTAGCCGCGCGCGTAATGAAAAATTGCGGGCTCGCGAAATTCGCGCGCAGCATCCCTTAAGTAAGCTCCGTCGACGAAGTAACTGCAGTTTCGCGCGCAGTGCCCTCGTATAAAATGCATGCGCACACCGACGTTTATAATTTCACGCTGGAAATGGCTCGGCGAGAAAGCTTGAAAATGGCAGCCGCCGCTGCGCGCCACGGCTAGATCACGATGGATGCGGGCACCGAGAAGCTGCTCCAGGATTACGATGCGGTTCGGGCTTTACGATGGAGGCGTGACTTTTTTACCGTCCGCCAGATTATAGAAGAATTTGTTTGCCTGCTTTGCCCGAACGCTTTTCACCGGTTTATTTGTTTACCGCGGCCGCGGAATTTAAGTGCCAATTTCCGCGATGGTTCCGAAACGAACAAGCTTCTTGCGTCCGCGCGCTACCCGGCGGTGCAAATAAAAATGGAGCGGTGTGGATCCTCTTCCGATTGCAGCTTTTGTTAATTAATCTCCGACGTAACTGATCTTACGTAAGCGCGTGCTGAGATTCGATTTATTTATTAACGGACGAGAAACGTGGTTGAATGTTGCGACGAGGTGAAACAGAATTCGAAAGGTTGTTGTAGCTTCATCTTGTTAGAATTTAATTTCAATTATAGTTGGGGAAGCGGTTCTTTTACATTTTACTCGATGAAATTTGCTATTTAATCTTCTTATATTCCTCAGGGTGGAATTTCACCCTTTCACCATTTTTAAATACTGTGGAATGATTGATCTTTTACTGTCTGTGTTGTGAGATGTGTTTCTTTAAAATGTGAATGGATTGAAACATTATTTATTGATTTAATGTGTAGAATGAAAATGGGTGTATTTATTTCAAACAATAGACATCATTAATAACTGCTAACGATGATTTCAGCGCGCTGGTTCGATCTAATTCTACTACTTAAGCAATTTTGCAAATTACCACGAAATTTTCAACGTTTCGGTCAAAACTTTAGACCATTTTCAAAAAAAAAAATTGTATTTAATTGCGTCTGCAAAAATAGATATCATTGACTTCTTTATTTCTCTGCAATCCTGAGTGAAAACTTGAATCGTAAAATAAAACATTCCGTATTCTGAAGGAAGTAGAAAATTGTCTGCGATGTTTAAAATTAATTTTTGTTGATTACATTTACATTCTGTCAATTTTTCAAGTAGTCTTTAATTACTGGTTTCCTTTGACACATGAAGGATTTATATTTATAATTACAATTTTATACATCATTATGTTTTATTGTTTATTCTCTAGGCTACTTCAGGAATAAGGTAGAACGTTACAACATCATTTCATAGGAATACTACATCGTAAATGGGAACGCTGTCTTGAAATTTATTTTTACGTTTAACTATGGTTGCCACGGATAGGTAGAAGTGTTTTACATTCACCACGATAAATGTTTTATAAAGTAATCAATATTCTTTCGATTTTTTACGTAATGTCCGACAGTTTTTACCGAGATTAGAAATTTTCCCATTTCTGGCGCGCGTTGCGGTTTTACGGGTCAGTTTCCCATAGAGGTACTCCTAACGGTAATGTGATCGATGAATATCGATAATGCAGGTTGTGTAGGTCATTGGGGAGGTAATATGGGAATTCCAAGTATAATTCCAGGAGTCATGTAATGGCAACGGTTTCGTTTCTGTCTTACACAAAAAATACAAACAAACTTACTCTGCACTCATAGAACATCTTACGTGAACTCTGAACATCCAATAGGAACAGTAATTTTTCTCATTGCCCCCATTCCACTGTATCAAATAATGCCACTAATGTATCCTGGTAACACGAGAAGTAATTAATTCAATTAATTTTCTCCTTTCAATGCAAGTTCATTTAATTTTGATGCATTTTTACTGTGCATCTAAGGTTGCAGGACCTTTCTAAAATGTTGTATACATTTTTATCAGATAATTATACATATATATCATTTAAAACTAAATAATTCAAATGTTCTCAGAGTTGGGCAGAAATTTTATTTAAATAAAAATTTCGCATAGAGTGGGATTGAACCCCACTTGAAAAAAACCCACTTTATACGAAATTTTTATTTCAATAAAATTTTTTCTCCCAACTCTGAATGTTCTGAACAAGTTAAAAAATGTTGGTATCTGCAATTTTCGTTCAATATAGTAGCGAAAATTAGTGCACAGAAATTTTGTCGGGGTCATGAGAGAAGTTAAGGGTTGAACATTTTTAATATGACTGTTTTGCGATGGTTATATAGTGCCATTTTAGAAATTTAACAAATGTAATTTTATTAATTATTTAAATTAACAAAAATGTAATGATAACTAAAGCTGCTTCCATTAGAAATTATTAAACAATTCTTAAAAATTCTTAAATTCAATTAACCCTTTGCAATCCTTTGTCGAGTCATACTCGACATCAGATAAAGAAAAATGTACATACAACGGATTCTTATATGAATTTGGTTCTTCCTTTATTTATTTTTTAGTTAAACACAAATATATAAATTACAACATAATTTGGGAGCTATATCTAATACAATTAGTAAACAAAATTGTTTCAAGTAAGTAGCAGTCAGGAAACTGTGCTTTGAAGTAAATTACAAATAAAACAAAATAGGAAAATAATTCGCAGTGCAAAGGGTTAAAAAATTCAGTCTTGTAATTTTCACAAAACAACGTATAGTACATTTTGCTGGGTCCGGTTAGTGTTAAAAAATATCTATAAAAAATTACGGGATAATCACCGGTGGACGAATAATCGATGACGCTAATTGTAAGTTTAGTCAGAACGACTATGGAGGCTCATCATCCGACTTAATCGTACGCTGTCTCGTTATTGAAAGTACCGCAGAAACGGCTGCTCGCGGGTTCAATTACCGCGGGCAACAAGGGCTGAAAATCCGAAGGAACAAAGGCGCTTCGGAAATGGGAAGAAACAAAGTTCTGGGAGCAGGACTAAATGCGCGGGTAACAGGATTTCTCGACAAAGCAACGGACTCGCGAAACAATACTGCAAACGTGAGTGCCCCGCGCGGGCAAACGATGCGCCGTGTATCAGCAAGCATTAGCAGAAATAGCAGAGTCGGTAATACGAGCAAGAGTACGCTAAGTGGCGAGCCGAGAATCAAGAAAATGGCCGGCTCGGATAGAGGTTCTCCTCCCAATAACGGTATCGGTATTTATGGATAAGTCGAATATGTCTTGGAACCTTGTTTCTCCTCTTTTATAAGCCGCTAACAACGGCCCGTAACTATCAGAACGCTTATTTTGTCTGACGGGAAAGCTGTTACTGCCAGTTAACTACTTTATCGCTATTAACAGTAGCGGGAATGTTGTCTATTACTTTCCAATGTACTTCGCTGGGACGGGTGTATCATCATAATGATCCTGGAACTAGTTTGTTAGACAGATACTGAATATTTTCAATTGATAGTGCTTAATTCTAGGGATAGGGATTTTATATGAATTTATTAAATGATAGATGACATTTGAAACAGAGAAAAGATCGAAAGAATTTAGCTATTACTGAAATTATCAGGAACGAACTTTGTAGTTAGCTCTTGTTTGTTGCTGCTGATGGCAATTTCTATTTTACATAAATTAGTCAATTACTATAAAAAAATATAAAATATATATAAGAATTTATATCTTTGTGTTTTTTTTTTTCACACAATAATTCGTCTTTAAACTAGTTTGTTTCTACTTACTTCGTCTTGTTGGATGCGTTGGACTGTTCGAAAAAAAATGAAAGTTCCTGCGTCAGAAAAGTAGTATAAAAATTGTTATTGTAGTCTCATAAAATTTCCATTATACGAACATCAAAGTAGGGTTTTAAAAAAACAGCTTCATGCTTGAACCACGTTCTTTACGTGCCGTTTATTTTATGACCCGTTTCATAAAAAACAACGTCGCTACTCTTATTAATATTGTTATCTATTAATCCGGATCGTATGGTCGCATAAATAGAAATCGACACTAAAATCCAACCCATTTATAACAACAATTTAACTCGGAAGTTTATTAACGTGGGAGCCTTGATAGATGGCATTATCGTAAACCTGTTACGTTCGAAAGGAGGCGATAGTTGTGAACATTATTTTTACTGAATCTTAGGAAACTGTTAAATACAAAAATATATATAATATTTGGAGAACTCTAATTACTGATTATAAATTATTATTTTTTTTTAAATTTATTTATTTAATGTTGCTTCAACATCAAAGGTTATGCAACGTAATTACTGAATTGTAATTTCCTACGAAAGAATATGTTATTTTAGATTATTCTAGGTTACTTAAAGAGCAGATTATTTCAGGTTATTTAAAGAGCAAATTATTTTATGTTAGGATTATATGTTTTATTTTATGTAATTTCCTGTGAAAGAAACTGTTATAGACTATTTAAAGAACAGATTATTTTAGATTATTTCAGGTTATGTAAAGAGCAAATTATTTTATGTTAGAATTTATGTTTTATTTTATGTAATTTCCTGCGCAAGAAATTGTTATAGGTTATATAAAAAGATTATTTTAGATTATTTCAGGTTATTTCAGGTTATCTTTTTTCTTTTAAGAACAAATTATTTTATGCTCGGATTTACATTATTATTTTATGTAATTTCCTGCGAAAATAATTGTTACAGGTTACTTAAAGAGTAGATTATTTTATGTCAGTATTCTATTAGGATCACATCACGACGATTTTCGTTGTTTTTTGTTCGAAATTATTCAAGAAAGGAAATAATATTAATGTTCGTGCGGCCTATATATGATGGACGCTCGAGATTATGTGTACACGCTAGGAAATGTAAGATTCCGCGATATTGCCATGTGCTCCGTATGCGGGTTGCAGTGGCGGATATCCTATCTAAAGTTTATGAGCGTTTAAATCTTAAGAATGAAACGGCACGTGACATTTTATGCCACTATCGTGCCGTGAGTGTGGATATAGGAATATATTTTATTTTCCAATCCAACTGGCTTTTTCTTGCAACAGCTCTCTGTCACCGGCTGCAGTTACATGTCTCTGCCTTGCGATTTACAATCACAATATTGTTCTTACAAATATATCCTTACCACATTTATCAACCTAATGCTCATATCACACAAATATTTCGTCGTATTTTTCCTTTATTCTATGATTATTCTTATTGGTCTCTACTATTTTGTTTCAGGATACAGTTCTGGATTTTGGACATTCATTAGCGAGACAATAATCTTTACACGTGACGAAGCAGTTTAGTGACGTCTTATTGGACTTGGGAAAGTAGTATTAGGTAAGTGACGGAGCTTATGTTTGAGTTGCCTAATGGAACAGTGCTCTAAGCCAATTGTTTGTCTAGTTGCTTGAATATTACATATTCGTTCCGAGTATTATTGTCTCAAGATATAACTTCACAGTGGGATACATGAAAGAACATTTTTCGATTTTATTGCACTTTACAGAATTCTTCTTTCATTATCCAACTGAAACTTTTCTTTAATTATTTTTTTTACTTACACCATTTTTTTCAGACTCAATATCTACGATCAGATAATTTCTATATATATATATACTTGTTTGATTGACATTGAGGCAGAGTTCTTTTTATAAAAGGATGTAAATATGAACAGAGATTTGTTCTCGAGAAGAAGAATTACTTTTTGTCAAGTTACAAAGAGACTTGAGGATTAAGAAAATTTATAGAATTGACTAAAATTAGTTATTTCGACAATCTACTGAATGTGAATGTTATGTTTAGACTGTAGATTTCATTTATGACGAAAATGAGTAGGTATTCTGATAGGTGATCTGATACAGATAGATCTGATCTCATTTGATAAAATGGTATTTTAATTTTTTAAAATATTCTTCCCTTAAATAAAACACAAAAACTGACCTATCAATTTTTTCATCCCAATTGAAAAAATCATGCAGTGAAGGGTTGAAACAACGAGAACACTAGAGAAATTAAAAATTTCTTTGTAAAAAAGGAAATTAATTTTCTATTTCACTCTCCAGTTTCGTGCAATTGAGCTATGAAATTTTAATTTCGCATAAAGAACCGCAGTCCAGATAACTTTATTTTAGGACGAGATAAAATTCCATTCTCTCGCGAACACAACGTGAAGCAATTAAAATAAACGTACGCATACAATAAATATAAATTTTCTTCTGTGAAAGCATTGAGAATGAAGAAGAATATAAAATCGTACTTCCAGGGGTACTTCAGACGTTGAACAAAAAATCAACATCCCTTAAAACCAGGAGTTAGGTTAGAGTCTAAGCAGGCTTTTTTGAACGGCGCTTAGGGTGGTGTTAAGGAATGTTGATTTTTTTGTTCATCGTCTAACCGAACAAAAAAATCAACATCCCTTAACACCACCCTAAGCACCGTTCAAAGAAGCCTGCTTGGAGGAACCCGTTGAGGAGCCGGTGGAACCATCGTTCCCGGACAACAATGCGGACATTGTCGCCAGCAAATTGTTCGTTAATTCGCGTGGGCCGGGTTACCGTTTAGTTAGCGTCTCGCCGGTGATGATAAAACCGCCTATTACGTATCCAGGGTGGTAGCAAGGGCCGGCTGAATGGGCCGGGGCTGATAACAAAACTCGTCTGGACGAGGGATATTAATGCTCGCGCGAAGACGGCTTTAATAAGTCCGCGACGTAATGAAAACCATTCATATAAAAGTTTCCTTCGCGAGGTGACGCTTTAATTGAACACGGCCACGAAGAGGTCTCGCCAACCACCACCACCACCGCCGCCGCGCACCCTCTGCTTCTTTCTTATGCCGGTCTCTGTAACAAGATGTCAGAGATTACCCTTCTCCTCCCTCTTTCCACCCCCTCTTATATTCGTCGTCTTACTTCTACCCTCGAAGGGGGATCTCCCGTTACATTTATGCACCCTCGTGGCTTTCATTAAAAATTTTCTGTTGGTCGAGCCGATGGAGTCGCTGCCGAGAACGTTTCAATTGATATCGAGCCTACCATTCAATCGGGGAACAAAAGGGGGATGGGTTGGGGGCTTCATCGACGAAATCGGCCCGACGCGACGGCTTTTTCCATCCCCCAACCCCTTTCACTCTCGCTCCCTCTCTTTTCGGTTTGCTTGGTTTTCTTTCTATCTTGCAAACCAGGCCCACTACTAAGGGCGGTATTAAAGGATCCGGCCTTCTCTCAGATTGGAGGTGTAAATGCGGGTTTGATGGGAAATTTCTGGTAGCCCGGCGACGAGCAAGCTCGAGGAAAGGGCGCAGACGCCCCCGCCGGGGGTGGATGCTCCGAGGCGAACGGTTTGTTAGGTGGAAATTGAAATTTTTCTGTGTGTTTACCGGGGACGGGTTCCAGCTCGATATGTACTCGCGGATCCCAGTCAATTCCGGGACAAAAGATGAGCGGTGGTTGATTGCTGCTGCTCGAGGCGAAGGTTACATTTTTTGTAGTCGAGCCTTTCGATGGAACAATTATGCGAGGCGATAACTGTTGATCATTGGGGAATAACTGAACTGTGGATTTTTAGTTAATTTTAAAGAAACAGAAGTTAACCCTCCGGGGACTGGCTGGGTCGTCTATGTCCGGAGCGAAAATTCATTTGCAATATTTATCTTTTCCCATTAATGGTTTAAATATTTGACGTTCCAAGGATTATACAGGGTGTCCCATTAGAAAAATTATTTCGCATACTCGTAAATCATTTTAAATTGGAATTTAATATTGGAAGACGAAGGTATTATAGGTCGGTGGTATGCTCTTTACTTTACCGGACTCAAAATTTGTGCCTTTCTGCTATAAATTATAATGCATTTGGTATGTAATCCAGTAGATTTGTACCCGGGTCGGTTGCAGATCGAAGTTTCGATCCTGTAGGATCAATATTTCAGAAGTTCTGGTTTCTTAAAGATGAGTATTATTCAGTGTTTTTGACAGGTAAAAGGAGGCCGCTAGATCGCAGCACGGGCACGCGTTAATGCTGATGATATAGAGCGGGTATTGCGATTGTTGTTTGAATTTTGGAAGACATGGCCACGATGTTGCGTTTTAACTGGTCTGGATTAGGCCTGGGTTAGGTTTTTGTAAATATTTTCCATTTCTTCTTAAACGTTTTCTGAGATATTTTCTCTATGTTAGCGATATTACTGTGTGCCAGAGCTGCCAGCTAGCGGTTCTGCTCGGTAAGCGGCACGCGATCGTCACTACAAACCAATATGGCGGCGCTCTTACCGGTCAAAAACACTGCAGATTGCTCAACTTTAAGCAACCATAACTCGCGAACCATTGATCGTACAGGATCGAAACTTCGATCTGCAGCCACCCCGGATATAAATCTATTAGATTACATTCCAAATATATCATAATTTGTAGGAGAAAGGCACAGATTTTGAGTCCAGTGAAGTAAAGTTTACCCGGTCGGTGTTATACGTTGTGGTCTTCTTTCTTTGAGGGCGACCCAAGCTAATCAAATATGCTGTACTCTTATAATTATGGATGAAAGTTTTGACATTTTCCAGGTGATTCGGGTGCCAGTAAATATTCGAGCGTCAATTTGGTATGATCTATTCTTAGACTTCTGGGGATATGTAGGTCTATTCCTTCTTTGTGCCTGATCATCATTAATGTTGGTACGACCTATGAATTTTAAATTATTTATGCAATGGTTTTTCTTTTAATCAATTCGTGTTGTCCATTCGACACTGTTGAAGTAAAGACAAAAACTTGTTTCTGTAAATGAGCTGTCCATAAATAACTACTGTGATAGCTTGACTGGGGCTGTATTTATAACAAAAGTAACAGATAAAATGTAGAAACCGAGAACTAACCAGAAGAAAAACTAAAGATTATAAATTAATATAAAAAAACGGATATGTAGGATCTTAAAAGCCCGAAACAAATATCCAAAGGAACAAACTAAAGATTACAAGCTAACATAAAATAGGGAAACACCGTGTGCGGAACACATAAAATGCAAGAACCCAAAAGAAATAACCGAAAGACCAAACCAAAGATTACAAGTTAACATTAAAACAGGGGAACATCGTGTGCCCAACAGATAAAATGCCAAATGCTGAAAACCGAAAGAACAAATTAAAGATTACAGGTGAACATAAAATAAGGCAACACCGTGTGCGACATTAAAACACAAGAACACAGAGCGAAAAGTACAAATTGCTCGGTATAGGAAGAACGATTAATCCAGAGAAAACGAAGAACAAGAAGCAACCGTGCACACGGTAGAGCCTGAAGAAGCGCGGGTGGCAAAAAGAATGCAACAGGATAAAAAACGGGAGGGGGGACGACGATTAATTAATACAAAACGTGGAGATAAATGTTAGGGCGCCGAAACCAAAGAAGAAAGGGTTGCAAAAGGATCAAACGAAACCGGGACACTGGTTGGTGGCCGGAAAAAAGGGAAAACGAAAGCGGTTGCGGGCAAAAGAACCGAGCGGAAGAATCGAGTGAAATGTTGATAAAGAAATGGGACGTAGGGTGGGAGAAGCTGTGCCGAAAAAGAAAGGCAACCGGGGGATAGAAAGGATCGCGGATTACAATGGGGTACGTTTTCGGAAGGGTTTGCTGCTCTGGTTTCCTTTTTTTTCTGGATCTGACCGCGATGGGATTAAACACGGACAGTGTCGTCCGACGCGATAAGTAAATTGAAACGGACACCTGCTGTCACAACTCGCCGCTGGATTTCTGTTTCGCGAAACCAATTTTCAGCACACCGGCCTTGGGGAAATTTACGCGAGTACTGTTACTCTGTGCCGTCTTCAAACCACGCAAACTACTGTGTGCTGTTACTCTCGTAATTAGTCGAAAATTAAACAGTTTTTCAGCACGTGTTTCAATTGTTCAGCTCATTGTGAAGGATCGTATTAAAATCTTGTTCTTATGAAGATCATTGTCTTGATCCTTCACGTTTTAATGAAATCAGTTTCTGCTCCTCTTCTTGTTCATTGCTTCACCGCGACGCGACTCCGTCGCTACGCTCAGTGGAACCTGCCACCGAGCTTATACAGTTAATAACTTCTTAACAAAGCCGCAGAGAACATTTTCGCAAAGGAAAAAGTTACTTAAAATGACCTCGGGAATCGCCTCTTTCAAGGAAGTCATTTCTGTAGAAATACAGAGTGTCTTATTAATAGGCTACCCATATTTTCAAATGATTAAATGGAGTAGGAAATGAATGTCTACGTACCTCCTGTACATTATAATTATCGGAGACAATTTTTATTCTCTATAAAAATTCGCGGTCTACTAATTGTTTCACAAAAATTATCGACACGTGACGGTTATTCTAGAAATAAAGCAATTTCATTATTTTTCGAGAGAGAGTTCGACGACATTTCGCAAACATGAACGCGTCATACGTACACAAAGATACCGCAGTCTGGCTTCAGAAGCCTTCATGGAGAGTTCCCGTGGTGGCTACGTCTAATTATCATACTTTATGGTGTAAATAGAAGACGCTGTAATGGTCCGGAGAGGTACCTGGCCGGGAGTTTGTGGATTTCCAGCGACTGTTTCATTGTCAGTTGTCATTTCAATTTGCATAAAGTTGGCCAGTGCCTCAGTAATAGTTTGCACTTTCACGGTTGCGGTTCATCTGTGTATAGGCAGTTCGCTAGTCCCCAATCAGTCGTGTGTTTCACTGTTGTTCCGCGTGATATGTACACGATACGCCCACTATTGCGTATTAGTGTTTGCCGGGGACATGTGTTATTCCCTGTGGGACATTCAGTTACTTGTGTATCCGTGTGCGACACGTTTCGATCGAACGCAGCAGCCGCCACATCGAACGTTCTTTGCTCTAACGACATTTTCGAGCGAACTTTCCAATTTTCTGTATTTTGCGCTCTATTTATAGATATCGGAGAACGCGTTTTGTAATTTGTATTCGGTCGCGTGACACGCGCAATCGCGTTATGCTACTTTCCATTCGGAGTGCAAAATCAGCTTTCGTGGCGATGACGAATATACTTTTTCTATAGTAAATAATTCTGGATTCTTTCAGTTAAAATTGATAGCTTCTGAGAAGTTTTCAACCCTTAAGTGGACCTTCAAAATGTACTTCAAAATTGCAATGATTCAATTATATTTAATATTCATCTGTATTGAGATGGTAAATTAAAACGTAGTCAGATGGTAAAATTTCATCTAAATCCACAAATAATTGCTTATAACATAATTATTAGAGTAATATAAAATACTATTTCTCTGAAAAATAATTCTCTAAATTACAATTAATTATTTTCTCACGATTTTTCAACCCTTAAGTGGACCTTCAAAATGTCTTAAAAATTGCAATGATTCAATTACATTCAATATTCATCTGTATTGAGATGGCAATATATATTGTTATGGTTATATTATTAAATACTTGCGCATAAAATAATTATTATCGTAAAATTGAAATCAAAGATGGTCAAATTAAATGATCTAAAATTAAATTACTGAAAAGCGACACCAATTTCTTGTACAATTCAAGAGATTTTTAGGAATAATATAATGTAACAACGTCATCTGAAATTATATTATTTAAAAGAAAAATGGTTGTATACCAAGCGCGTGTATTCTTTAGTAGCTGCAGATGCGAAGTATGTTAATTTTGAATAGCAAAGTACCCACATATCGTTTCGGGACTGTTTTAAGATCACTTACGTTCGCGCAGCTGGAGTATTTACGTTCCGGAACTGTCGCCGCAGTATTTAATTGTACAACTATATCTTGCACGGCGCGGTGCGGCGTGTGCACGCATCACGCTTGAAAACGCGCATACGAGAACAGCATTCGCGGTAACCATTCTCCGTTCACAAGCACCGGCGACGGTACGTCACTCATAAAAAAGTTTAATGGAAACAGGTGCAACGTTGTCGCATGGTTGCATTTTCGCAACGTGCACCAACGGTGCTTGCGCCGCAAACAAAGGAATTCTTGCGAAAAATACCCAAAAACGAGGGTAGACACTCGACGTACACGGGGATTAAATGTATTATCCACACGTGCGCTCTGTTTCTTCGTTACGGCGAAGGGTTAATTAAATTCTCGGCACTCATTTCATTAAAAGCGGCGAAATAATAAATCCCGGCGCGGCGTCCCTCGGTCTCTCTCGCGGTCCCCCATATTTCCAGCCGCATAAATAGTGGTAGCGGCCCTTGTCTTTGCAGAAAAATGTCGTCCGCGTGGCGCCGGGAACCTTGTTACTTCATTAACTCTCTAAATGGTATTAAATTATTACACAATTAGTTCACTGCGTTGTGCTTTCTCACGGTATCTTCACTTTTGGCCAAGCCTTACATACCGTTCATTTCTAATTCATTCGAACATGTTCATACACTATAATTAAACACAAAAAAAAAGTAATTCAAACTATTTTTTAATTGCATGTTTCTGTTTAAAGTGTATGTTTAAATCAATTTCCACTATCTACTATTATCTTATAAATTTCTATTTTTTAGGAATTGTAACAATTCTGTCTTTACAATCCATGTTCTTCTAAATAACATAATATTTAAAATTAATCTGTGGTCTAAAAAAGAATACAGTATCTACAAATACGTTTGGTTAAACAACAAATAACAAACAAGTAAATATTCTTGTATTTCGAACAATAAACTCACAAACACACATTTTTGTAAGTAAATTTCATAAAACTTCATTTCCTGCGCGAATGATTTCAATGAAATATTTCATTATATCGATTTGTTTGAAGTCTCGCGCACAACAAATATACACAAAGTGGTCCCGGTTTTAATATTCGCGATGTTATTAAAAAATGGAGAGCTGGAATCCATGATGGAATAAAATTGTTGGAACAATCTGGTGCCTCGACGTCGCATTTTCACCCTGTTCTTCGGGTAATCCGTGGAAACGATCGCGCCCGGGGGAAAAAAAAACTTGAGTATACCTGTTGAAAGCCTCCGGTCTCAAGTTCGCGAAGAAACGGAGAATGCCGAGAGGCACTTTTGTGCCATTCGGAAGAAACTTCCGGATCAAGAACCAACGTCGATTTTGAGAAACTTCGAAGATGCTCCGAACTAGCGAAAACGAGCTGTGGTTTCGATTGCCACGGTTCGATTCGACACTTGATCGACTTCGGTAGTATCGCCGGCTCTTCGCAGATTTCTCCGATTCTTTGACTATGTATCTTCCTCCCTCGCGAAGTTCTCTGTTCTTATAGCGATACACAATCACTGTCTGTCGAGTTTTATTTCAACATTTCAGATTGTTGCGTCAAAGTTTACGTAAAATTATATTCTTTATGGAAATCGTCCAGTAACAAATATGCATTTATTCTTCTGAGGCTTCTGTTTAAATCGAGCTGAAATAAATTATTATTATTTGATAGCTCATCTTCCCTTTCGTATCTTGAGGTGCGTAATTGATATGACTTCATTGATATTTAATATTTCGCTGTTTTTTATGCATGTCTATTACAAATACATAAAATTTGTCATTTGTGGGTTCTATTTTCCTATGCTGTTTCTTAAAAATATTTATATAACATTTTATACAAGAATGTGTAATATGTTTTCTTTTTAAAATTGTGATTGATCAATTACATGAAATAAACGAAAATTATTTGCTGGAATATTTTTAATCATACTATGGTTTCTGCTTCTGATATTTTTAATATAAAATTTCTTACATAAATATTGTCAAAACAACTTTTAAAACAGCACGATCTCAAAGATAAATTTTGTACCATAATATTCCTCTTCAGTTTGCTTTTTAATATTTTTTAATATAACGAAGCTGACTGAACTTATCGTTTAAATAATAAATTGCTGAATATTGCGTATTAAACTGCTTTCCCCATTATAAGGGACAGAATATATCCAGCAAAGCTGGCTGCACGTCTTCCAGCACAATATTCACGAGGAATTCCCAGTCCAATTTTTAAATTCCCAATGCGCTTCCACGATGATTTGAGATTTCCTTATTATTTTAATAATCGGTTCGGTAATTGCGGGAAGCCACCGATGATTTAAAAAAATTGCTAATATGGATGAGGTAACTTCGAGAGCCACTTTTCTATCACTATTATAGCCACTTGCAAAATGTCTTATCCGAGGAGCGCATCGATTCCTCGTAAATGGTGCACGGCTCCCGGAAGGGCTATGATTCTTCTCACATAAAACATCATTACCGTGCTCAAGAAAATTCTCCGGGCCATTCAGAGGCAGCTAGCATTGGCAGCCCCGCATTATTCTTCCAGCTACCCGTATTTCTTGAACCGATTTGCTACTAAGGAGAAGAGGGCCGGATGCGGTTCTCACGTCCGACGATTCGATCGATCTGATTATTTACCATTTCGGGGCAGAAATAATGCAAATCCCTTTCGTTCCGCCACTTTAGGGGTTGCGCACACCTGGAAATAGTGAAAATAGAGGGACTCAAGAAACGTAGAATACTATTTTATTTTTCGGGTACCAGTTTTTAAAAGCAATGGTAATAAGTACAGGATTCTTAATTAAAAACTCAATTCGAGGCAGTCTCACATTTTAAAAATGGTACCAAGTATTGAATGAGTAGCCAAATATGGAATACCACTTTATTTCTCGAGTGCCATTTGTTTTAAAAGCAACCGCAATAAATACAAGATTCTTATTTAAAAGCTCAATTCGAGGCAGTCACATTTTTAACATTGGAAACAATTCGGATATTATTATAATTAGAAATGGTACCAAGTACTGAATGTAACTAAAAGAATGCTACCAAATATTTCTAAAACCATTTTTTAATTTCTGATATATGTATTGAATAGGATAAAATATCTTCATTTTCGACAATCAATGAATTATAAGGTCTTCGTGAAAATGATAAAATTAATAATTACCAATATTTGCATAGAATCATCCTTCACTGAATGATTTTAATTGGAACGAAGCTGTTGAATTTGTTTCATTTATTGTTCACAATCCGTCGGTATATTTTTCGTCAGGATTAACCCTGTTACCCTAACGAGCCACAAGCGATTTCATAGAAACCATTAAAGCTGTGGAATAATTCTACCTTAAATACCCTGGCTACAGTATCAAACATTTCCACCGAGGGAACAATTTACCACTATCTCTTCTAATCAGATAACAGAATGGGAGAATAAACGAGCCCCGAAACAACAAAGACGATTTATGGTCTTACAGCCCCTTTGAGTTTTACGAAACTTCAACTGACTCTTCGAAACACGAGCATAATGCTTGCATCTCACTATCCTCGCGCGGGGGATATCTGTATTTACTATTATAGTAATCCCTGTTTGTTGCGACGAACGACCGAAAGGAATAATTATCACAGCGACTCCACAAGAAGTTTACGAAATAATTTCTGCTGATTTTATAATAATTCTTGAGAAACTTTTGTTATCAAATATTACGTTTGTGTGTCAGCGAACATTCATGAACATGAATGATGAATTATGAAAGTAGAAGGGTCTGTTTAGACCCAGACTGTCAAAATTATCATTGTACATTTTTTTAAATAAGTAAAACAGAAAGGTTAACTGGTCTGAAAGGAAAATAACTTCAAAACGTTTTATTGAGAAAAAAGTGGTAACTGTAATGACAACGAAAATTTATCCGCCGTCGGAGGGTTAAAACGAGTCCATGCTAATTGTCGTTCATTTATTTATAACGAAACTATAACACTTCAAATATCAAGAATTCATTAAAAAAAATCGAGAACACTGTCCTCAGATTACAATTGTGTCCCCACTGTACCTTCCCCTTCTGCGATGCTATTCCCCCGCTCTTCCGCCTGATCACGTGACTAATCCAGTACTGGCTGACAGAGGATAACTTTTCCCTCTCTATTTTACTTTTACTACTTTTTCTTCGTAATTATCGTTCCCCTCAGATTCCAATCACAGTTCGAATGGCAAGAAGTCTCGACGCAATCAAAACTACCGGCCGAAAAAAAAGAGTTTGCCATTTTTCGGCGACACGCCGCGCCGTTCGAATTCGGCGGGGCCATCCGATCGCAAATACTTGAAAAAGCGCGTTCGAGTTTCGCGCGCGCCGTGTCGCAGAACGGAAATGGAAAAGTTGTTCTTGTTAACTGCGCGAGGGGCGGGGGAAGGTGGGTGGGTGGGGGGTAGGTATCCCCCGTGTTTATTCGAAAAGTTTCTGAAAACTTTATGCAAATCCGGGGACGGCAACCGACGACTTCCGCCGCTTCGTTACTAGGAATCGTCGAGTATTTCCGGTTCTCTTTCTCTCTCGAGGGTACACTCGCAATCCCCATTGTTTCGCGAAGGAAACAGAGGCCAGGGAACCCGGGGAACGTGTTGGAACTTCTTCGGCATACTTTCGTCCGGGATTAATTAATTGCCTCTTCCATTTCGCCTCCTCCTCTCCTGAGGGTCCTCTTAACCGGTGGCTACGGTGAGGTTAGAAGAAGATGGGGGATGCTGGGGGTTCAACCGAGAGAGAGAAAAAAAAAAGAATTGAATCGGCCTAGACGCCCGAGTTCATTCTACTTCGTTTTCACCTCTTCTCCCTTTTTTCTCGTTCTGTTTCTCTCCCTCTATCTCGCGCTCTCTCTCTCTCTTTCTCTCTCTGTCCAGTTCTCCTCCGTCTCGAAGCCCTGATATTCGGAGCGATCGCGTTTTACATTTACGTAATAACGTCTTATCGAGGAACAGCGTGATTAATGTAGCCTGGGAAAAGTTTAATTGACTTCGAGCGAACGAAAGTATCGCGAAAGTTCAATTTCGATTATTAATGATCGGGGGGCAATTATGCGGAAAATTGAATCGTACCGCGGCGGTGGCCTCTGATCAGGGGAATATGAATCGTTCGATGAGTTGTCTCTTTCTTCTTTCTCATTTATTGTTCCTCTTCGGGGTAGAATTGATGAGCTTGTTTCTCTGTCGAGGCTCCTTTTACGGACATTTGTTTTCATCTACAGAGCGGTCAAATTATTACAGTAAAAGCGCGTTTACTGTCAGGGGTCGCCTGTGCGATCAGTGCCAAGTGCCTACCCATTCCACTGCCGGCCAACGCAACGCGATGATTGATCTCGGCTCATGTATATCGGTGTGAACGCCACAGCACTCACTCGAATGAATCGAATGCTCAAACTTCTTAATTTTCATTATTTTTTATGGTACTTTCACTAATTTATTGCTGGCATTTTTCTGATTAAAATGACACCAAACACGATATAATTTCAACTGTATTTAGTGGTTTAATCGACGATGAAAGTTTCGGGCGCAAGGAAGGACAGAGATAATGCGGGCCTTTGAACTGTGCCAGCGACGGCGACACGCTTCGGCCACGCGATCCGTATTTCATTGTGTCCTTCTCTATGTTCGGCTCTCGATTGAAGTCTTGGCGTGGTCGGCGCGGTAGACGCAGTTATAAAAAAATAGTGTCCCTAAACGATCACTGTCCGGTGTTCCGCTGTTCGGAACTATTTATTTGAAGTTTGGTAAGAAATCGAATTAGTTTTCTACTTAGACTAGTATCTTCTTCATTACATTATTAGGTACACAGGGTGAGTCAAGAAAAACAGAATACCTGATGACGAGTTCAATGATGTTGTATACTATGACCTTTAAATAACCTTGAACTAGAAAATTTATGGTAAAGCATTGCGACAACTTCTAAAACGTGTAATCACTTTTTTTCGAATTATATTTTTGTGGGAAGCAGGAGTAAAATAAAAATTGATTCCATCTCTTAACGATTTCGTTGCGTGAAAAACAACATTACGATGTTTTTAAATTTCTTCGTATCCTTTACTGATTTATATTTTACCCAGACAATTTCTTCATAAATGCATACGAATCCTTTGTACAATTATTACAAACCTACTCATAAGTACAAATACCTCAAGCATAAAAAATCTGATGATTTTTTATCGACATCGTCATAAAAAATTGACATCGTCATTTCTTAAAATTTTTCATCAATTTTTGATTTCATCTACTCCAATTTTGCTCTAAATGCATAAAGATCCGCAGTCTATTGATCACACAGTGTATGTATATAATTGCCCTTGATTAACAATTGAAATAGCTTCACTGAAAGGGAAAATTATTTACGAACCCAACAGTGTACTAAAAAATGGCAAGAAACGAAAATGACCGGAGCGTGTCATTAACACTCGGTAGATTTAGCAAGTAGCATTTTCCAGGTCGTCTAATTACAGCACATTGCGTGCGCAAATGTCCAGAAATATAATCCAGAACCGTCGGATCAACATTTTTCCGGGAGAAGAAACGTTCGGAGGTCGTATCCTCCGTTATCCTTTTCGTTTCATTTCATAAATAGCTTTCGCAGTCTGTCTGGCATATGCACCGGGCGGACTATTGCGCAAAGTGCAGTCTATAGGGCAGTACAATGTAACCAGCGAGGTGTAACTCCTGGTGAGACGAATATTGCTCGTTCAGTCTGCTTCGTTTCCACCATTTTTGCTTCCACCCCCTTCTCTACGCCAGCCTCCCTCCTCGTGAACCGGTCTGTTATCCTTCGGAATTAAAAAAAAAGTCCTTCGAGCCTAGATAACGCGGTACACCTTATCCGAGGAAAAATGAAACCCGTTTACGCGCGATGTTGTTAACGAAAACGTTGATTCCATTCGTTTAGACATTTTTCTTAAACAACATGTGCAAAACAATACTTTTTATTTTTATTGCTGTGTGTGGGTTTTTATACTGGGTCATTTACAATTAAGTTAAACATTTTATTTAATGCATGTATCCGCTAAAAAAAAGTTAATTCATATTTTATAGAGAAGAGAATTATCAGTGAATAAAATGATAGGGGTTGTTAATACTTCGTTTTAGTACAGGCAATATGTTTAAAAAAAGGAATTCGCTGTCTGATATATTATTACCATTGATTTAATTGCTACGTTAATATATTATAAATATTCCGGAGCACAGGATCGTTGTATACTGCACTTTCATTAATATTTATCAGCACATTGTACCGGATGATTTAACGACCTGTGATGCAAAATTAATGTTGACTAATTTCTGAGCGCTAATGTAGCAATAATGAATTTCCTGTAATTACATTTGATAATCGCTGGAGAGAAAGTTCTTTAACTAACTGTGTGTTAAATTATTAGAAGAAAATGATGAATTAAGAGTAAATGTGCTATTGAGTACCATATATTTTTAATAACTGTTCTTTGTATGTTATAACTATAATTTAGATGTTCAACGACTGAGTTGAATTAAAATTTCAGCATCATTAGTATGTCAAAAATAACATGAAAAGGAGTAGTATTCTGTGCAAAATTTTTACCTTACATTTTTGATAAAGATTTTCATAAATTATGAGTGCATAAACTGCGGGTGTCCATGCTCTTAATGACACGTGCAGAATTTTAAAATAAAAGATAATGTAAAGATTAACAAAAATTAATATTTCTTTTTACTCCTTCTTATCTCAGAAAACTTGCTACGGTTACAAGAAATTGTACTCATATTCTGGATTCTATAAAATATTTTATAAAAATTAAAACTTGCATAAAAATTTAATTATCGAATGAATTCTTGTTGTCGAAGGAATGTGCGGAGTTTATGTATTTACGACAAAAATAAGTAGATTGTATTAATTTTTACTGTGACTAGTAAAATATTGTTCGCTGTAAGTAGAAACTTCTAGCCACAGTCAGACAGGGTAAATCCTTGAATTAATCGAATCTCAGCTAACGTGAATTTAAAAAAGAACTTTTCTGAGCAGTTTGTCAATATCATGCCCTAAATATTCACTTTCTTATTTTGTCTGATCATATTAAGACACTTCTACTTAATTCAAATTCTTTTGATTGCAATATATCATATAACTGGAAGTTTTTTTCAATATCTATATAGCATTATAGATAATGTTATTCAAAGAATGTTATTCAAAGAATATTTTAAAGAATGTTAATACACTAGTTCTCTGCTCGAGGAATTTTCTGAAGTAAATTTTAACTAGACCGCTTAAAATAATAGGAAGTTGGTAATCGAATTGAAAAAATTGAGAGCACAACAGAGCCTATTAAAAGTTCCCCAACTCTTTCAATCCCCGGCATACACAATTTGTTGAAACACTGGAGCCCTTTAACCACGTTAAGAGTCATAGCCAGAGTAAACTCGGGAAAAAATTTCAGATTAAAAAATTGTTTGAGAACACGTTCGCCGCCGTCGTTGATTCGATTAAAGTACCGAGGATAGAGGGGGGTATTTTGCAGTATCGTAGGCCTTGGCGCACGGCCTCCTAATGCATTCTGTTTACTCTCGCGGATGCATGCGTACAGAACACGAAATCGGATATTCTCGGAGTTTTTCCTCGGCGACATAAGCCACGTAAAACCGATGAGACTTTTGTTTGCACGACATCGTCCGTGTACCGATGCCGGAGGAACAACGTTCCGAGCGAGTGCTTCGGCTTGTCTCTGCGAAAACGAAGCAAGCTTGTCACCGATAGCGGCTTTTTTCCATAATTTCCCGATAAAAATTCTGGGTAACACTGTCCCTCGTTCTCGCGCGAATAATGTTTAAAAATGTTCCTCAAACCGACGGCGGAACTTGATTCCGTTGAGCTGAGTCTATAGCGCGGGCTGTTTTGAATGTATGCATGAGTCTGTGGATGATAGAACGAAGAACTTCTCACTATTGAATTCCCAAAAATTTGGTTTTGTAGAGCGTGGCCGGAACTATAACCAAAATCGATTTCTCTTGCATTAATTTAAAGGTTAATTAACCTGTAGAACATGAGATTTTCTTCTAATTTCGATTTTACTCTTTCTCTATGATATGTGCAAAATAAATTGCAACTTCGTGAGAGAGAGAGAGATACAATACAATTAAATAAAAAAATTTTTTGATTAGTTTTCAAACAAGAATGCTGCATCACGGTTTCCTTGCAACAATGGCATGTCACGATATTAATTGAACTTTTCTGTAATTTATATGTGAAAGTGATGATACGAAAAAAATGTCTGTTACAATAATTCCCACTGCTGATAAATTCAGCTTCAAAGATTCTTTAAAGAATAATTACAATGGCATATTTGTCGCACACAGTATTCGCTAATAATTAAATCCTGTTTTTCAGTGTTGCATAAATAATTTTTAGTAAGATCGTCCTTCATTTGGAGGATCGCTCGAAACATTTGAACGTCAGGCTAATTATTTTCGTGCATAAGGTTCAGAGACTTGAAAAAGAGTCACAATCGGGTACTTTGTCGTCAGTTATACGCTTTGAATGATATAATTAATTTCTCCCTCATCGCGGACGTTTGCGAAACGCGGTCATGTAGCGCCGGGATGAATTAACGAACAAGTTATTAATTAATACAACGCCGTGCGTCGTTAAATACTGGAGCGTGATAAAAGTTTCAGCTCCGCGAAATTATCGATCTTTATCGCGCGGCCCACTAAGGATACAGCAGAACCGCGAGCTCGCGTGAACGTTTGCTGGATCGTTCTGTCATCGCGGAAACAAACGTTCTCGTCATCTCTTACATCTCCTGAAATATTTACAGCGTATCGTGGCGAAGCAGTACTTTGTTGCTGTTCTGAATAGATTATAGACGTATGCATTTTGATCGATTAAAAGCGCGATGAGTTCGGAATTTGCGTGTGCTTTCGCGATAGAAATTCGATGGAACGTCCCAGATGATTAAAACTAAGTACTTGTAAATGGTAAAAAATGATAGTATTGTATATATTGATGATATGATTGCGAATAATGGATATAGTTTCGCTATTTGACTGTCAAAGTACGATGAAATAAGAATTTGTCAAGTTCACCATAAATGGTAAACACAAGATACATATTTAAATCCTGTAAATCCAGAATTTCTTTCTTTACAGTATTTCTTCTTTTCCATTTTTCAATGCATATACCAGAATTTTTAGAACGTAACAAAGTTTTTTAACTAAAGCCATTTTTAGTGCTTGATTCTATGAATCAGGCCTCATTGCCATACATACTGTCTTAGCATCAACACGTGTTATGTTAAAGGTTATATTATTCCTAATAATATAACCATAAAGATTATAAATTCACACAATTTTAAATATAGTATTAATTATTAATTTACAGACGCAATTCTTAAAAATTTTCTTGAGAATAATCTAAATTAAGATCGAAACGTTGAAATAAAGATATTTTGAAAATTTGCAAACAGTGGTTACATACATATAACAATTGATCGAACCAGTGCGTTGAAATCATTAAAAAATCTTGTTAGCAACAATCTACGATCGACATAAGGAAACATTGATTCTACGAATGTTTATCTTCAGTAATTTGTAGATAATTTATTTGCAATTTCAAGAGGCTACGTCATCGCCTCAGGTGAATTGTAAAAACAGCAACTTCGACTAACTGCAAAAATTGCATTAGTTTAAAATATGCGTTGTCCAAGATTTTCAGTCATTTATTCGATATTTTTATAGGCTATTGCCATCAGGTAAAAATTGTTAAGGAGACAGCAACCTCGACTTAAAACATTGTCGAACATTTTCAGTCGCGTTGATTCCTGGAAAATTTATTCCGAATGATTTGTGGGTCATTCATTTTAATTTTTAAGAGGTAAATCATCATCGGGTAAATTGCTAGGACAGCAAACCTGACTAACTGGGAACAATTGCGTTAGTTTATAAAACGCGAAGGTTTTCAGTGGTTCCAAAGACAAAAATTTGGAGTGGTTGTGAACGATTGTGACGTTCCTTGGTTTTTCTCGTTTTCGTTCCTCGCAAGACGTCAGCGCAACAATGCAGCTGCAAGTCGTGCACGTGCATCCGGTCGGAAAGATGCGAGCGTCCCAGAAGCGGCAGGATCCAGTCGCCCCGCGACTGTCATGTTGCTGCTTGTGTTTTGTGGTTGGCCCCCCACCCCTTTTCTTTAGACACAGATTTATACGAGCCACTTTTGTTGCATCGCATACGCGCTGGGAATAAATTCGAATAACCCCGTGGACCCTGTCGAACCGCGATGTACCGATCGGTGATCGGTCCCAGCGATAAATAAAGTCACGTGACGGGTTTTTTATGCGACGCGGAGACTGGTTTTCGACTTTGACTTCACTCCAGAAAAAGAAGTGCAGGTCTACCGGAAAATCCTGTTTCGAAAACCTCGTTCGAAAGATCACACTGAGAACGCGGATCTATCCTCACTCATCTTTATAATCAGAAATGTGGAATATGATAATTGGACTGCGGATTTGATGCATTTGACGAAAATGAGTTGTTGCAATTTAGATTGGTAGACAAATTAAAATAATATAAGAACGTTGATGTGCGTGTGTATTATTGTAAGTAAATGTTGATGGATCTTCTGTTTCTTACAATTGTGACGCAGACAATTTTTATGTTGCATAAAGATCCCAGTCTGATGATGATAATGTTATCGAAAGTAGGTTAACATTTTTTTACAGCAAACGCTGAGGTCAAGTATCGTGTAAAAGAGGTATGATTCCATTTAAATGTTATAGATTTTTCATATTGAATAACTTTTCCTGATAAATTCCTTTTATCTCCAAGGACAACATTGATATTTAAGTGATAAATCTTATTGGACCATGGCAAAAATCTTTTTATTTAAACTAACACCACACTGCAGCGTCAAAAAAAAAAATATTAGCGATCCTTGACTGATTAGCTCGGATAAAATAGTTTGATACGTGGATTAAATTGTGTCGCTTTTGGTGTCACATCAATCGGAGAACTTCATTCGTTAGCCATCCCGCTTTCGACGCTGACTGCAATATTCAACGAATACAGTCTGCATGCGACCTTTAGAATTTCACAATTATCGAAGCATTACCGTAATCGAATTGGTGGAATAGCAAACCAATCGGTGAGAGAGGAATTCGACCATCCATTGATCATATAAAAACGTAGTGGTAAATTTTCACAAAACGCTGGACCTTTGCATTGAAGAGTTCCGATCTTTCGAAAAGCGGGTTTGCAGAATGGTTGGCCGGCCCGTGCAAGAGGAATTCGTCGAAGTAACCACTCGAATTTGTCAAAAGTACACGTGGCGCGGGTGCAGTCGGGAAATCGAGTTCGGGGCTCGAGGAGGGCGGCGGTTAGGGGCCGTTCGACTTCCTCTCTCGAGTTCTAAACTGCACTCCAAGTCGCCAAATATTCCGCGACGTTCTCGCACTCGGTCGGCTTTGCCCTGCACTCGACTTCGGTCACTTCGCGGAAAACGCACGCGGACTCCGCGCCGCCGCCGTTGCCTCGACGAAACCGAATTCAACTCTTTGAAACTATGTCCCGAGTCTTTTCGTATGCACGGTACGTTAAACTGGGTATTATTCGGTGTCTTCCCGCCGTAACACGTCCCGTTAAGCGATGCAAGTTTGCCCTGCGCTTTAATTCATTGTCGCAGCCCCGCAGCTTTTCACTGAGCAAGCCGCGCACGGCGCGGACGCAGTTTTGTAATATAAGCATTTAACTTGGACCCGCGCAAATATTTCAATTAGCCGGCTGAACAATTTAAAGCTGTTCCACGGATTTATTAGAGACCCCCGCTTTCGAGGTGACGTCGCACAGTGAGCTAGAATCGCTAAAAGCCAAATTGAATTTTCGAAGTATGTAAAGTCGCGATTCTTGTCAAACAATCTGTGTTCTGCATGGACAACTATCGCATACCGACGTTGTTTTTTTAAAACTGCATCTACCGCGCCGACCTCGCCGACCGCGCGGAGAGTTCAAACGAAAGTCGAATGTAGAGAAGGACAGCATGAATAAAATGTATAAAAACTTTTTTATTTTTCATTATTTCTTTATGGGACTTTCACCAACTTATTTCTGGCATTCTTCTAATTAAAATAAGACCAAACACGATATAATCTCAACTGTATTTAGTGATTTAATCGACGATGAAAGTTTTGGGCGCAAGGAAGGACAGCGAACGCGCGGTCCTTTGAACTGTTCGCGTCTCTTTCTTTCCCGTACGCTGTCCTTCCTTTCGCCCGAAACTTTCATCGTCGATTGAACCACTAAATACAGTTGAAATTATATCGTGTTTGGTGTTATTTCAATCAGAAAAATGCCAGAAATAAGTTGATGAAAGTTCCATAAAAAAATAATGAAAAATAAAGAAATTTTCATGTACGCGGTCGTTTACAAATATCGCGGCTTAAATGTTCTTCGTCACCGAGGATTTCTTCTATTGAATCTTGAATTTCCTTGTTATGTAGTTTATTTGTTAACATTTACGAGGATCGGTCGCCACTCAATGAACGGAATTATTAGACAGCGGGCTTTTATGCAAAATAAAAATCGTCCACCCTATTTTCAACCACCTGGGGTGAAATATAAATTTATTTTCTTTCTCAAAACTAATTGAACACAATTATATTGAAATTATGAAGCTGCTTACAAAAATTTTATAAATTTCTTTATCCAGCACATATTGTAATAAAAAATTGCACAAAATCTCAATAAGTAGACTCTTGTCATTTTTGTAAGTTAAAACATTTTAATCGCTTTTACTCCTTTGTTGGATTAGTGCTAATATGTTTAACAAAAATTGTTTGATAAAAATTCCAGGACCGAACTTGTTGAGATTGCTACACAATTCTTATAATAATACATGCTTGAATAAATAAATTTATTGAGTCATTTCTAATGGAAACATCTCTATAATTTCAATAATTAAAAAATGTGAAACCGGTCGTGGTACGGTTAGTGTTAATAGATTGAAAATAATGTAACAGTGGATTTAAATTCTTATAATGTTTTCACTGTGTCGAATCACATTTTTATTACAAATGCATAAAATTCGCTGTCTAGTAATTATACATGGAATACATTCGCCACGTTCTTGAGTTGGAACGTTTGCGGGCAAAGTCGGGAGCAATTCGTCGAAACAGACATCGTAAAGTTGCCGAAGGTAACGTTTGAGAACGCCCCCAAGTCCCACGAGTAATCAGAACGGGAGACATTCGGCCTCCAGCACAGACGCCGTGATTCTTATTCGATTTCTTCTATTTTCCGGTCGATCGTCGTGTGACTGACGCCGCCATCAAATTCTTCCGAGGAATGAAATTTTGTTTCGTCGCCGGCGCTCAGCAGATGAGGTCCCCGTCGTTTCGACGTCGAGCGTCGGTGTCGCGACGCGTCACGCTCCGAAAATTATTGGCTGCCGTTGATACGAAACGAATACAGAGTTGACTCGGAAAATATGTCTTTCACACAGATTCCTTTAATGAGAGTCGAAAATCGACATCCCGAACCGTATCGATTTTTATGCAGCACGTACGAGCAGTTGCACGCCATTTCATACAATTTCTTTGCGTCGATGCTTTACATACGATCGTCGATTTCACTTTACTTTTCAATTATTTTATTTTATATCAGAATACATTCTCATTGAATGTACGCAATTTGTTAAACTTTTTGTGTTATTCATTTTATTTTTAATTTAAGGGTAGTCTTCGTTTGAGAATAGCAAACGGTTGTGACTGCTGGGAATCGTTTAGAACTAATTTACAGATTGATTTAGAACTTTGTGCTCGGATACCTATGTAGTTTGGAAGTATAAAAATATTTTCTATATGCAGAAATAGCGAGAGGAGAGATCCAAATTAATAGTGATTCGACGAGGCAGATGATGTTAAAAAGAATATACTTTCCAGAATAGAATTTCATTTGTTATATTAATACGATTAGGATTAAAGTCTGGATTAGAACGTATGAAAAAGGAAAAGAATAAAATAGCAATAATTTTATAAACAGCAACTTAGTATTAATTCAAATAAGAAATAAGCATCTGATAATGATATTTGCCAAGAAACAAAGGAATCGGATGGTTAGTTTGTTAGATATAAATAAACATTGCCATTCAATTCCGTTTTGAGCCGTAGCCAAACAGAAATGTAATTCTTCAACTAGCAGAGTAAATTAATCGTAAGGACTGCGTCGGTGTTCATAAATCCTTTCGATCCTCTTATTGTTAGGAATTGTAGCCGTCCAATCATGTAACCAGAAAAAATTAACAACAACGAAGGATTTAGTCTGACGAAACTCATCGGAGTGGGGAAGCCCTTTGAGCGAACTTGGAACGAATAACTCGGAGTTTGATTAAAGTTATTCAAGCGATCATTACGCCGGGTGTATGCGAGTTGGGAGCGCACGCAAGTTTGCCAATTACCTTCGGCTCATTATTAAATTAGCTATTTTCGTTAACGCAGCGAGACGCAAGTTGGCTCGCGCAGGCGTGTTAAGATAAGAATAACAAACTTGTATGGCGGCCTGCGTTTGCCGCACGCGGAAATGTTTCCGCGTGGTCGAAGGGGAACAGCCCTATCTGGTCCGGCTGCCAGTACCGGAACGGTTTTACGGTAATCCCTGGGAAATGTGGACATTAAACGCCCTCTCCGCGAGGGATGAAGAACGGTGGCTCATATACCGACGACGGGCAATAAAGAGTTAACACGGTAACCGCTAATGGAATAATGGACACCCGCGCAGACAGCGGCTGGACCGTCGCCAAATACGTATTTCCCTTCCGGAATATTGGCCTGGCCTCTCCGCACCCTTTCACCCTCTTTTGTCACCGCCCTAATCTGACTTATTCCTACCCCTCTCGTCTTTTCGAGTTTTATTTTTATTCCCCGTAACGAGTTTTCACAGCTGGAACCAGTAAATGCAAAATTCCTCTATTACTCGACACCGATAAATAGACGGGGACCTTTTTCATCCCCTATTTCTCTCTCCGCTCTGCAGGAAACGTCCATCATTTTATCACGGCGCACGGTGTGCGAGAATTCGATCTCTTTGGACAAAAATCTGCCGACAACTCAGTTTTTCATCGATTCAGTGGGAATTTTTTTTTTAAATGTTCGTGAAGGACTGTACTCTTTGATGACGTGCTGCGCGAAAATCGTTATCAAGAATCCTTATCTACAAAACCCAGTAACTCCGATACTTCATCCGCCCATACCATAAATTTGCATGTCCCAGCCTGAGTTGCCGACACTTCTTAACCCTAAACCGCAAAATTTTAAACTGTAAATCAAAGTACAGTCCTTCACGAACATTTTTAAAAAAATTCCAATTGAATCGAGGAAAAACTGAGTTGTCGGCAGATTTTTGTCCAAAAAGATTGCTTTCTCTCGCCCACTGTGCGTCGGTGCAAAGATAATTCCCGTTTCCACAGTATCGCACATCAATGAAAAGGAGACAACTTTGAATAAAAGTTTTATTATCGTGAACAGTGAAATTTGTTTAGGAGGAATCCTTTTTTACTTTTACTGGGCTGTTGTCGTAGCAGGTTCTCGATAAACAGAGGTTGCAAAAAAAACTATACGTTGAACAAGTCATTGGACATTATTAATTAATAATTAATAATCAAGAACATATACACACATATTTTATGTCTATTGTTGGTAGCGCGATTTCTTCAAATACTTTAAATTAATTTTTTAGAAGCATTCCAAATTAAAAAACTACAAAATGAAGTAACAAAAAAATATATATTGATTATTATTTTTTGAAGATCCTCTGAAAACTCAAAAATTTTCAAAAACAATTAGAACGTAATTAAGTGCATACGTATTTATGTCTATTGTTAGTAGCGCGATTTCTTGAAGTCCTTCGAAATAATTTTCTACAAACATTCCAATTTAAATATTACAAACAGGTAACACAACAAAAATATTTAATATTGATTACTGATTTGATCAAATTCTTTTATGAACACAAAAATTTTTACGAAGGATAAGAACACGTCCATGTTACTATTTTTCAGCGAATTCGATTTCTATATTCAACTTGCACCGGTTTATTTATACATTTTTGAAATTGATCAGTTGAACGCTATAATTTTTACGATTCTAATGAAAGAATCATGAATATAGTTTCCGTGCGGCTCACAAGTACATTTCCAGCCGGGATCCCGTTCGGCTGCCATCTAGTTGATCTAATTCTCCAGAAGCGTAACAGCGATTTATCAAGCAAGACGGCGGCCGAGCGTGTCCAAATCTATGACAAACGTTTGTCTGTCATGACTTCCGATTTTAAGCCAGGGGTTCAACAGCTTGTGTGAGCGCAGACCGACATGGAAACTCGAGCTAAATTCGAGGTGCGTGAGAAGTCGCGTGCTCGGAGTTTGGGTCATGGGTCACGAGGCCACTGTGACCCGTTCAACAAGAAATCGTTACGTGACTTGAGAACCTTAAGACCAGATTGTTGACACGCTCGCCTCATCCGGTTCCGATTTTGGAAACTCGGTTTTCTACATTCGTGCTGCCAACCAAATAGTAATCGTAAAGCTTCAGTATTTAGCACTGGAACTACCTTACCCATCAAAACGACAGACCACAGAATCCCTAGTTAACAATTATAGAGATTTTCATTCTGTTTTTGGGGACACTGGTTACATTTATTTATTGAGACGTATTTGGAAAAATCGTTGCATTGTCTTGGTAAATAAGTGCGGTATTGTTGGTTTTAATATGTACTATATAAAAAATGATAATCTTTAGTGCTCACTTACCAAATCAGGACCAAACGTCTTGAATTTCTCTGTGAGCCTAGAAGAATTAGTTGAGTAACTGATGTCTAATAAATATGTTGAAAAAATGTATTTGGTTGGAATTGTGAAAAACAATAGTAAAAATTGATTTTTACAACTTTTTTAGCTGGACCAATAACGAAAATTTCAAAGATGTGTTTGGTCAACTCGTATAAATCATATACGCTCCGAAAATTTCATTGAAATTGGTTAATTGGTTTACGAGTTATAAACGATCAAAAGTGGTAAATATTGCAATTTTTCAAGATTTTCGGCCTTTTCACTACTTTTGATCGTTTATAACTCGTAAACCAATTAACCAATTTCAATGAAATTTTCGGAGCGTACGTAATTTATACAAGCTGACCAAACACATCTTTTAAATTCTCGTTATTGGCTCAGCTAAAAAAGTTGTAATAATCAATTTTTACTATTGTTTTTCACAATTCCGACCAAATGCATTTTCCAACATATTTATTAGACATCATTTACTAAACTAATTCTTCTGGTCTTACAGAGAAATTGAAGTAGTAGTAAAGTAAGCAAGTCCATTCATTAAAAAGTTATTCTAATTTAAAATGGGTGGAATCAGTTATGCTCATTACTTTAACTTTTTAGCGCACCGTAATCCGCGTTAGGGGAACATAAAGCTAGAAACACGTGTTGAACGAAAGTTGAGCGTGCTCACAACCGAGACTAGATAGAAGAAAAGGTGATTTCACGCGTGCCGACCATTTTTCTTGGAGGAATCATGGTATTTACGGCCGGACCGCGAATTACATGGCAGCTTGTGTATCTTCGTTGCAGGAGCGCCGCCCCGTTAATTGCGCGGGGCCAATAAATGCAGGGTGCATCCTTTGGGAGGCGGAATCGCATCCGCGAAGCCTCGTTCCACCGGCCGGGTCTCCTTTGCCGCTTGGTTCACGGTACGTCGGCGTTAATTCGACGAAAATTCATTAGCGTCGGGCTGCTGGCTCTTCGAGGAGGCGACGCGGCGTCTCCTAGCGCGGGTGTCGTGTCGGGTTCACGGTGTCGACGGCCCGTGAAATCGATCACGAATCGTCCCACGGGTGAAAATTTGATTATCCACTGTCGTATCGTCGCGGTTTCCGCCCGCACCCGGCGAATTTCTACGAACGCTCGCGAATTCGCGCCGATCCGATAGCTCGTACTTCCGAAGGCCTCGCTTCGCGCGTCTCGACCCTCATGATCGCTCGTTAATTCTCTCCATTAGCATGCCGAGCTAATTGCCTTTTGACACCGTCCCACATCCTGACTTGCTTCCTGCGTCCTTCGTCCTGACTGCCCCCACAAAAATCGTAAGGCTGGAAATGATACATCAATTTTCATTATTCAACAATTTCGTTTTTAATCGGAGAATCATTTCTTATAACAGATCCTTCATTAAATATTTCGACAAACCATGATACGTGGCTTTTTGTCTGACTATTAAACATTCCGAGTTGTTTCAATTTAATATTTCATTCACATCGCTTATAAGAATATTCTTCCATTTTTAAGATAACAGGTCTCTTTTATTCAGCCAGTAAAATTCAATATTGATGCAGTCAAAAATGAAATTATTTTCCTTTGTGCCAGAGGAGCACCGAATGTTCGGCGCTATAATAATACTCGTCAGCACCCAAAATTGAAAGGATAAAATAAAATATTTCTGCTAACTAGTTTGGCGTACTCTTCTCTTTAGCAAACGAGAAGCTCCGATAATATTCGATCCATTAATCAAAAATTTATGAGAAATTCATCGATGAGAGCTTTAAAGAACTTGGGGCATGTAGTAATTATTTAAATATATCAATTTTGAGGATATACAGGGTTTTTCTTTAAGAAGTATTATTTTAAATGATAAAACAACGCTGTTGTTTATAATTTATAATTTTACCAACAACGTGACACCTCTTAATGGAAGACCCCTTATTATAATTTTAAACAAGTGTGCAGTTAATAATAATGAATCTAACATTATCGATTTTTTAGAAATCTTATGCAGTTACTAAAATAATAATTTTGAATAAGTTCCTGCTCCAACAATAGAAATTAAAAAACTTTTGTGCCAATTTAATGCCTAAGACATACTTTCACCCTTTCGGTATTAAAACAAAAATAAGAAGCACAAGTTCAACATAAATATGTATAAAACAGTTGTAGTGTTACAAATATGTAATGCGATCTTCAATTCGCAAAATGTACGAAAAACGATTCAATCAAGTCCGCGGGAGAAACCGACGAAATTATCTGCTATCAAACAAATTTCATTTGCGACGGAATTAATATAAATTAGGGCACCGGGAAATCCACTCGGAAAGCACAGGGTAGATGAAATACATTATCATTTACATATCATTCAAATAAAGTTGCCGCGCCGCATATAAATTTCAATATGCAAAATATGCATGGCGTGCTTCTGTTATTTTTCTTCTGCAATTTATACGAAGGTGTACCGTCCCACATTATATTCCCCGGCCTGGTAAAAAATTCCAAGCACATTTTCGATTTTATAATATAGAGGATGGTTATTAGCTTGATGTTGCATTGTTCCTGAATGAAATTACGAAATTTCGATGCACTTTGCTACGCACTACCTTCCGCGTATTTCACTGTGTATTTTATTAATCTTCCATTTCGTATGCCATATTCGTTTCACAGAGAACTTGTTTAATTTGCCTTTTGACATTCGAAGTCGTATATTCACGTTTGCTCTTTTGTTGTGAATGAGGAGAGAATTATTCTACTATTATCGAGATGAAAAATTTTATGTTTGTATAAATAATACTCGGGAACAAAACCTTTATAATGTGAAGTGGAAAATCAATTCAGCTTCTAGTTGGTAGATAATATAGTTCACTGTTTCGTTTCCAATAGTGGAAGTCAGAAATCCGTAACGATTTGTAATAACACTCAAGATTGCTTTGCAGCTCTCATACTGGTCGAGAATGTAATTTCGTGCATCGATGGGTTTAGAAAATTTCCTGTTAATATTCTCGGCGCCATAACACGATGAGGGATAAATGTATTATACGGTCTGTAATTCGTGGATTATTAGTTTTGTAATATTAAAATTATATAATTCGAAACATTCTTATTACTCGGTACTTAAGTTGTATAATATAAAATAAAATATATACATATAATTATGATATATAAATTCCAGCACTGTAACGACAATTGACTGCATTTTAAATAATCTCTATATTAATTTGCTATAATTTTTATTATAATTTATGAACATATTTTTAATGGGGAACTTAATTTTAACGTAATGTAGTAATTTCATTTTTAAAACGATCAATCTTGCTTCGATAGAGTTCATTTACACATATGTAATTCCAAATGGTTTTTCATCACTTTTAAATGGCATTATAACATGTTATGTTATTACCGAAAATTTTAGTTTGACATTAAAATGAGTGCCGGGTCATGCGTTTTAAGTGCAGTTGTTTTCTTGCATTAAATAAACTCTCAATGGACGGGTAGTTTCTGAATCGAATGTTTTACTAGAAATTAGTGGGGCATTGTAACTCGTTATTAATGAACCGTATTGCTTACAATGTGATGTTCAACGAATTGCAGTTTCTCACGCGAGCAATAAATCAACTCTGCGTAAAGTACAGCTTGCAAAATCTACTTAAAATGTAATTGATTTCTACTTATTATTTTTGTGATGAAAACAGTTTTGAAGATTACAACAAACTACTTCTGATTTTAGATAAGACAAGAAGATTTATTTTGTGTGAAATGCTGATATATTTGTTTGATGATATAACACTTCCGGGAATGTCCTTATTAATTGGTAATTACTGCAATCATTTTATTTGCACTTGCATAAAGCGATGAAAGTTAAATGATCACAATAAAATTGCAACAGTAAATTGTTATTAGACTGCATAATTTCAATGCAGTCATTACTGCATTGTAATATTACAGAAACAATCCCGAATAATGCAAATGTAAGGAAATGTAAATAACAAATATAACTGGAATACTGAAATTATTCCAGCATTATTTATATGGTCTCTTAATGAAATTGGCAATGATGTTTTATAATTAACGGTCTATTCATGTTAATTCGCATATTTACAGACTAACTTTCATAATAAAGAATTCTCTCGTAACAAATAAATAAATAAATAATATCATTAAATTCAAAACGCGAAGAAAAAAATTTATAAAAATTTAATAGATATTTTCACTAAATAGATGAAGCACGTTCTATTATTTGTTTGACCACGATTTTTCGATTTGGCAAATGTAACGATAAAATTGCGCATTTTTCATACACTTGTGTACATTCTCTGCCATTTTGAACATCCTGTAAACTAGTTTGCTGTTCTGCATGAAATATTTTAACAAACATTTCACAAAATATCCCAGACTTCGTTTTGAAAGTTCAGCAGTATTCTCAAACTTTTCTGGCCATGGTGGTACGTGGTACCATATTTAATTACATTTTCGAAATATGGAAAAGTTTTTAAAAACTGTCAACAGTGTTCACCGTGCATATAAAAGCTACAATTATAATTATTGTTAGTATTTATTGATATATTATTCATGTCCTTAATTTCTCCATTTATTATAATGGTGTGCTTGCTTTCAAAAATGATCAACTTCAATTAAAATTATTTCAAACAGCCGCAATAAACCTACATTTCTCTAGTTTCTTCTTAAACCGTCTAATGTGTTCTCTATCTAATAAAATATTACAATATATTTTATTACATTTTGTAAATTTTATGCATTGACGACAAAAATAGTCGAGTAGCTGCAGGCGTTTCTCCTGTTTTTCGCAGCTAATACTAAACCTACTTTTTCATCTTAGAATTATTGAAACTATGAATTTGCTTACATGGAAATTGATTCGACAAACTTCTTTATCGAAGCACACATTGTAATAAAAATTGCACGAAATCTAAATAACTAGAGCCTTGCCATTTTCGTAAGGTAGAACATTTTAATCGCTTTTAATACTCGCTAGGTTTAGTGTTAATAATCATTTATTTTGCATAAAGATCCGCAGCGCAGTTATTGAAAACAGAAAATTGCATTTATACCCGTACGTTCAAAGTAACGTACGCCAAGAATATTTATCCTGGTCCACAAACAAATTCCGCCATTCGAAAGCAAGAAAGGAACGTGGGAAATGATCGTCGCTAATTAACAGCATTATTTCAACTAACTCGCGCAAGTTTTCTCATCAAAGAAGCTCGGGGAGCAAGTCTAGCGCGTTTAAAGAACAATATTGATGTTCCTGAGAACTTTACTCGAATTAGGTGAATGGTGGGAAGGGCGGAACTAGAAAAAACAAGGCGGAAAGGTGAACTTCGAATCTAGAACAACGAATGAAGGGAGCAGAGCCGGGCAGAGGAGATAGACAGAGCTGGATCGAAAGAGAGGATGAAGGAGAGGGGCTTCGATTTACTTTCTTTAGTTCCGCGCGCGGTTCATGCGCTTTCCGCGAGGGCCTCTCCGCCGATTGTTTTCCCAATCTCCTTTACAGCGACTCGGGACCTCATGCAGATTCGAAATCCCTAGATTCCCTGTTCCTCTCGCAGTATGTCTACCGAACCAACCGGCCACAGTCGGCTTATTTTCTTAGTCCGCGCGTCCCGGTTTCGCATATTTCCCATCCGAACACGCCCGGGGACCTGCAAGTTACGAAACTCTGATTTCGAGATATTTTGTTGGCCATGGAACCCCACGTACTTACAAACGAGAAACTTTTTTACTCCTTACGAAATGAACTCGAGATCCTTCTTTTATTCCGAAGGATCGAAACGGTTACACCCGTTCCGGCTTCCAGTTTGCAAGCTGATTAAATTTCCTTTCCACCGGACCGTGTATTTCCTCGAGTTTTTTACGTAGTTATTGAAATCGTGTGCAAGTCGTGGATCTGACGAATATGAATTTTTAGTTCGGTTTGCATGGTCCAATTTCTCTTGGAGTTTTGGCCGCTTTGTGTGTGTGTGTGTGAAGCTGGGGAGAGGCTTTGTTAGGCACGTTCTGTGCAGTGCTGCATTGTGTGAGTGCTGCTTTTGTGTTATCGATGGCAGTTTGTTAGCGTTTCGAGTGTCACGTCGTTTAAAGAGAGATAGAATTATTTGTACTGATGTTATTCTGAATTTTGTGAACAGATATGATTATGAATTTTTTGTAGGGCTTTGAAAGAGATCTATTTAAAATTTTTTTCAATTTTTTACACCAGTCTCTGTTATGTTGTTTGCCTTCGGAAGTATACTTCTATCTTGAGCAGATCTCGAGATAGCTTCATAAATGAGAATTTTCAGGGGGTGGTTTCATCCCTTAAAAGCGAGTCTTCGTTGATAAAAAAATTTTTTTTATCTATAAATCTTTGTTATGAAACATTCTTCGTTTTTGAAAAACTACGAAGAAAGAAGAATAATTCCCCCGTTTGAATTCAACTCCAATTTCTCACAACGGATACCAAATCTTTTACTTTGCATAAAAATCTGCAGTCTACTTATCAACTAACGTTCATACAACAATGTACGTTAAGTAGCTCGGCCATGATACGCTAAAGGTTAAAACATGTTCTCAGACGTTTATCATACTGTGATAAATTCTACTTTTAAAAGAATGGAAGCTTTTAACTGCTTTATTAAACCTTAAAGTTTTTATAAGAGGTTCTCAGCCGGACTTAATCAACGATAATAAATTATCAGAAATTATGATTAGCTTCGCTGAATATGTCAGTAAAGTCAGGAATATAATATCAAGTGATTTTATTGCTATGCAGTGAAACGCAGGATTGAAGAATGTCGACCAGCTTATTGCATGAATCAAGAGAAAGAATTTTCATCAGTAAGTTTCCGTGATGGCCGGCATCAGATTACTTCCCCAAAAAGTTTTTCTTTCCCTCGGCCATTACCTTCCGTGTTGCTTGAAGTTAGGTTGCACTGCCACGCCCGGGATAACATCTCGGTCGCGTGTTCCCGTTTATTTGGCTTGCCTTCTATTTTCACCGAGGGATTTCCACCCCCCTGGTCTACTACTAACGTAATGAACAAACCTTTCGTTGTCTAAAGAAGTTTCGTTTTCCAATGTAGCACGCGTCGCGGTCGATATTTACCCGCGGAAACAGCGAATAACGGTCGGACATTTTTAGAGAAATTGGAACCATAGACTAACATGTGAATGCGCAATTAATTTAACCGATAACAATCGAGTGGTGACTGCTCTATCATTTATTCAAAATATTGTTTACATTATTAAATATGTTGCTATCTACTTAAATATATGGGTCTGTATCGATTGCAAGAAATAGAAACTAAATTAAATGTTATTTCTTCCTTTAATGATTTTAATTATTGACATCCTCAATTTAAAAAATTTTTCGACAATTATGAATTTCGTCTACTCAATTTTGGTATAAATGCATAAAAATCCACAGTCTACTAATCAACTACAAAACATTTAGATATTGTACGAGGTATTACATCAATTTCGTATCCATAAAATGTTAAAAAATCATAGGGAGAATGGAAATATTCTAGGTTGAAAGAAAATGTTTAATTTTCGAGTTAATGTGCCGAACAGACAAACAGACAGACAAGAAAGCGAGTTAATAAAAACGTGGTAAAATAACTCCGAGTGAAAGAAAGGGTTAAATTTTGCGAATAAGACATAATTGGGTCAATGATTTCTATGTAAATTTAAGTATTTGAGTGATAGTATCAAATTGCTATGTTCATTTTTGAAGAATTCTGGGATATTTATTGGGATCTGTTTTAATGATTATTATTGGTATTATTACCAATTATTATTAGTTTTACGCCTTGCAGAATATTTGTGAGGAACTCCAAATATTGAAAAATTAAAGTTCATGAAAGTCTCAAAAGTGTTTCAGTATACTATACTACATATTTCTAGACTTCTGTATTAGCGTAGAATGCAATTTCTAAGAAAATTTGTTATCAAGAAGACAGACTAATTTTTCGGAGATCAATCTGTAAAATAGAATATTATTTCCCCCCGTAATAATTTTAATATATTAAGAATAATATATTGACATCTTAAAATTGTTTTAATTCCCCTACAATTTTAAATTTCATCTATTCTGCTATAAATGCATAAAATCCGCAGTGTAGTGATAACAATTTCTTTCGAAGAGTGCAAATTAAGAAAACCCTAAAGGTCACAGTTTGGCACACATTCTATGACGTTATTATCCTCCATGCCTACAGCATATCTTTATTAGAACTCCCATCTTTTTCAACCCAAGTAAGACGCTCCCAAACACCTCGTCTGATTGTTTATTATTGCTGGAAAAAACCGGGGCAAACAGGTGAAGCAAACACCGACAGCTCATAAAGCTCGAGAGCAATCGAAGGTAGCCCTCCACGGCTCGCAACAACAGCGCGAACTTTGCTTTATCATCGTCGAACAACGTCGGGAGACCCGGTCCATCCAGTTAGACGGTCGAATAAAACTCGATTTCTAAAGGAGGTCCGAAGTATCGGGCCGTGTATATACGTACAAGCACAGGCCGAACGGTCCCGTGCCGATCGAAGTGCAAGTGATTGCACCTCCGTTGGATTATTACGTTTCTAACAATCGAACCGGACCGAATTTCCGTCCCGTTCCTGCACCGGCGCGGCGTCGGGACCTCCATTTTCCCCGGCGAGTGGAGAGGATACCAATGTCTCGAGTAGCCGCGTCTCTCACCGATGGCAAGATAGTCCGTGGGCTCTGCCATAGGAACCGACTGCCAGAACCGTACGTGGCAAAGTGGTTCGCTCGGTTTTTAGTGGTCGTTACTATCGGCGACGCTCAGTACGCCAGGCTTTACTGCGATGAGACGGGAAAATTCTCGTCGGGGTAACAAGATCGAAAGTGTTTTCTTTGACCGACGCCACCGCGAACTTTCCGCGGGCTCGGAGGAATTCGACGCGCCGTAAATTTTTGCTTCTGATAAGGTCGGTTTTAGCTTGAACACGATTTTCCTGGAGACAGGGGTCAGATCTATCTACGATTTTGCCTAGCTGATTTCAGAATGACGATAGTGTGGAAAATTCAAGTCTTTTTTTATCTACATTTGATGTATTAATCCTACGATGACGGTCTCCTGGTTTGTTTTGACGCAGAGGCTCAAAATTTTCGTTTAATTAATCAATTAATCCTTTCGTCGTCAAAATTTTTCTGGAACAATTGATTCCAGCAGGTTCTGGAGACAGGTGTTAGATCCATCTACGATTTTACCTAGCTGATTTTAGAATGATGATTGTCGTTTAATTAATCAATTAATCCCTTCATTGTCGAAATTTTTTTTGGAAAAATTGATTATAAAAAATAACAATATTATAAGGTGTACAAAATAATTCGTGGCCTCCATGATTAATAAGTAGTAACTAGACTGCGGATCTTTATGTAAAATAAAAAAATTGTTTGCATTGATTGCAAGAAATACAAACCAAATTCAACGTTATTTCTTCCCGTAATGATATTTTAATAGAGGGGAAATTATGTATAGACATCTCCAAGTTTGCTATAAATGCATAAAGTTCCGCAGTCAAGTGGTAACATTATTTTGAGATTCGAATCTGTTATCCTCCAAATTAAAGGTTTTTTTAATTACCACAAACAAAGTGATTAAAATTATCTTCAACGGTGCAGTACGTGATAATTGTCTTCTCAAAGGCATGGGTCCAAAATAAACCGTTCTACGTATACATATATCCTACTGATCTATTATCTTATTCATACAAGTGAAACACTAGCTTTCGATGAAACCAGTACTGGAGTCCATCTCGAGTTACTCGATTCCGGCATGATAAAACGTTTAAGACAAGCAGCAGACTCTTGTTTCGCGTGTTCGCGATCAGAAAAAAGGAATCTCGTCTCGCATAAAACGGTGTCTACGCAGTTGGCACACGCGAGATAAGATATTCCGGCTCCCATCGTTGTTTTCACAGCGGTCAATTATTCCACGTGGAAGCGACCACCTCGGTGCGTTTTGCAAATCCGGTGGTCGGCGATGTCTGCCAGTCGATGGAGGAGCACATGCGACCGTGCGCACGCATACTCTCTTCAGGCGAGCTTCCGCGGAGCTTTTCGCATCGAGAGAATCTTTCAAGATCCACGTACACTCGGTGGTGGTGTGCCTCTTTCATCGTTCCTCGAGGCCCAGCTTCGATCCTGCTCCTCTTCGTACCGTCCCCGGGCATTCGGAATGCAGCTCTCGATTCCATGATACGGTAGACGACAACTTTAGACAATTTCCGAGATTGCGTGCGCCGCGAAACTTTTCCCGGACGGTGCATAAAGCCGTGAGCATTGCATATACCTACTTATCGCGAACAATTCCGATTCTTGTCGCGATAGCGCGACGCGAGGCTGCGTAACCGCGTGTTTCTGAAACGACGACGAAAAGGACGACGATTACCACACCGAAATTGCTCCCCAAGGGATCAACAGGATTCCTTGGTGCACCATTCGAACGACCGGAATTCTCCAGCATCTCGACGCTCTGGAACCACGAGTCGTTAATCAGGCGACCGCCCCCTTGCTTCATATTCCCAGACAACTTTTTTGCTGTCGTTAGAAATGTGTGTGTGTGTGTGGGAAGCTTCAATCTTAAAATCCACGGTACGATCTGTAATTCCTATCAGATTCAGAAGAGTCTTCAAGCTTCAAAATGAGTTGAAGTTTGTTGCTGTACTATTTTGTTCAAGGAAATTACCATAGCTTAGGCATCTATAGTTTTCCAAACGTCGGAAAAATGTCTACAAAAATGCACAACTTTCTTCGGCACTGTCTTATACATAGACAGCGGATCTTTTATGCAAAATAAAAATGTTCCGCATCAATTTTGAAAGACAGTAGCTCAGGAAAAGTTCTGTTCTAAAATAATATTTTACTGGATGGAACCTCTTAACCTCTACACTTTTCCAAATTGGATTTACCCGTTTTCGTTATAAATGCATAAAATCGGAAGTCTGCTTTATAAATTATTATGCGTATAATTAAATTTGCGGTCAATGCGAATTTACCCCGAACAAGTTTACACCAGAAGAAATTACCATTTCGCTTTAGCATTCGTAAATCAATCGAGAAATGCATATTCACCTGCAGGAGCGTCCGTAGCCGAGCGATCAATTCAGATCAATTGGATTTATCTTACAGGGCTATTCAATATTTATAGTGTACATAAAACACGATCCCAAAACGTATCGCATGAACCCAAGATCATAACTCTGGCGTAATTGCATCTTTCGCTAGATGCATCACTGTGCACGCCCCTAGGAACCTTCTCACGCGCGGCTGCATGCGGGTTGCCGTACTTCGGGGATACTCTTCCGCATTAATAACGCGGTAACGAACGCCCCGAACGAAATTTGTCGACAGTACATTTTTCTTGGATTTTTTCGCGGACAACCAGCCGACGCTAAATTCATTTCCACCTGTTGCTTCAGGATCTTAATATAACAACTTAGGAAGTACTTTCGCTATTTTTGATACCTAGCTGACAAGCGAGTGTTACGCTGGGACCCGAGGAGCTTCGTGAGCTTCAACTATTGAAACGACACACCTCCGAAAGAGCTTAGCGATTGGTAGCCGCGAAGTTTCGCGCTTTAAACTTTAACGATCTCATTAACTTCGCGAGTCGACGACGCGTCGCCGTTACAGGGATGCCAGGATTCGTCGTATTTAATTGGAATACGTCAAATTGACGGTCTCCCGGGCGTCCTATGAAGCGGAATTTAATCTCATTGCCAATGCGACTAGACGCATATTATACCGGGCTCGCGTAACGAGCCGCTGAATGAAACAATTTCGTTTCAGTAAGGTGAATTCGCCCGAGACTTGTTCGTTTTCACTGTTGAAATTCCGTTCCGACTGAACGCGAAATAGAAAACAACCCCTTCGCACTCTGCCCATTTCGATACAGAATTTATTTTGCGATCGAGCGGCGGATCCGAGACAACTCGAGAAGTCTACGGAAGCCATTGTTCGAAAGCAAACTCCGATAACTTCAAGTTACCGAATTTCTTTTAATTTTGTCAGCTCTGCAATCCGACTCTTTACTTAACAAAAGATTTTTTTATAAATCCAGGGCCACCTGATGAATTATACTCTGGAATCATTCATGCGATTTATAAATATGTAATTCTGATACTTTATTCAACCAGTCAATTTATAAAAACTCATTACGAATTTAAATTGTACGTCACTGAAAATCGTGTAAACCGATTACTAATTTGAATTTGAGCATTGAAAAGCGATATAAAATTTCAATATTGATGCATATTATTATATGGAATGATTTATAAAGAGTACATTATTGAAAAGAATAATATTAAAATAAACATTCAATTTCAAAATTGAGAACTGTTATGAAATTTCAATATGAATGCATATTATTAAAAGAAAAGACTTATAATGAGTACATTATTGAAAAGAATAATGTTAAAATAAAAATTCAATTTAAAGATTGAGAAGTGTTATAAAATTTCAATAATGATGCATATTATCATATGAAATGATTTACAATGAGCATATTATTGAAAGAAGGGATATTAATATAAAAATTGCTACAAGTTCTTCGACTGAAATGAGAAAGTAGGTTAGGTGCACTAAAAATTTAAATGCAAGGAGGTAAGATCTAATCATATCTCTTGCACAGTTATTGCGATCTCTTTGACATGTTAGCTGCCAGGTTATGCGACTATAAACCTTGATGGCTCGTAATATTTTCGTATTCTCGGATGCAGCAGTAACGTACACGAGATTAAATTGCAGTGGATAATGCTCTTCACTTTTCGGTTCGTCTTGTAGACGTTTCTTTCACGTCGTCTGCACGTATTTAATTTCACTGGAATCTAGAATTGGTAAATTCCTTTGGGGAACCACTGTACTTACGTGGTGTCCTACTGTAATTTACCATGTGATTACAACGCTTTAGAAAATAGAAATAATTTCAAGTAAGAATACCTTGACACTGTGTAAATTATGTTGTACCTCTTTATATTGATTTCTATCCAAACACACGTGTACAATACTGTTTTATCTGATAAGAGAAAAATGTTGTATTTTTTTTTGTATTTATGAGGTGTATAAATTAGTTTGTGGTCGTATGAAAAAGTCATTAATTGTAAGATGGTTTAAATGTTCAGAAAAGAATAGATAGTGAAGTGAAGAAAGGGCTATCAATTAATTTATCCACGTTATATGTTAATGAATTTTGATCATGAAAGTAATCATCATTTTAAAAATTGAAATATGTCTCTGAGATTGTAGTCATTAACAGCAATTGCAAATAATCGTACACCGCTATGAATATTCATTCTTCGGTTTCCTTTAAATTTAGGTTTAATAAAATTCTTAACAAAGGAAACAATACGTTTCTCTTTCGTGTTGTTTTACGGGATTCCCCCACTAAAACTGTGCATTTACATAAGCTTGCACAGCCCCGTAAGGGAAATGAGATTTGTATTAGCCGTACCAAATAATCCACTAGTCTTGCGTCTGGTTCGCAGTTTATTCTCAAGAAAATTCAAAATACATTCTGTGGTAAGTAGTCGGTGGACCTTCTGCGTCGGCGACACATATATACGAGTGTGCGAACTGCAATGTAATAAAGAACTTCATTAAACTTTAATAACGTCATTATTTTCTTTGCGACTCCGCGGAGTCATTAAAAGAAGAATTAAATTTCCGTTTCATTCCGGTTTTCGTAGATTACTTCGGGAAGATGTAATTTCGCATGAAGACACTTCTAATTATAAGAATTTTCCTCGTTGCTCGATATCGTCTTGAAGTTTCCCCCCTCTCCAGAGATAACATTTCCACTTAAATCTACTTTGTTATCTTATCGGACAAACAGTTGAGCAGTAATAAGATTCAATTTTGGTCATTCAATAGCTGAGGATTAGTACGAACCAATTTTATTTATTGGACAGTTGAGTAGCAACGAGTAAATAACGATTTTACTTATTGAATAGGTGAGTACCAATTTGGAAAAACAATTTATTCATTGAATGGCTACTTGCTAACAAGAAATGATTTTATATATTGAACAGCTGAGCATCAATACGAAACGATTTTATTTATTGAGTCGTTGAGTACCAATTGAGGAAACAATTTATTCATTGAATGGCTACATACTACTAAGAAATGATTTTATATAATATATTGAACAGCTGAGTATCAATAAGAAATAATTTTACTTATTGAATTGTTGAGTACCAATTTTGAAAAACAATTTATTCATTGAATAGCTACTTACTAAAAAGAAATGATTTTACATATTGAATAGTTAGTTACTAATAATTAAGCCGCGGGAATACATAATAATGTACTTATGGCGGAAATTAGATAAGATGGAATCCTAGAAAAACATTCAAACATTAAATAAAGAATACATTAAGGAATTTCTTTAAAATAATTTTGGTTCTGATGCCTTACAATAGCATTAAACTAAAATTTCGTTTAAATAAAATGAGACCTTGATTTCTTAAAAATCAAATTAAATCTCGAATTCTGTATTTATTTATTATTGCTTTGAACCTAGTGGTTTATTTAGCAAGCACAATGTTGTACATGTAGTTTATATTACCCAGATGTTACATTGTTTAATATGGCTATTTTCGAGTAATAGTATAGTGGAGATACTACTCCATTATATTTGTTGCTTAATTGATCGAGAATTGAGCGTATTGTGAAAATTCCTAAAGAAACCATTTAAGGATGCTTTGCAATATTTCCTCGTTTCCGAAACCTCGAGTCGCACAATGCTAATGGTGTCTTTGTTGTAGCTAGTCGCAGTTAATAAATCTTTTCATTTCCCTTAACGAGCATTCAGCTCTTGCCGATTAAATCTCTGATAAAATAACGAAATGATGAATCGCCGGTAAATAGGGACACGATTCTTTGGGTGATTGATCCATCGGAAAGACAACGGCAGACCGCATTCTTTGCGTCATCAAAATTTTAGCAATGCAGCAAGCTACTGCATCGAACACAAGGCGAATCCCTGGTGCATAAAACGGTATGTATAGGGTGCACAGGCTGAATACGCGTGCATCCCGTATCTTGGGTTCCCCAATGTCGAACCATAGGCATTCTAATGCCGGATCGCGGACAAAGATTGCGCTCGGCCCATTATTCTTTCGCTTTTTCGCGATTTACGTAACGTTTCGCCGGTCGCAACACCATTAGCACGTTCCGCTTGCATTATTCCGGTGTCTTCGAGTGTACGCTACACGCCATAGATCAGTATTGCAAGAGGGGAAATGACGACTTCCGCTTCCCTAAGTTCTTCAACTGTTTCCACGATTCGCAAGTTTGTTGGCGCAAAACTTTTCTTCATTTACTCGGTCTTTAATTAATCAGAAGGTTCACAATACATTTCAATAGCTTTCTCGAGATAGTAACTTCATCGCCAACATTTTCAAACACCATTCAGGCTACTGAATTGTTGTATTGGGTTGGAACGAAAGTTCGTAGCGTTTGCAAATTAAAATTGAAAGCTGAAAGTCAGATATTCATTCATAGATTTATTCAATAACATACTTTCCTTTCTGTTCTTTTTGCCATTTTCTAGGTAAATCCTGGTGTTATTGAATAAATACCTTAATTTTATCATGGATTCTTCATTTGAAAACGCTACGAACATTCTTTCCAACCCAATATTTGTACAGGCTTATAAGTAGACAACGGATTTTATGCATTTATGACAAAAATGAGTAGGTGTTACATAACATATTAAAAACATTAGACGAATTAAAAATACCGTTATACTATTTTCAACCTACTGAACATATTAAGAGGCAAAATAAATTTTTATGTCACTCTGGTTTATTGCAAATCTTAATTCCAAGATTTTGAATAGTAATGCAGACAATGCAGAGAAACAGTCAATTAATTGTACAATTTTGCTTTTTTAAATCTTCATGGCAGTTAGAAGTGCTTCGGTTGTTTAAGAACAGTACAGTCTATGTAGTACAACAAGCAAACGTGCTCTCTGTTTATTAATAAATTACTCGATGTGGACTTCCAGCTCGGCCTTTAATACCCCAGCTTCGTATTCAAAAGTTCCATGGTGATTCGTTTGAATTAACCAAATCTCGGATGGACTATAAACTTCATTAGCTTCGCGGCAAATTTATCTTCTTTTTGCTTTTAAACCCGGAGAGAACAATTTAAAGTTTTCGAATTTCCATATCGATGGGATTCTTTATTGAGTATGCTTAAGCCATAGTTTTTCCTATTTTATTACTTACAATTGTTAGTTATAATTATTATAATTTGCAGTTTATGCAAAATAAAATTTTCTGCACCGATTCTAAGGCAAACATTAAACAAATTATAAATAAAAATGTATGCCATGTATAAAAAACAGAAGTTGAATGAAAAGCGATAAATTGAAAATAATATAACAATATTCTTATGTGCATTTTTATTATAAAGGCATTAAATACACGCCCAATTTATTACTGAGTTTAAAGCAGGTGCAAAATTTAATATTTTTCTCCAATAGGTATTTTTTACATCTGCGAATATTGGTTTGAACTCTTTACTTTGGAATGTTTATTTTCGCCGTCCAATCGGCACTTTTCTTGCCAAACGAAATTTCCCCGTTGATTTACTTTGGTTAATGAAATGACGGCTTTGATAGATTACTCAATTACTTCGCTTAAGTTAATTTATGGGCTATATCTTCCCAGTGCAATGCACCAGTGCACCGCAAACATATCTTCGGCAAATATTTTGCAATCCTAACGTTCCATAATTGAGATTTACTTAAATACTCCTGCAGGACATTTCTCATAAAATATATAGAATAAATTATGATATCTTAAACGGCTCTCTTTATGCATTTATGAAGAAATTGGTTGGGTGAAATATAAAACTGGAAAAGGTTACAAAAATTCAAGAATGCCGTAATGTTGTTTCTAATGTAAAAATGTCGTTAAGGGATGAAATCGATTTTTATATTATTCCTGTTTTCCACAATCAATGCAAAACATTTTTATTTCGCTGCAAGAAAGCGGTTTCTTGAATGTTATTTCTTTCTCCTTCTGCTCATTAAATTCTGTAGCCTCAGAGATTTTAATGAGAGTGATGATTAACAAAACTGTAATTAATCTGACCAATCTTTGTACGTAGGTAATGTTCAATTATAATGTTGATCAATATTTGAAATTGGAAGGTTTTAATAATGTTGTTAATTGTGTTCTTGTTCCTCGAAATACGTTTACATCATATTTTATTATAATAACTAATTTTTGAAAAATTTTGTTACATATAAATACAAGCATAATAATAGAATAATTCTGTGCACTATAGTAAAATTCATAATATATAAGAATGTATAAAAAAATATTCTATTTAACCACGGCCACATAAATGAAGTATTTACGTTTAAACAAATAAAATTATTAAAACGTATTGTTCATATTAGGTACGTATCCAATACCAATTTCGATGAAACTTTGTGCACGTATAATAACTTTTCATCGAATGTACAGATAGGTAAATAAAAAATCACGATCATCACTTTTTTCTTTGAAATTCCAAGCAAAAAATTCGTTTGTGGTGCAATTTTTAAAAATATTATTAAACGTGTTATATAAATAATTAAGATATTTCAAGACACACAAACACACACACACATATGTCCCTGGTCTCCAGCCACTAACCCCAAATTTTCTTCTTTCCAGAACCAGTGATGCGGTAAACCAGAAGACACGGACCTGCCACCACACATATCAATACATATCAAATATTCCCATATCAAGGCACGCGGAAGTCTGAACGATACGCAATCACCGTGGAAATCCCGCTATCGATCCCACTCAAATCTTATCGAATGAAGGTCCGAAGATGATCCAATCGCGACGGGATCGTATCTCAGTAGGTCGATCACGCAGTTCGATCGACGAGGCGCTGTCGTGAGTAGTGTGTCGGCTGGAAAAGTTTGCGTTCCTTGTGCTTGTTTGCAACATTCCTTATCCAGGAAGGCCAGAAGGGGACCGAAGTAAGAGGATGTTGCTGAGGTAACACGATTTATCGAGCCGGCAGAGAAACGACAGTTAATTGAACCGTGCTCGATATCGAGGAGATCGACGAGAGGAGAAAGAGAGCGAGAG